>RJWH01000105.1:902500-1055000 GCA_004363575.1 Solenodon paradoxus
ATGCAAATAATGAATTGGGAGGAACGGAATAAAAAGGGGGAAAGAAATACAAACAAATGGATTTAGATCAAACTCCTCCCTCTAAAGTCAGGTTCAGTTTGAACTTGCAAGGGATCTCTGAAATGCAAATTATGCCTCAAAGTTATCCTCTCTTGAGGCAAGTGAGCTTGTGTAGAATGGTATAAACTCAATCAATTCCTGTTTTCTGCAAGTGTATAGAAAGTGAGTCTAGTACAATGAAGACAATTCTCCAAAGAGCAGTGAGTGTGAGCTGTTGGTGGCAAAGATAATCAGACCAGGAAAAGGGGGTAGAGAAATGCTAAAAGAAATTTGAATCATAGCATCACCAGTAACTGCCAAGTATAGAAATATTTAGAATAGTCTTGAAACTTTCACAAAACGGTTATGAAATGAGCTATCATTGGTCATGAAAAGTTTATCACTATACACTGAAACTTTCCTTAAAACATATCCCATCATCTTATCACTTAACTTATCTTTCTCCTCTTTGTTGCAAAATATTCTGAATTCCTCTGCTTCTTTAAGCCCGATAAAGGAGTATTTTAACACAATATTTCTGAAGATTATTATCCACAACCTCATTTCCATTTGTGTGCCCAGAAGTGATACTGACCATTGATGGTACAGATTCAAAGCAATACTAAGTTATATTTGGTTTGAGTCAACATATAAGGCTTCAAATAAGTCTGATGTACTCTGGGCCTCATATTCCATATTTGTCTTAATTTGAGCAATCCACAAATGCCCTTAGACTTAATTCATTAACCTAGGAATGAACTGAAATCATTAACCTAGGATTTCAGTTGGGTAATGGGCTGCTTATGATGGATAAAATAATACCTCTCTGAACCATGTCATTCTATATCACAGAGCACCAGGGAAACTTTCTGAACAAGGAAATGAAATTCAACCTAAATTAGGCAAAGGAGAATTACCTAAGACAGAATTTCTAATTAATAGAAGCTGGTATATACCATCATACCTGACAACAGAGATCTCCATGTTTTTAATATATTCCAAACTTAATAACTTTTTATAATTTATTAAATTAGAAGTATTCTACAGAAGTGAGTTGATTTAGGATGATTGGTCATTATGCATATAACAAGTAAAGGATTATTTTGGGATTTTAGAATATTACTCAGAACCTCTACCACTATTTTTGTGCTTGTCTAAGATACAAGATATTTGTGGACTGAGGAAAGAAAAGAACTAATGAATACATTCTTTCCTCCTATATTTTGTTCCATTTTCCATATTTTTTTTGCTTACTTATCTGTTTATTGGTTGATTGATTGACTGTTCCTGCTATTTTGTCATTCTTTAAAATGAACTTCATAAGAAACTTCCCCTGGCCCTCTTATATTTTCATTTTACATCCATTGCTTGGTTGATTTAATGAATGATTCAATAATTATTTAATTCATAAACTGAGTACATTATATCAAGATGTTTTTCCCCAGGACTGAATTGAGTTTATATCCTTGCATATATAAATAAGAGAGAGAGAGGAGAGAGAAGAGAAAAGAGAGAGAGAGATCTAACACTTCTCTTTATTTTTCACATGAACATAAGGATGGAAATTTCCTTTAAGCAATTTATTCTGAGAGAATACAGGATGGTAAGTAGGTGTGCATATATATATATATATATATATATATATATATATATTGAATTGACTTGAATTGAATTTTGAACTTACTTGATTTTAGAGATGAGTTGATCATCTTAATGTTGATGGCATCATAAGAAATACAGGGGAGGGAAATATTGAGTTTGAAAATAATTAGTAAATAGCTGGCAATTAAGTATGGAGAATGAATTGGTAACTCATCAGAGAACACATAGTCTGAGGGAAATAGAGATAATATATGGTGAAACAGATTGGAAATATGATTGTGATTGGTACAATTTGAGATGTACCTGTAATATCCAAATGTAAGGTTTCAGTAGACTGCTTTCACAACGGCCTTCTTGGAGCCTAAGATTTCCCCAGGAATCAGTTTGAAGGTATAAGAAAAGCAACATACAAACACTTTTGGATGTTTGAGAATTTGGACACCTCACTCATTGATTCACTCAAAAAGCATGAAGACTGAAGATTCATTGTTGCTAACCAAATGTTTGAAACTATCAAAGGTAACACAAGAAACAGAAAATGGAGGCCCATGCAAAGTCAAGTCATTGACCAAAGTCACACAGCTTCTAAGTGATCAAGAACAACTTGGGTATTTCTCCTTTACGCTGCCATCTCTTACTGTTTTCCCCATTCAGTTTACATCTGTAGAATCTTAATTATTTTTTTGAACCTCGCTCATACTTTTTTAATTAATATGATCTTCAGCTATCTCACAGATTATAGAAACAATTTCCTCTACATTTTCTTAATACTATCTCACTCTACCATAATCTCTATTCATTTCCCAAGCTAAGAAATCTTTTTGAAATGGAATCTGATTATATGTTAATGGCTTAACATCCCTTAGTTGTTCTTAATTGTCCCCAATATAAAGCACAAGCATATAGCTTACACAAACTCTCCTTTATTTACTTTCCATTTCCATTCATATAAATCATTCTATTTGCTAAGCATTTTATGCTTACTGTGTTCTAAGTATTTTCAACTATAAACTTTCATTCAGTTTAATATGTAAGAATACAGATATTTTAAGTGCAATATTCAAATCATTACATCATTTATTATTGTGATAATTGTTTTAAAGGAAAAGGGCCATGTACTATGAAAGAGAGTAAGAACTGGAGTCTAATTTAAACTGAATATTCAGAAATGAACTTTCTTGTATGAATCATTTAATTTGAGACACAGGCTGAGTAAGAAACAGCTAAGCAAAGACTCCAGAAAAATAATTTCTGCCAGGAGAAGCACCATTTGTGAAGGTACTATTGCATAAAAGAGATTTATGTTTTAGGTAACTGAGAGAAAAGCAAAAAGTGTTTGTGATTGAAGTCCAGTGAACAAGTGGAACACAGGAGGAGAATAAGATAAGGCACCCAAAGATTACAATTTACAGTTACTGAGACAAGCAATTTGGTATTTGTTTTTCTCCCTTCTTCTCTCTCTCCTTTCCTCTCTATTTTTTCTCCTCTATTTTGACTAGATATTCCTCTCCACACAATAATTTTATCACTTTTCCTTAATTAACTTCTTTATTTCTACAACTGCTGATGTTACCCCCATTTAGAAGGTGTATTGGTCACAATTGATTTCTGTAACAAATTCAAAATTTCTGTGTTTAACATAATAAAGTGTATTTCTCTTTTATAAAAATCCAATATACATATCCCTAAGTTGGCAGTTCTTTTGAGGGCCTTTCTTAGTGATGACTCAGGAATTTGACTCACTACAAATTTTGTCCCCAGTAAAACCTGGGGTCTTAGGGTCATTTATTTTCAGTCCATGCATGGGGAAGGAGAAAGTAAGTAGCACAGGGAAGGTTTTCATGAGTCAGACTTGGAAGTGACATAAAAAATTTCAGCCCGTATTTAATTGGCCAGAATTCTGTCCAAAATTCCTTCTAAATGCAAAGAAAGACATCAGAGAGAAAAAATGAGGTAGTGAAAAACTAGTCATTCTGTCACATTTCCTCCTTTTGGCCCCCAAGTACCCATATCAGCCTTTCTACCTGTAGAAAATAAACTCAGCCCTCCCCTAAAAGAGACAGCCTTGATTTCTATCCCGTCACTGTATACAACTTACATCCAAGATCTCTGAGAGAGCCATTGTCCCAAGCAACAGATCTAAATGTGCCCACCCCTCATGATCTTTCAATACAGAAACTAAAACATTGAGTTGTGTTCAAGACAATATTAAGAAAGCACAAAATAGTGCCTGTTTAAAGATAGAAAGAAAGAAAAACACATGAAATCACGGCATTATAGCAAAGGTAAAATCCTGCTTAGGAGAAATACAGGAAGAAAAGAAAGAAGCGATGAAGGAAGGATATGATTTAGCACAATATTTAGAATATTAGAGATTCAAATTCTTAAAAATAACAATGGCAACAATTGTTTATTTTAGACCCTAGGATGCTAGCTGTATTTTTTTTTTTTTTCTGTAAACCCTCATGGCAAGGTGAGTTGGGTACTATCATTACCTGTCTTTTGCTAGAAAGGAGACAAGTTCAAAAAATTTAATCCACTTGTCTACTAAATTTACACAGACACCTGTTGGTTAAGAATGAATATCAGATGGTCTGAATCAGTTAAAAGTCTTACCCTTCAGCATATGCTATCTTTTGTATCATTAATAAGTTGCCAATGGGTCATTTGATTTAATTATTCTCAATTAAATAGCTACTATTTAAAAATTACATATCTGTTTAAAATTCATTAAAAATTCAGACCACACCTAAAGAGTAAGTGTATTTTAAAGGTCTTGAAATTATGAATGTATCTATAAATCAAATGCTACTACTTAATCATAAAATCATTTAACTCTGAATCTAACAATTTAGGAAATATTAATGTATTTGAGTGATAATTTACCATTTTCAAATTGTTAATAATTTAGTGTAGGTATCCCTTCACATTACTATAGTAATTTTATAAAAAAAATAAATGCATAATACTAATTCAAATATTTCCTTAGGTTATTGATTTCAATTAATAACTATAACTTCATGATAGTTTGCTTCAAATTTATCTAATCCAAATAAAAACATTGTTTTTCTTTCATAACTTCCTCATGGAATTCTAAATAGCATTTTTGACTCAGTTCAAATGCAAAAGTACATATTATTCTATATGGAAAGATTATAGAAGTTTTCTAGATTTAAAATGATAATTTAGGGACTATATTGACGCAGTGATATGTACTATTTTGTTTTCTAAAACACCATGTTAACTAAGGGTGGAAATAGATTGCTTAAAATGTCTCTCTGTCATGCATCTTTTAAAATGAACATTTGCATAAGCAAAACATTTTTGATAGTTGCATTTTATAAATTGAAGTGAAAAAGTCTCTTAAATTTCTATTATCAGAAAGTATTATGATCACTGTTTTTTAGATATTTTATTCATTACAATGCATTTTTTGAAAGAAAATATTTTATGCTACTAAATTTCCAGTGATATCTGCAAATGTAACTACAGTCTGCGATCACACAAATTACTTTTCATTTTTTCAAAATAATGCAGTTTTACTAATGTTCCTTGTTAATATATGCTTTCTCTGTAATGCATTAATGTAATTGGCCAACAGCTTTTTCTTGGATTTTGAATTTGTGATTTTTAAAAGGCAAATATAGCAATTAAGAACCCAGAAGAAATCCCTCATCAAATTAGAATCAGCTGGCATTTTGGACCTCAGCTAATTAACTGTGCTCTTAAGAATTTTACTGAGAAATGAACTCAATTTAAACTTAAATTGATTAAATTAAAATATATTCTAAAATCTGATAGATCAAGACCCATTAATTTCAGTTCAACTAGTTCAATCAGCCAAGTCTTTTGATCTGGCCTGATACATCTCTTATCCCAAGCAGTTATGCAGTTAACATTACCGAGTATAAAGATTATGCAAAAAAGAGGGTCAGATTAGCTTGAACTGATAAAATTATATGTAGTGTTGCTATGACTCATACATAAAAGCAAAAATATAGAGTAGCCCTTTTCTTTCTGAAGTAGTATCATTTAAACCATACAGAGAAAACTCTCAAACTGAGAATTGTTTCCGTTGTAAGTTGTCACTCTCTGGTTTCTATATCAATTTAATTCTGGCATACACTACAAAGGACATTCCTGAGTTTTGATTTTTCAAGTATGCTGCATACCTCCTCTCCACACACACATTTTGTTTGACATTTTTCTTCTCCTATGTATTTAGCCTCTCCACTATCTATATAATAGGTGGAAAAAATCAACAGCAACTTATTTTAATAAAATTTTAAAGTCTGTTACTATATAAAAGATTTAAAAAGTTTAGAAGGAAGAAAAAATTCATAAAATGTCAAAGATCAAGTATCTATAAAGAGAAACAAAGTGAAAAAGACAATGCTATATGTAGGAAGAACTTAAATAATTCTATACAGAAAATTTTCACATAGATAAAGGGTTTCAGGTGAGACATATGAGAGGATTGTTATTTTACTTACTCCTCATAATAGCCATTATCAATGGAACGAATATTGACTGCTCTTTTCCCGAAATAGTACTGGTAAGCCTGTCATCCTGGTGTACTTAATAATTACCAACAGCACCTTGATTTGTACATAAAATTATATAGTTGCTTAATTATAGCATTCTTTTTATGTGACATAGATACCAATATCTAGAGAAGTCTGGTTGCACAAAAGTTAAATAATGTGAGTTTCAAGAAAATTGCAATAGTCATAAGATATCCAGAAATACAGAAATGAAAAAGACTGGACCAGGCTAGAATTGAGTATATTATGAACAGAAAAAAGAATTGCACTTATTTACAGGTTTTCAAAAGTCTGGACTGAATGTGGGTCATGCTTCCAGTAATCGACTACAGTTGTCCTACATAGTAAGAGAAATGTAGTTCTAGTGACATTCAGCTTTATCTCACTTTTACCATCCCTTTATAAAATATATAACAGTTCAATAATATTCTTAATAGGTATGGTGGAATCATTATCACAAAATCTATACTGTTAAGCAAGGTAAAAAAATTGGTTTTGACAATCCTCTTCTAATACATGGTAAATCCTTATTAGGCACAGGCAATATTGTGGACAATAACAGAGAATAATGTTAATATAGGCCACAACTTAAAGATTGAGAAAATATTTAGAATATTTTATATGTTCAGCATTGATACTATCGTGCAAAAATGGTACAGCATATTATATTTTTTTCATTTTTTATGATTTGCATTGAGACTTATATTCTTAGTTGAAAGTCACATAAAGTCTTGCATGCAACGAGTGTCAAATTTTGTTCTCATGATCGATCAAAAGATTAAAGTATGAGTAACCATTGCTTAGGATGTTCAATTAATTGCTCAAAAGAAAGTAATAGAAACATAACTAAAATTACAGAAGAGATGATTCATATGCAATATTGCTTCAACACATATAGTAATGATACCTGAGTGTACTATGCTCATTTTAGTGAATGATAATTTCAACTTTAATTTTCAAGCATCCCAAATTCCTGGTCAACTTGATTTTAAGGTTGTATGACATAAGATATGTAGTACATTTACCAGCATATCTTTCAGAATGATTGTTCTTCACGCTTTGAAACTGATGTTTAGTCTATAGTGGTTCCCTCTGTTAAATTTTTGCTGCTCTTTTTGAAGAAACTGCAATTTTATTGTTTGTCACATGACAATTTTTCAACATCTAAAGTTTTTAGTTTTACTTATAAAGGAATATGAAGTATAACATTTTAACTAGAAATGCAATTTTCATTTTCAGTTTATCAGACTAAATACCTTTTCATATCAGCAAAAACTTAGCACATAAAGAGTAACACTAAGTGTACAGAAACTCATTGTCTATTACCAGTGTCAAAACAAATATGATAGCATAACAAAAATAAATCACACAAAATCTAACTTAAGAACCCATGTACTAGTATCTACCACTACAGGTTGGGTTTATATACTTGCCAAATTAAGCCTAAAGTATAATTTTCAGCATCTATGCAGGAATTCTTTCTGTACAAGTGGCAAAGACCTGAGACAAGGACACCGAAGAGAAATAAGTCAAATTCCTGATGACATGTGTGACTGAGCTAGCCATTATAAGGGTTCAATTTTCTGTTTTAAAGGATAAAGAAAAATATCTGTGATATTTTTGCTTTGATGGAAAATTGAATAAAACCACTATGAATAGTTTATATTTATTTTCAATGTTTTGCTTTTCTTTCAATAGTCTAAATAGTTAAAAAAAATCATTAGTGCTTTGCTCTGGAAGATAAACTCCTTAAAAAATTATTTGATAGGTATAAAATACTTTTTTTTTTATTCAAAATGCCATTACTGTTAGTCCAGTAGGGAAACTATTAGAAGAATTAGTATTCTATGGAATTACTATAAATAAAACATTTTTAAAACAAATTATTTACACACTGAGAAAATATTTTTCCCTGAACTTACTGCATTTTGCTGTAACCAAAGTCTGTCTGTAAAAATGGTTTAACAATGTTCTAAGAGGATGAATTGAATATTTTTTCTGAAATTTATGATATCTACACTGAGGTAAATTCAGAGACATATAGAGAAACACTAATTTCCTGGAGTCTAAGACACATTGTTAACTGGTTTTCTTTTCAGGAAAAAAAAAATGAATAAGAAGTGCTGTTATTATCCATATACTTAAACAGTCAGCTTCAAAAATATTAAAGTACTGAAAAATGACCATCTGTGAAATGTGGAAATACGGTATATTTTTGTATGTTTTCCCAGTTTCTGCTTCTAAAAGTTTCTTAACTATAGTACCATAAATTTGTATAGATAAGTGGACTATCTTTTTTTGGTATACACCATATATATATATATGTATATATATATACACATATGTATGTGTACGCATATGTACATATATTAGTTTTACTGTAGTAACCTATTTTACACATTAAAATAAACTTGTCTGTATAAATTAATACTATATCTTATGATGCTTTATTTAATTTTAGGCTGACATGGTCTGAGTGGCCTTACATGGCAGGTCACTTGTCTCTTGGATGTCATGGTCTCCAAACTGCACTGGAGTGTAAAAATTCAGCCTTATCTTCAAATTAGGGAAAAAGCTAACAACTGGTGCTATATTTGCTCCTGGAGAGGATAATCAATACATATAATATATATAAGGCAGTCATGGCAACCAAGCACTGTGTTAGGTATAGTCAAATTTCTAAATAAACTAAAATGCTCAGAAACTAAATCATATAATTTCCTAGTGTAACTCCTAGTATATCAAAAAAATAAGAACTCAATTTGTGGTAAGATCTTAAATGAGCAAACAAAGGAACTAGATATCTTATCGTTGGGGTAACAAATATACTATGATTTTTTGTAATATTTGAATGCATCCAAGTATGAGCTCCAACATTTACATAATCTTACAAACCAGGGTAAGTTAATTAAAGTTCATGTTCCTTATCTGTAAAATGAATATTATACCTAGACTATGCTGTACTGTTCAGGGTAAATACGATGACATAGGTAAGTCATTTAACACAATTATCAGCATGTACTAAGTGTTTTTATGTATTTTTTATTAAATACAGAAATATTATTTATTGTAAACAATTGTTCCTATCAAGTAATTTTCTTTAAAAAACTATCAAGTAATTTTCTTTAAAAGCAATATTTTAAAAACTTTTAGTTTCTGAAAAATGACATAATTGGTGCATCTCACTACCAATGGTGACAACCTAATTTATTTTCTACTAACTTTCTAGTGAGTACAATTAAAAACTTACTTAAAATGAAAAAAAAAGAGTTATGTTTGAAAGTACTGAAATCTAATGAGCAGCAAGAATTTGAAGAACTAAGATGCAGAGAGCAGAAAACTACAGAGGTGAGTCCAACATTTGATACCAATGGATATAAATAATCAAAAAAATTATAGACACTAATAAAATATATAGAAACTGAATCATAAATTGAAGAGATTATACTTAACAAAGACATTAAAAGTTATTACTGTATCATATGGCTAAAAAATTAGGTAGAGACATGTAAGATGTCAGGAAAATTATAACACCTCTAGATGCAAAGACTAAAGTATCTCTAATGAAAAATACCAACATATCCATATTAAACCACTATTTAAAACATACTATATGTCTATTAAATTATTCTCAGCTTCCATCTTAAGAAACTAAAACAAGAGCACATGAAACTAAGCAACAAGACAATGAGAAATAACAAAATCAGAAAAGATACCAATAAAATAGAAAGACAAAAGAGAAATAATATAGTTCTCTTAGATCAGCAAAATTGATAAATCTTGGTTAGACTAATACAAAGAAAAAGAGAGAAGACATAAAATGCCAATGTTATGAATGACAAAGGTAATATCTATAAATAACCTTCAGGTATTAAAGAAAAATGAAGAGTTGTAAAAAACACTGTCAAGAAATTAAAAATAATTAGACAAAAGGACTTATTAATTGAAAGACACAAAGTTGCAAAGGTCATCAAGAAGAAATAGTTAACATATATAACATTATATCTATTAAATTTAATCAATTGTTAAAAATATTTGCCTAACCAACCACCCAGCATAAAACAGTTTCAGAACCAGATGATTACCCTAATAAAACAAATAATTGGAGATGACATAATATCAATCTCCAAAACCTACTCCAGAAAAATTGAAGAGGAGGAAATACTTTCATTTCATTGCATGGAATACAATTCCAGCATTATGTGGTAAAAACAAAAAAAGACCTCAAATTTAAACAAAACTACAAACAACTACATCCATGAGCATCTCCAGACAAAAATTTCTTAAGAAAATTTTATCAACTTTACTGTGCTTTAATATCAAGTGAAGTGTATTCCAGGAATACAAATTTAGTTTATATTGAAAATAAATGGCTATAATTCACTACTTTAAGTAACTTGAAAAGAAAAAATCTTGTGATTATCTCAGTGTACAGAAAAAATAGCAAAAACCAACATCTATCACTTCTAGAAGCATAACAAAAAGTAAACTTCCTCAATCTGATTGTTATCCAAAAATATACATTTATCTTCATATTTAATAGTAAAATACTAAACGCTTCCCCCAAAGGTCTGAACAAATGATGCCCATGCTTGACATTCCTATAAATATTTCACTAGAGTCCTTGAGAGTACAATAAGCAGGAAAGGAAAGGTGCAAATGCTTAGAAAGGAAATGATAAAACTGTATTTATGCAAATAAGATATAATTATTTATATAAAGAATATTATAAAATCTATTTAAAAACTTCTAAAATTAATAATCATACTTATTAATTATATAAGACTAATATATTAAGGCAAGTATACTTGCATATACAATCAGAAATTAAAGATTAAAAAAACTATGATAGTAATATTACAAATGTTCAATACTTAAAAAGTATATAGAGAACTCAGCCTCTGGAAACCTTATTACTTTCACTTCTTTGAGTATAATCATAACATTATATGATGCTAAATACTTAAAAAGTAAATCTTGAAATACATATAGTGTCTTAGGAGTTAAGCAGACATTTTTACTTAGTATAATAAACCTAATCTCTCTCCGTATCAAAGCTCAGGCAGATTTACCATCACAAAAAATATAATCATAAACTCAAGTTTTGTTGACTATAAGCCTCTGAGTCTTCAAATGTTATATGATTCTCTTTGCATTACAATGTAGGTTTGAGTCTTGGATATAGGTACAAAACCGTGATCCTCTATTGACTGTGATAAAATAGTCTTCATTTCTGACCTAAGAATCTCATGTCTACTACCTGTATCCATGTAAATTTGGCAGGCATGCTAGTAAATTTTCATGTAAGATAATATCTCAGATCCTCACACTTCTTGACACCTTTTTCTATCAAAATAGATACAATTCCTTTAAAAATCTGTGAACTTCTTAGACAATGTCCATTAGAAATAAGTCTCTCCCACAAACTGTTTCACAATAAGCTGTTATGAAATCCCTAGGAAAATGTTGTGGTACATTGTCATTAAGTTTCTTAAATCTGTTGAAAAGTTCTGTGAGGTATACCTTAAGAAATTTAGATAACCTTTTTTTTCCCTATCCAAAGGAGTATATGAGATAAATCTTAGCATTTTTTACATTTTAAGAAAGTTTTGATAGTTCTAGATTGAACTTGTGTTTTTCCAAAGACCCTTTAAAAAATTGTTTTTTAACTTAGAAAACCCATTATTATATTAAAAGACATTTGGGGGCCCCTTAAAAGTACTTCCAATTTTCTTGAATATTGACTAACATGTTCTTGTATCTTTATCTTTTTTCTCCTGTTTTTAATAGATAAAGGAAATGAATAGATAAAGGAAAAGTCAAAACACATACTCATTATTATTCCAGTTCATTAGGTGCTCTTTGTATTTATCTGATTGCAACAAATGACATTTTTCTAAATTGTTTACTGTTGAATAATAAGTTTCTTTATTTCCCTGTCCTTCCAGTCATCCTAATGTCCTTTTTGCTTTTTCAGCCTCAGTCCATTGCTTAGTTCCAAAGTCAAAACCATACAAGGCTTATATTATGGAAGATATAAAAAAAAAGCTTGTCTTTCATTTAACTACTTTTATTATTCAACTCTGATAAGAAAAAAATGAACCCTGATCATGCACAAGTCATAGATAAAAATTAATGTCAGATGAATCATAAAAACAAATACGAAAACTTAAAACAATAACTGAAAGAAGAAACATTGGATAATATTTTGTCAATATAAAGGTGAAACTAATATTAGTTAGTGTTAAGCAGTGTACTATAAAACAACTAACAATGAAGTAAATATTTAAATATACACTTAATGAAAATTTAGCATAGTTTTGTCAAATAGATATTAAGAGAAGGAAACAGACTTAATGAAGATACTTGCAAACATATATTTAACAAATGATTTATTCTAGACTATGTAAATATGTAAATATTCTTATAAGTAAAAAGTAAAAAGAAATACACAAAACTTAAGAAATTATGGATAAAAGTTGTGAAAGTCACTTTACAAAAGATATCTAAATGCTAAAATTACATTAAAAAGATAATTTGAAACATTTTTACCAGTAAAATAGAAGCATGACCATAATGAATTATCATTACCAACTTATGAAATGTCAATTAGAATTCCAAATATTGTTGAGCATGACGACTAACTAGAAGCTCTCATAAATTTCTTCTAAGAATGTTAATTAGTAATCCACACTGAAAAAAAAATGATAGGGAGATTATCTATTACAGCTGAAAAATGTACTTATCCTCTTACAATTTCACTCTGTGGTGTAACAAGAGTGATAACTACTTCATAAAAGTTTTACTTTTAGAGGCAAGAAACTGAAAATATTTCTAGTATACATCAGGAATACAATGGGTAAATAAGTCATGGTATATTCATATGATGGGACACTCGAATATGAGAGTGCAGCCATATGCAGAATAGAGATTAATCTTATAGAAATAGTATTCAGCGAAAGGAGCTAGATATGGATGAGTATTCTGATATATGTAAATTTCCCATTATATGAACCTAGGGTAATAGATTTCAAAATGTGCTCCTAGGGGTTTGAAGTAATAGAGGCTTTCTGGAATTTTGGATCTCTTCTACACCTTGATTTGTGTAGTAATTACAAAGGTATTCACATATGTAAAATCAGTGAACTATGCTTTAATAGTTCACTTTATATGTACATGTTGTAAAAGCTTCTTCTTGTGTTCACAAGGAAATACACACTAGAAAATATACACTATTAAAAGAAATGTAAATGTTAATACTAGAAAATAAATTGCCTATTTTTAAAATATCTTATAAAGATAAATGAGAATCATACACACCTAAAAACATAATTGTGGAACCCAGAGTTGCAAATACAAAAGTTGCAGAAGGATATTTGTACCATTAAAAACACTTGATGCCACTTGCTTTATGAAAGTTAGAATTATGCAACACAGAATTACATATTTGCATGGTAGAATTAAAAAGCAATAACTAGTAGCAGGATTAGATCTACATTTGATTAGTTAATTTTTTAGAAATTTAGAATATAGATTGAATAAGAGCGATTACTAAAAAAGTACTGAGGAAGAAGTACTGATTAAGAGGTTATTCTATGGAAACATTCTTTATGAAAAGGAAATTAATAATAACATATTCAATGGGAACTGAAGGAAAGACTCCTAAAATATTTCAGCAGATCAATAGGATCTGCTAATCCATTTGAAATGGAAGACAAAAAAAGAGGGAATGTATATTCATGAAATATATATGCTTTATATGGCCAGCCATTATGCCAGGTGTTTTACATATGCTATGCCATTTAATCCTTATAATAGCCTTATGTGATACACATATTTACTTCTGTTTTACAAATGAAAAAAAATGAGACTGTTGCAGGTTATTTAATTTGCCCAAGGGTCAAATGGCAAGGAAATGGAGATGCCCTATTCCAAGCCAGGTGTGTTTGATTCAAAGTCATGTTATTTTCATTTCAGAATGAATCCTAATACATCACTAGCACTTGAACATTGCTACCCTGGTGGTGATTCAGTTCAATGAAACAGGAATTCAGAAAAGCAGTGTGCTCTTCATTCACAATAAGACATTTCAAACTCTTCAAAAATCACATGTGGATAATGGCTGCAATGTTGGACAACAGACTTGTATATATTTATTTATTTTATTTTTAAAGGAAAGGTGTAGACAACAGTGAAGGTGAGTAGACAGGCAGGCAGGAAGAGAGAGGAGGTAGAAGTACTTTGTTTATTTTATTTAGTTGGTCATCATTGGTTGTCTCCCTGCCCCAGATATTGAACTGGGGACCTTGGTATGTATGCGAATGGCACCTGGTTTAACACATGAGGTCACCAAAATGCACTTGTGCGTTTTTATTTTCATAGAGATGAGATTCAGCAGTCTGCACTGCATTCAACTAGAGTGTATTATTATGAGCAACAGTGATTGTAAAAACACATCCCATTTATTAATTATATATTCTTGGCACTGTATCAATAAATTTGTATGTGTTAGCTTTTTGAATTCTCATTATAACCCTATAAGTTAGCACAGTTATTATCTTAATTTACGTGTGAGTACATTAAGGCTCAGAAAACAATTCACTCAAAATTATATGCATAGTGGTACATGACATTCTCAGAATACAAACATAAATGTCTGGTACTCAAACGTAACGTCTTTAAGTTGGTGAGAACAATGAAAGAATGTGAAGAACATCAAAGAAACATAATGCTATACAAACTTTCCAAAAAAAGAATTTAGTAACAAGATCCTATATGATGGATTTAAGTAAATAACAAAAAGAGAATAATACAGATGAAGCTAAAGAAAAAGTTCACTTTCTATAAAATATGGGCCTTAATGACAAATGTTGTAAACATACAAAATATTGAATTAGGTTCTGGATTGAAGGTTCAATTTAGCATTCAGGGGATTCTAGAGATGTTACAGTCTTTCAATAAGGGCCTACGCATGCTGGTAGGAGTAGGATATATCCTTAAGAAGTTTGTCTATGAGTAGGAGATAGCGGCTAAAGTAAGAGGTTAGAAGACAGATTTTTTTTTTAATGCATGGAAATCATTGAAAATAGTTGTCATTAAAAGGATAAAATCAGTGGGAAATGAGAGAAATATCTATTCAAGAATCAAGTGTTAATGGTTCTGTATCTTGGGGAAGTAAAATATAAAACTAAAGAACAACTCGGTTTGAACAGAGTAAATGCATCTTCCTGTGAGAAAAAGAGGGAAAGGGTAGACAAAATGGTATTTTTAAGAGAAAAAAAAATTTTTATGAGTTATTTTCACAACAAATCTCTTTATTCAAACTTTAACAACTGTCTCTATAGTATACATTCTACATTGTATATTATTATCCCCAATCTGTATTAGCACACCTCCTTATCGCTTCTTCGATACTCAAACACCCAAACTTCTACTGAGATATGTATGGCTCCATAGTGGCTCTAACTATGGCCAGCAATAAGTCTATTTTATGAGGAAATGTTAGTTCTCATAGGTGTGAATGGAGTTTTATCATTGTTGTCACTACCATGAGATTAAGCATATAATGTAGAATTGTCTTCATTCCCTAAATACCTTAAGAAGCAAAAGTGAGATACTAATCATTTGCCCAAAGAAAAATTTCTTAATTTTTATCTTGTGTTATCTTTTTATCTTGTGTTAATATCACCCAGGTGAAGTCCAAGTAGTGTTTTTTTAAAATAGAGAGATGACTAGCAGTTCAGGGACATTTTTATTATATTGACCTAAACCTTTTTCAATAAATTCATTATTTTTATTTCTTGTCCTTTATTCCCCTTGCAAAGAAGCATGAAAAGCAATAAAAACAATTCTTCCTCTGTATACTCCACATAAAACAGTGTATGAATGTCTTATTTCTTTTACAGATTTTAAAGTCCACGGTCTCTAACATCTTAATGTTACAAATAAATGCAACTAATTCCTAAAAAGCCAAATATGTTATTATTAATTTACATACTCCCTGCCAAAAATAACATAAATAAGATTTAAAACAATGTGAGAAATGGGTTTTTAATATATTACTTCTATTCTATAAAATTACAATCAAAATTTTCACTTTTGTTTAATTTTTCGGCATGTTTATCAAATGAGAACTTTATTTGAAGCATGTGTTTCCACCATTGTATTCCCATCTACCTATCTACAGGACCATTTATTTCAGTGAATGTATATTTGCATCACCATTTTAAGTGTTTTCACTTTTTAAATATTCTTAGATTTAATCTACCATTTATGTGATCTCATTGATAGGAAATAACAGCAATTACCTCATTTACCCAACTACTCATTTCTAGAACTGAGTCAAATAAATGAAATTTGATGTTAAGTAGACAACCAGATTATTAGATTTGAAGATGTAGCAACAAAAACTATGCAAATTGAAAAAAAAAAAAAAAGAAAAATATAGAAGATAACATGAGACCTATACATGACCCAGGTGGTTGGTCTAAATACAAGTACATAGAATCCCAGAAAGAGAAGTGGGACTAAGACCAAATCAATATCAGAAAAATTCATCAAATATTTCCCAAACTGATGAAAGATACATATAGACAGATCATCAGGATGAAAACAAGGAGTATCATCACAGTTAAAGTATTAAAACATAAAGATTAAAAGAGAGAAAAAGAAAACAACAAGAGTAATAATAAGAATGATAGCTGACTTCTCTTCAAACACTGTGGATCCAGAAAAAAAAAGAGTATTTTTAGGGTAAAATAAGAACCTATTTAGACAAATTAAAGCTAAGAGAAATCATCACTAGTAAATTTTCATTAAAAGAATATTTAAAGGAATTTTTCAGGCTAATGGTCAATGATCCTAGAAAGAAATATTGCAATGTAGAACATAATACATATTGACTATACAAAACAATAATTTAGTCTATGGAGTTGAAAATAAATGAGAAAACAAAAATTTGATGAAATCTTGATAATTATACAAATAAAGGCAAAACACCAGACAGACATGAAAGTAAAATAGATGAGTAAAATAGTAAGATGACTGACATATATGCACATACATTGATGATTATTTGTATATGAACTAAATGCATCAAACAAAAGATGAATTTTCTAATAATAGAGAATAAAGTCAATTATTTAATGTTTACAAAAATACATGTTAATTATAAAGGTACAATTGAGTGATGAGATAAAAAATGTGGATTAACTGGAAATTTAGCATAATTTCAGAAAAAAGAAAGTCTTACATGCAATAAACATATTAAAAAGAGACACTCCATGATACCTTTTTAACCTACTTGGATGAGATCAAAATTCTAAACATGTGTGTATAGAATAACATAGCTCCCTAATAGCAAATGGAATAATTGAGATACATAAGAAAAGGTATAGATAAATGTATAATCAAGTGTATTTTACTTAAGAGGATATAAAATACATTTCTATATCACTCCAATTGAACAATAACAAAAATATATTAATTCAGGTGCACACTGGGAATTTAGACATTGAACCATTAAAAATGGAATATTTCATATCCTAAATAAACCTCATCAAATATCAAATGACTATAAATACAAACAGAATGTTATCTGAACACAGTAAAATTTAGATAAAATGAATAGCTTATATTTAACTGCTTGTAAGATTAAAAATACACTTCCAAAATAAACTCATAGACTAAAGAAAAAAATCGCTTAAAATGATAAACTATATAAACTAGAAAATAAAGACATGCAAATCTTTTAAGACAAAGCAATAACTATGCTGAGAGATTGCTGTAGCTAAGCCTCCTCTTGTTCTTGCATATCAGGAGATAGAAAACCACAACTGCCTTTATTATGTTGATGCATACCATTTACATACCATTTTGAATGATTTTAGCATAAAATATGCTGAACTTCATTGAGTGCTCTTTCTGTTTCTATTAAGTTGATCATATGATTTCGGTGCTTTCCTTATTTGGTGTGTATATCATATTTTTTGATTTGTATATGTTGAATATTTGCATCTCTGTTGATGGTAAGCTTAATGCATTATATATAGATGTTGATTTATGATGATGTGTACCTTAAACCGATATCATGATGCAATACTTCTTTAATTTAAATAAATAAATAAATACATTTAAAACTAATTATCACCATGTTTTAATAGTAAATAAGCAAAATTCTTACAAGCTCTTTTTCTTACATATTTCATTACATATTTGCATATTTATCACATATTTACCATAAAACTTTCTACTACACCACATAAACACAAAACAGGGGCTTTTTGGAAATCTCCAATAGAGATTTCTCTGTGTGTTTACATTTGATAATGAGGTAGCAATAATCTAAAATTCATGGCTCTGAAGCTTTTCTAATTTGATTTATGGTAGAACATATAAGTTGAAGAGCTTGCAAGGTTATTTGGATTTTGTTTTTCATGAACTAAATCAGTCTATTAGAATAGAGTTGTCCATCAAAAACGCCCTTGAGAAAGAACTTTAGCTTTTACATAAACTGTATCAAAGAAGTTTTACATTCCATTAGACAATTCTCTAAGAAGTTCAAGTATTATTTTAAGTAGTTTCAGTTTAAATCATGTTTCTGTTTAGTCAATCATTTCTAATGGAATTAAAATAAAAAGTAAATTCATTCTAGCCCACAAAACTGTTGTTGATTTGCTTTTTGTTCAATTCCTGCACTCCAGCTCTAGATTCCATTCTCATGCAGATTTCTCTAGCCATTCTTCCAAATTTTCTTTGATTACCAACATCATTCTGATCTCAAGTTTTTGTGGTAGATTCAGATTCAAGAGTGGCACAGGAAAATCTGAACTCATCTCTTCTACAAACACAACTCTATAACTGCAAATGGAATAATTTACACGTAAGAAAACCTGAAAACCTGAAAAGCAGTGCTCCCACAACAAAAAACAAAAGGCAGTGCTTGGATAAGTAGGAAAGACAGATTCACTCTCACCAAGGAAGAAATCTCTCTGTAGTGTGGCAATTTACAGTCTAGAGGAGTCCTGAAGATGCAGTTTTAACCCGGGTGAGTGGAGGAATGTCGTGTCCTGTATCAAGCATACTAATTCTTTTATTCTGCATAGTGACAAAAATGTCCCTAGCACCCTAAAAGATGAAAGATGATGGAAACATTGCAAATAAATAGGAAAGAACAACAAGCAGTGGAGAATTTGAACTTAAAGAGCTCCTACACAAGCTCACCCCAGTTATCAGCACTATGACACCTTCTGAAAAGCATCTAATTCATGGGTGGAAAAAGTTCACATATCATTCCCACACCACTTACCTGCAATCAGAGGAAAACTTTGCATCAGAAACATTGATGAACACCAGGTTTGCAATTTCAGTCAACCTTGCTAATACCAGCACTGATTAATGAAGTCTTAGAGCCCTTTTCTCAGCCCACTGCAGACAACAGGCAAGACATACTGAGAGCTATAACCACTCCTGAAGCATAGCCAAACATCACTCCTATCACTCACCAGTGCCAGGAATAATGATCCAGTACCTGAAACTACCATATACTACAAGCTCCAGGCATGACATCTTAGAAAACCCATAGTTTTATCGACCCAACACACTACTGTGTCCATCCACTACAACATATGTAACTGAACCAGGCCAAAAGCCTCACACACGTGCCACAATGACACATCAGGAAGATGGGTATAGTCCAAACAGAGGATATACCTTTAGATCCCAGTTTGGATCGTCATGGGAATTTCATGGGATATTATCTAAGCAAAACAATTCTTGCAAGATTAAGAGAGGCAGTCCAGTTGTCTAATAAGAAAAAGCAAGCACCACAGTCAGGGAAAATGGAAAGAAAAAAGAACACCTTCCAAGCAAAGAGTAAAACAAGAGCCTAGAAAAATAACTTAAAGATATGGGAATATTACCAATTGAAAAACTCTAAGTGATTGTTCAAAAAATTGCTCACCATATAAAGGAGAAGAATGAATAAATAGAATTTTTAAGAAACATCAAAATAGAAGTTACGGACTGGATTATATAATGATAGAACCAAAAAATTCAGTAAAGAGATTCAAAAGCAGACTAACTAAAGCAGAGGTATAGATAAGAGATGTGGATGTAATACAATAGTCACCCAATCAGAACAGCATAATGAATAATTTCACCGGCATACTCATGAGCTTTAGACAGATGAAATGGCTGGGGTATAGAACATATAAGGCCCTAGCAAGTGGATTCACAACCTGGAGCTGGGATTTGGGGAAAGCAAAAGAACAACTACATAAAAATTCTTTCTCCTTCACCTACCTTTCTTTTTAACTTGTTCCTCCTTCCTTCTTTCCCTTCCTCCTTCCCTCATTCCCTTTCTCCCTCCCTTCCTTCCTTCCTTCTTTCCTTCCTTCCTTCCTTCCTTCCTTCCTTCCTTCCATCCTTCCTTCTTTCCTCTCTTTAAAAATAATCATTTTGAAAATCTAAGATAACTTACGGAATCTCTGGAAAGTCAAGAGAATTAATATTCATACTCTGGAGGTCTGGAATGTAGAACAAAGATTTATCAGGCCAGAAAAATTGAGTAATAATAACTGTGAACTTTCTTAATCTGGGGAAGGAAAGAAACATAGATATAGAAGTTCAGACAGTTCCAAAAAATTATAATCCAAAGAGATTCACACTAAGATTCATACAGAGTCCATAAAAATTAGAATTCCTTGACTGAAATAAGTTAAAGACAGAGGATTTTACAAGCAGCAAGAGAAAGCTAAGAGTCACAAAAAAAAGAAAAATAACATAGACTTACAGCAGACTTTCAAAAGAAACTTTACTCAAATTGTTCAAAGAAAACAAAAAAGAAACATGCAACCAAGAATTCTATACCCATCAAGATGACTATCAGAATTGAAGGAGATACTGAAAGTTCCCAGATGAGAACAAACTGAAGAAGTTTATTACTATCAAACTGGTCTTAGAGAAAATGCTAAAGGAACTTTATTAAACTGAAAAATACGATACTAAACACAGGAAATATCACAAAAGAAAAACTTTACTGTAAAAAGTAATTGTACAATAAAAGTAGTGAATCAATCATTTATAAAACAAGAATGAAAATTAAAAGACAAAAGTAATTAGATTAAACTGCTATCATTGGTCAAGGAAACTAATAAAATATACAATATGAGAAATCAAAAATATAAAATGTGGGTGAAAGAACAAAAAAGCAAAAATCTAGACTGCTTAAAACTGAAGAGTTATCAACTCAAAACAGAAAATTATATAATCAGATGTTATAGAGAAACCTCATGGTAACCACGAACAAGACATAAAGTAAATATGCGAAAGGGGAAAAAAAAGAAAATATAAACATACCCATCCTTCTCAAACTTTTACAAAGAAAATTGAAGAGAAGGAAAAGCTTTTCAATAAGTTTTATGAGGTCAGCATTATTCTGACACCAAAACCAGATAAGGACATCACAAGAATAAAAAAATAAACTAACAAACAGACAAATAAATAATAAATAAATGCAATGAAATGTGTGGCTGATATCTCCAGTGAATACAAATGCAAATATACTCAGAAAAATATTAACAAACCAAATTCAACAATACATTAAAAAAATCATATACCATGAGAAAGAGCAATTTATTACAAATATGCAAGAATGGTTCCACATGCACAAATCATGGGCATACCTCAGAATGAAGGATAAAAATCCTATCGTCTAACTAGCTGAAGAAAAGTATTTGATAACAGTCAGCATTAATTTATGATAAAATTCTGAAAATGGGCATAGAAGAAATGTGCCTACGCATAGCAAAAGCTGTATGTAAAAAAATCCATAGCCAATATCATATTCATCAGTGAGAAACTGAAGTTTTTTCTGCTAAAATAAAGCAATACAATGCCCAATCTCATCACTACATAGTGTTAGAAGTCTAGTCTGAGTAATTAGACTAAAGGAAGAAGGGAGAAAAGAAGAAGGAAGAAAGGGAGGGAGGGAGGGAGGAAGGGAAGGAGGGAGGAAAGGAAAAAAGAAACGATGAAAAGAAAGGGAAAGGAAAAGGGGAATAGAAAAAGGAACAATTGTTATTCAAATTGGAAAGGAAGAAGTAAATCTACCACTGTTTGTGTAGAACATGATATTATACACACAAAACTGTCACTATTAATATGAAAAAGCAACATATTGAATTGGAGAATGTAATTGCAAATCAAATATTAAGCAATGAGGTTAATATCAGATATATATACATAGATATACATATATTCTCATAAAATTAAATAAGGTGAATAAAAACCTGGATTAAAAAATAATGGGCAGAGATTCTGAATAAACATTTCACCATACAGATGGCCAACAGACATTGAAAAGATGATCTTCATTGCTTATCATTAGAGAAATGCAAATCAAAACCATAAACAAATAACATCTCACATATGTTAGAATGTCTATTATTAAAAATACAAGGAACAATAAGCGTTCAGAGGATGTGGAGACAAAAGAGCCCTGTACACTGTCGTTAATGGAAATTGGCACAGCCATTGTGAAAAACGGTTGCTGCTTCCTAACAAGTTTGCATTAAAAAGAAAAAAGATCTATGATCTAAGATACATGATCCAGTCTTTCTATTTCTGGGTATTTAATCAAAGAATAATTTTCATTGCATTGTTATTTACAATATCCAATATATCAAAACAACTTCAGTGATCATCAGCAAATGAATGGACAAAAAGATGAGGTATATGCACATACTGCTTGACTATAAAATTAGCTGAAATATGCCATTTGTAAAAAATGTATAGAACATAAGCGAAATATACTAAGTAAAATAAATCAACTGGAGAAAAACACTACATGATTCAACTTACATGTAGATGATAAACAAGAAAATGAATAAACAAAATAAAACAAAAACAAATTATGATAGCAGAATGGTAACTATCAGAGGGTATCAGAGGGGAAGGGAGACTTAGTGGTTGGAATGGGGAGAGGGAGTCAACTGGATGGTGACTGATGGAAATGATAATTTTGATGACAGAGATAGTGATATATATATATATATACATACATATACATGTATATAAATACATTAAAGTATAAAGCTGTATATCTAAAAGCAAACATTATTGAAGTTAATGTTATTTTAATTAAAAAACAAACTACTTATTTCCTCCTGATAGAATGCTTTCCCTTTGATTTTGAATGCTCAAAGTTTTATTCATTTCTCAAAAAGAATATGAAAATACTTGGCGAACATTCTTTAGATTTTATCTTTGCCTTATATTTGGGTAATGCATGAATATAAATACGTGACTTCTTTTCTATAATTTGGGACAACAGAAGGAATCTCTTTAGGATTAGCAGATTCCTTAAAGTAATACATTGATGTTAGCTGGACAGCTCCTCCCATACCTTTCAGAGTCCTGCCTTCTTGTATCTTCCAAGAACCTCTTCTATAGATCTTCTATTCAGAACTCCTCATTTCAGAATTAAGTTCAAGGAAATTTAATTTAAGACTGCTGTTTTTTTGCGTATATCAAGAATAATTTTACTTAAACTGATTGGAAATGCAACATAGTTGTGACATTAAGAAAAGAAAAAGTAATTTTGTTATTCTACATACTTATCGCATGCAATTTTTAGCAGTTTTTTGTGTAGTTATTGCATGTTAAGACTATGTGCAGTCTTTTTGTTGAGTGATGTCAGCTTTTGTTGTTATTATTTTCTTTTTTGTTTGTTCTATTTGTTCAAAGCATGAGATGGTCTTTCTGACTTAGCTTCTAAGTGAACATTCAGCATATTCAGAAGTTTTTAATCACTATTTTTTGCTTGTCACTAAAACAAGAAATAGTCTTCACTCTATGCTTGTAGATCTTCGAAGACAATATACTGAGACTAATTTATCATTTTCTATTGAAAGAAAGGGGGAATTGGAAAATTCTTTTATAATTTCTGGTCTGTGGTATTATGTGGTTTATTTTTCTAAACAAATTTGATATGTAAAGAAATAAGATCTCATTACTCAACCAAAAGTACTAAACTTAATTATATAGCTGCTTCCGTGTTTAATCTCTCAAAGGTTTTCAACTCTAAATTATGCTGGAATACATAGGTATTGAGTTTGGTATCTGCATCACCCATGACTTTTTAAGGAATGCAATGATTTGCAATAATATTTAATGTAAATTAATGTAAATAAGTGGTAATCCTTATTTGAATTTTGCTCTTGCTTAGGTAGTATTTGCTTTAATTTTATCTCATTCATTATAGTGTTGCATTGTTACTTTAATATTCAAATTTAATAAAACCTGAATGAAATTATTTTCTTCAAAGTCTTTATTTATACATCTGGACAAAATATTCAAATCATATAGTCCAAGGTCCCATGAAAGGAGCAAAGTAAATTTGAAGCCAAAGAAAGTGCTTAAATCATTCAACCGTTTATCATTAGATGACAAATATAACACTTCATATGGAGACAATAATTCTAACCTATATCAGGAATTGTGAAGACAAGACTAAAGCATAGGACTGCATGATCACACAGTATAAAGCAGCTATACTGGATATGTAGATATAATGAGACTAATATGCATATGTGTAGCCTTCAATTTCCAAGTCCTCTTTTGCTGTACTATTCAATGATTGGCCTAAAATGTAAGTTTAGATTCAAAAATAATAGAGCAGTGCAGAGCAGAGCAATTATATTGTAAGTAGAACCATGTTCAGAATAGGAAGCAGATGCATCCTCTGAGAAAAACAAAAAGAATGTGAACTCTTGTCAGCAGCAAATTAATCAATCTCTTTCTTCTTACAAGGGTTGTGTTAAAATCATATCTAACATAATTTGCAAAACACTAAATTTGAAGAGACTACAAGTTTAAAGGGAAAGCATTTAATATCCTAAGAGAAGCGGATTTTTCATTTCTCTAAAGAGATTAATAATATTGCAAATATTATGCTGCTAGGCTTTGGAGGAAGGACTTTGTTTTCTTGAGAACCAATGCCATGCAATAACCCAAATACCTTTGAAATTCACCAAAGAATCTTCATTTGGGGCTTGCCAGAGGCTACTTTATTCATCGAGATATAATTAAGGACAATATCATCTAAATGAATTATTTTTTTACAATTCTTTACCCAAATCAGAGGCTAATGGTGGAAATTTTGTTATTAGAAAAATTGTAACTTCTTTTTTTTGACAAAAAGAACCTCTATTTCCAGTTTGATAATGCTTACCAATTATTGAGAGTCATGACTATGTCTGTTTACCAAACTGCTTTCTTATAACATCCTTAGAAGTAAAAAATTATCTACATTACAGATGAAATTACTGAGTCTTGGAAAAAAAGTAATTTTTTCAAGGTGGTGATAACATAGAAGGATTAAAACACAAGTATCTCTGACTCCTCCATTCATTATGTGACCCTGCATTCCAATTGGACTTCTCCTGTTGTTTTTAGAGCAAAACAATTCAATGCATTAATTCTAAATCTTTCATATATAAATAAAAATGCATTTTATGTGGTTAGCCATACATATTGTTTACAACAATGCCCAGTAAAATTTATTTAAGAACAGTCTCCATATTTCTATTAAAAATAAATTTTTTTCAAATTACTCAGGTGAATTTTCTGTTCCTTTATCAGCTGCTGGCAAATCCAGCTAAGAGCATTAGAGCCTGGGCATCAAAAAGCTTCTCTTGTGGAAAGCATTTCTCCAGCTTAGTCAAGCTCAGCTTTGAGGGTTAGTGTGTAATAAGGTCTAATCTCTAAAAATGGGAAGGGGTAAAGGACTGACTATGTGATATAATTTTGTTAAGGAGGTTTTTGTTTCTGAAAAAGCTATATTTCTTTGGATAAATGTATCTCTGTTAACAAGTGCTTTATCATACTACACAGAAATTTTGATTCCTCAAGGATATTAATTACAAGAAGTAAAATAATATACATTTTACCTAAGCAGAATTTATTTCTTGCATGAGCAAGATTTTGCTTTAACCTCAAACACAGAATAATAACATATTTGAAGTATTTACCTAAGGGTAAGAATTGCTTTGAATTTTGCATTACTACTGCCTATCCACTGATTCAACCCTTAAGTTCATACTTCAGCCCTATATGATGGAAATACAGAATCCTTTAGTAAGTATGTTTATAAAATTTAGCTTTCATTTAACATAACTTGTGTTTAGAAGATTGAGATTCATCAGAAAAACAGTGTTTCAGACTCAGATCCACCATCATTTGAGGGGAGTTCACAGAATTTTTTGATTTTGGCTTCTTCATAATTAAAAAAATAAATTCAAAGTTAAATCATTTGTATTATTAATTTTACATAAGGATAATGCAAATTAAAAGACTAAAATGCAATACAAATGCAAACTGGCATTTATTTCATTCTTATTTCATATTTATTTTATTCTTTCCACCTATTTTCTCCTTTTCTTTTTATGCTTATTTATAACAAATGTTGGTATCAATTCCCTTCATCTATGGATATTGACTGTGGTCCTTTACTTTTTGGAAGCACATAGTTATTTAAAAGTGAAGTTATATATCCAATTCCATCAAGGAAGAAAGTGAAAGTTGTTCCATAGAAAGTGTTCTTTGCCACAGAAGGCTATTGTGCTTGTTTCTTCAGAACAAAGTATCCTGAAGTATCCTGAAAGTCAGAGAGCAATGCAGGTGTCAGGAGCAGTAACTAGTCCATTCATTTGTTACAGAGAATTTCATACCTGTCATTCTGTTTCTTAAAATGTGCTATTCATGGAGTGTCCTGGTGGCTTAGAGGTTTAGTCCACTGGGTATAGCCCATATATAACCCAAGGTCCCCATTTCAAGACCTAGGGCCTGGGAAACATTCAGGATGGACAATCAAATAAAATAAAGTGCATTTTTCTACTCTCTCTTCCTGCCTACTCATCTTCATTCCTGCCAGCACCTTTTCTTAAAATAAATAAATAAATACATGCTATTCATGGTAACACAGTGTAACAGAAGTTCTGACCTACTTGTTAGAAGGAAAAGAAATCTAAACAAAGAAATGTGTATTTAAGTGCATAACCTGAGAATACAACCGAGTTTTCCTGAAAATGCTTCTAGAAAAACAAATCGACCCAGTCTTGTAAGTTCATAACGGTAGCACAGTTTTACTTGGGTCTCAAGAAAATAAACCATACTTGTTTTCCCCAGGACAATGAAGGTTGATGATTTGACACAAATATTCTGAACTTTAAAATTGTGTCTCTTCCCCTTTTTGCCAGTGGAGTTTTCATCCTTTTCCCAAAATAGGATGTGTGCCTATAGTAATATCACTAATGGCAGCTTTCACCAGCATGGCGGATTAAGATTAGACATCCTCCCTTAGTACATTCTTTACCCTCCCAATAATCCAAGTTCATCTCATGAGTAAAATTCCAGAGTTCTTAATCCAACCACTAGGTGCATTTCATTCAGCCCAAGTAGTGTTTGCCGATATCAGGTGCACAAATGTGATGCTTTCCATAGCTGGATTCCTCCTACAATCATTGCCTTCTGATTTTTGCCTCTTATTTTTGTTATAGTCTCACTTATTTCTGTTGAAAATAAAGTGTTTTCATTTTAAGATTTCTGAAATCCTCTTTTGGATTTAGTAAACAAATACATTAATACATACTTTATATTTAAAAAATACATTTGTGAATGGCATTTCACTCTTTAGAAAAGGTATCACAGACACTTAGTTCTGGGAAATGTAAAGCAAATAAATACATAGAGGACGATTTCCAGTGCTGAGGTAAAATTCACATTCCTCAGTTTCATTTGGTCCAGTTTCTGTTGTATTTGGTCCATAGTAAAATTATATGGTAGTATGTATATATGTGTAATAATAGTTTATCTCTGTATATATCCCATGGAAGTAGAATTATCTCCATTATTTTAGTTCAAAACATTTTAAACTGCATCATATTCTTATCCATTGGCCAGAATTGCTTGACCTGTGCTTGACCTGTGTTGAAACTTTTTTTTAGACTACCTTGTAATAGATATGCTTAAATTTTATTTTTATGTTTAAAGTTAATTTTATAGTATTTTCATTATTTCTTGCCATACTAAAAATTGTGCAATTATGCAAAGTGAATTATCTGACAGCAGATGTTTCTATTTGAATAGGCACTTTATATATTCTTCACCTATCAACTAAACTTTCTTGACTGCATATTTGTAGTTTTAAGTTTACATTATTTAATGGACAAAAATATAACTATCAAGGTCTAATTACACAGGAAGGTAAATCTCAGGTATGTTTATATCAGCAAATTCTTTAATGCCTACATTCTTCAGTTTCCTCACTTGAAAGTGACAGTAGAAATATTAATTTTAATCCATTGATATGAATACTGTATGCAATAATGGTTGGGAGTGAAATATGACCATTTAAAATTGCATAAAAACACTCCTCTTTACAAGTATGGTGGTTAGCAGAGAAAAGTGCAGACAGAGTAGCAAGTCTGAGCCAATTTTCTTTGTAGAAGACATGGTCAGTAGAGAAGACAGACCTTGAGCTTGACGTCCTCTGGTAAATTTAGAGGTTAGTGATCTTTCTTATTCCAGTTCATGTATTCCACCAGGATAGAGAAGCTAGGACCTGGGACAGCATGATGATGGGGATGTGGTCAAGAATTACATAAAAAGAAGAATTGTTAAAATAAGGAATTGGCCTATTGGTGGTGAGTTTAATGTATTACACATAGATGTTGATTTATATGAGGCAAACCCTAAATCTATATAAGATAAAGCTATGATGCTCCTTCAAGAAAAATAATTTTAAAAATAAATAATATGTATAAATGCCAATGACTGCTGAGCCAAAGCAAACAAAAATCTTACAATTTTGTCACAATGAATCACTGTTAATTTTTTGCTACATTTTCTTATAGCCATGGGTGGGAAAGGGGAATTTTGTCAAAACAATTCTTGTTTCTACACTTGAATTTTTTACTGGGTACCACAAGTTCTTCTTCTAATGTTTCATCTTTTCAAGTGTACATGGCAGTAAATGGTAGTCATTTTATTCACTAAATCTTGAGGCTTTTAACCCCGATTTTGTAGAGGCAAGTCATTCGTGAAGTACTGAATGAAGGTCTTTAATTCTGTATGAATTTGACATTCAATTATATTCAAAGGATTATGAGAAAAAATTCTGAGACCTCCCAACCAGTTTGGGAGATAATCTGACAGTATTTAATTAACAGAGTACTTGAATGAAATTGAGAGTTTCTAGGGTTATTAAAAAAAAAAAAAAAGACAGAGGGCTCTAAAAAGGTGATAAAAAAACCAAAGTTCTCTCAGTCAACAAATGTACTAGCAGCTAAAAATACGGCTTCAGTGTGATAGGTAGGTTAGGTACAGAATCATAGTGACATTTATTGTTGACTGATAAGAAAGACCAAAACTTGTAAGACCCATATTTATGATTATCTTCAAAAAGTATTTAAAATTTTAAACTTAGCTTGTTTCTAGTAGATTAATCTGAGCTCCTTTAAAATGTCTAGTGAACTATGGTGAGCTAACTTTGACTTATCTGTTGTTTTAGTTCAAATCAGAAATAATCCAGCTGCAGTGTAGTCACTGTTAGTTTGAAGCTGTCTCTGGTTAAGTGTTACATAAATGATTGTAAGGAAGATGGCTCAGGCCTCCAGGAAATGAGAGAGGGATTCAGGGACAACAGTGATAAAGGATAGAATAATTTTGACATGAAAATTAGATTAACTTTAGCTGGAACAGAAAAGGTACGGGGCAAAGAGTATTCTTGGCAGCTATGTGATATAGCCTAGAGGCTCTAATACTTCAGCGCCATCCTGGTAAGTGAAGCCATAAAATCATGAACAAAGAGTCCAAAAAAAGTGAGACTGGGGTCATGTTTTTAAAGTTGTATCAAAATTAAAAGAGAACGAATATAAGATGTCTGCAAATTAAAGTGAAAATGTGATTTAGGCATGAATTCTAATAACTTGCTAGTCATTGCTATAAAGTTGTCAGGAATTTTGTTGCTAACAAGCATTAAAATGCCGCCTTTTTTCAATCTTCAGAGAGCAGATAAATCATAGAACCCAACAGGTAAAAGATAGTATAAGAACTAGACAAAGCTGTGTCATTTAAGTATTTCATGGCCTTCATAACCAAGTTTCTTTTTTATATGATGAAAAAATTACAGATTTCATGAATAATACAATGTATGCTGTATCATTTTATCTATTTTTTTTCCTTTTCTGTTATCTGACCTCCACTATAAAAAAGTCCTTGAGAACAGAGACTTATTTTATTCACTGTTTATACACAGGGCTTAGATCAGTGCTAGGCACACAGAAGAACCTAAGGACATAGTTATTGAATAAATGAATTCAGTATTTTCAAATTTGCTTGAACCAGGTAATTCTTGTCCAATGAAGTCTCAATATTTTCTGAATCTAATTTTCCTTAAGCACACATTTATTATACTTTCTTCTCAAATTCCACTCAATGGCTTTACCAGTTTTTTTTTAAAGTCCTGTTCACAATCCTCTAAATCTCTGCAATTTCATTTCAAAAAGTATTTGATTTTTTTTTTTCCTGATAGTCTCTCAAACTTTCACTGCATCATTCCCTACTGCTAAGTATATCTTTTTTCAGATGTAAAGGATCCTTCTACATGCCTGTCTTTACGCTGCACAAATGTCTGCTTTATCTTCAAGTTCCTTATCATATCAAGTATTTGCTTTATTTCTTATATACTCCATGACCACTAGCTTCAAGTCTTTGGTCTCTCCTCAAATTCAAAGTGATATTCCATGAAGATTAGTCATCATAATGGCTTTTAATTTACTATTTTATCTTTCTTCCTCTTTTTCCCCTATCTTAGAACATTTTGGTTCCTATAACAAAATACCACAAATTGGTGGTTTACATGTCATAGACTCATTGCTCACAGTTTTAGATGCAAGCAAATCAAAGATGAAGTCACCTGGTTCATACATGGCCATCATTTTGCTGTCTGCACATAGTAGAAGGGGTAAGGGAGCTTTCCCAGGACTCTTTTACATGTGCACTAATCCCACTGAGGAATGTTCTACCACATAACCTAATCACTCACCTCTCAAAAGCCCCACCTCCAAATACCATCGAATTGGGTATTAGTATCTTAACATATGAATTTGGGAGACGCATTTAGAGTATAGCACCACCAAATATTGAACTCGAACTTTTAAAACCTTTTGCTTACTATGCATTTATATCATAATTTTTGCAATCTAGTATCCCACGCACCCTTTTTCTCATCCCATTTGTCTCATTGACAAAAGTCATACACAAGCTAAGAGTTAAAGATCGGTACCACACTTGGATAAAAGTCAACATTTTCCTTTGTTATTCTCAATAGATGCTAAGGATCAGCATCTCATTATGTTTCATGAGAATTACTTGCCATTTCTAAAGCAAAAATATACATTCTCATTGTGTTTTTGCTCCTGAGTCATTTTGAAAAAAATACACTTTCAAATATATACACATTTTAAAAAATAGTTAGCAGCTATTGCCTCTGTAATTATCCTTTCTGGGATAATTATACCTATACCATATTTTTCTTTTACATATACTTTGAGAAAAATGTATCATTGTGAATATCTTCATCTTTTTCCATGAATTTCCCCTGTACCAGTTTCTGAGGATTTCATGGCAATGCACCATATCTTAGCTACTTGCTGTTTACCTTAAAGAGACAGTACTTTTAAAATATTAGATTTTCACCAAAATCTGGGCTAATATATAGTTTAAGCAACAAATTTCCTAAGAAGTGCAGGTTAGTCCATGTTATTTCAGTTAAGAAAGTAATTCAAAATCTTAATCCTTGACCTCCATGATTTTACAAAATTCTTAGCTACCTCATTATTAATTTAGCAAGACATTATTCTGAAAACAAACTCTAAAAGGTAGAATCACAATACAATTTGAGGGTTTGCAATGATCCAAATATAATTACCTTGTTATAATTTTTGCAAACAGAATACACAATGTGCCAAGTTGAAAAATATTGCTTATCACTTTAGGAAAGCAAATTCCATATTGTTTAAGAAAAGTTGCTTGCTCTTGAAGGGGTCCCAGGAATTTGAAGTAGAGAAGCAAAGGAGAAAATGTTTATCCAATTTATAGTTTACAAGGTATAGTAAGGAATAGATCGCTATGGTTACAGCTAAGAAAAACTATGTCAAAAGTTTTGGAGAGATAAAAGTTATGTGTCTTATTCCTACTGATTAATTTTTACACAATACTAAATCTATAAAATATAGAGAAGCTTGCATTTGCACTCAGTTTTTGTCTTGACCTCTTATAAATGGTTTTCATGAATCGTAAAACTTCCAACATTATGAATGAGTGTTTTTACTTTAGTTTTGAATTTTATAAGGCAATCAAAAGATCTCACTTTGATTTTGTTTTTCACTGATTCTAAGTCTAAGTATCTACCATAGGACAGGTTATTATCTGAAAGACAATAAGGGAGTTAATAACATTTTTTAGTTAGAAATGTCACAATAGGCATGTGTTTCCATTCATAAAGTATGTTTTGGATACACACAAGCTATTTTTTGTCATCTGGTGCTGCCCCATTTTGAAATTATTCTCTGCTGTTAATTAGAAGTGACTACAATTTTACAATTTGATTAATCTCAAACATGTGTCACATATAAACAATGCAGAGAACTGAATTAAATGTTTTTCCATTTTCAGTATGCTTGGTATTCATGGAAAGAAGCCAAATATATATTTTTAAAACTGTCTTAAATTTAATCTTATCACACTGAGAATATTGTCAATGTCACATATTCTATTTATTTGAAGTATTTAATTCACAGAAGAGCCTAATTACATAGTCTTTAGACTGAAAATACAAAAGTTAAGTGAACTTCTCTTGCTTGTAGCTTTACTTTTAAAGTTTTCATTTCTAGGATCTGTGCTTTTATCTTGAGAACTCATCTGACTTTGGTATACCTGTCTGGGTTTGGGGTTTTTTGCTGTTGTTGTTATTTTCTTATTTAACTCATTTGAATAGAAGTTTTCCCTTACCTGAAAAATCACAGCAGGAAATATACATTGGCTTAGAGAAAGTTTCAATTAACAAGGGGAAATACCTCTTTTGCTTAATTTAAATTATCATTGCTCTTATAGTATATGTATGAAAACACTCATTTCTCAAAGTGCTAATTAAATTTCCATAAATGCAATAAGCCTTTAATCAGATTATAAAAGAAAAATTATATGATAAAGTAGTTGTGATTTAAGAAACAATGCTTCCATTTAGGTTTTTCTGTTCAATTTTCTAAAAAAAATGTTTTCTTTATTATTATAGAGCCTGCAGTAATAAGTGAAATATAATCCTAATTAATTTTTCCTACAGCTGTATATAAATCAATAGCTGCAAGGTCCCAAAGGAAACACACATTGCATGTCCTCCAGGTTCCTAATGAATGCAAATAGAATGACCTTTTTCTGACAACTATGAATATTGTTTCACAATTTTACCATTAAAATTGCTGCTATCAGCAATTCATGAACAGCAAACAGTGAATACAATACTTGTAAATAACTTCATTATGATAAGAAGCTAATGGAAAAAAACTAAGCCTAACTTATGCAACTTTTAAGCCTCAAGCCTAGTTTTCTCATTTCATTTTGGTAGAGAATTCTGTCTTACATGTAGTCAGTCTTCATTTCGGTTCTTTCTTCTCTAGTCTAGAATAAAATAGATTATGTAATTCAATGATTTATGCCATTTAATTGAGAGGCTTATATCAAATTGTTTTAGCAAATAATGTAAAGCATCTCAGTCGGTAATACTATAAAGTTCTAAATGCTTATTCAAATTATTAAAAGTCTATGGTTATGATCCATCAAAATTGCCTAGTCAAATATGTGTAGAGAAGTCTATGAGTGTGCTTATCAAGACCCAACATTATTTTTGTAATGAACATGCATTTAAGTTAAAAGTTATAGAAACAAATAATGATATATGGAATATGCTTATGGGAAAATGAGAAAAGTTAAGGAGAAATCAAATCACATTTTTGTCAATTTGACTAAAGAAGCACTCTTTCAAAAATACAATAAAACTACAAGTACTTATGCTGAATCATATTCAGTTTTCTATAAAACTTCATTATCTCATGAGATGTCTCAAGTATAAGTCAAGCTCAAATTTTCTAAGCAAGGTAGTTAAATATGTTTAATTTAATTTTGTTGGTCATAGATCTATATGCTGAAAACTCCCTTTGGAGTTCACTAGAGTCAAGAATAAAATGAGTCTGTAGAATTCAAATACTCATTAAAAACATGACTCACCATCAACAAACTTCAAAAAGAACTCAAAATAAGAGTACTCCACTACTGTACAGTTCCAAAATTATTTATTCTCCCCCCCTATTCTGTGATTATTGTTTGTATTTCAGTTCAGTACAGGATTAAAGATTGCCATCATATAATTATTTGATGCACCATTATGGAGTAGACATTAATTTATGTGGAACATATTTATGAAGAGAGATACATTTACTCTGATAAGCAGTTGTACTATTTTAATGTAGGTAAACTTTCTATACTTTTAAATATGAGAATTATTTCAAATCCATTGAATTTCTTGAAATAGTTAAGAAAACATTTTCTATGACTATTGTTTGGCATTATCAGGCATAGATGGCATTATTTAACTGTATTGAACAATATCCATTTGATGACATTTCCTGAAGATGTCTATACTTTCACACCTGTAATGCTTTCATGTTCAAAATGAATCCCTGCTACATCTCACTCAATATTGATCTTTAAGGCATTTCTCCCAATCCTTTCCCCAGTGTGGTCACGGAACAGTATCAGAGTTCAATAGGAAGATCAGCTGCTCATCCATTTTTTGCTAAAGCAATTTGTATTATGGATTTATTTTAGCAATCTACAGTGGCAGTTGCTGTTTTTACTATTTAAATGCTTTGATTATCTGACCTTGCTTACTTTATCTTTCTAAGTGCTATACATGGGCTTTAAAAGTGATCAATAAGTGGGGATTCCTCTACAGGATTATGTTGAAATCAATCTCAATTCAGACTTTGCATTTTATGCTTATTATTTGGTCTGTCTTAAGTGATCTCTTTTTTTGGGTAAATAAGTTTAAAATACATAGTTGAGTCTTGACATAAGAGTCTTTTATGAACCTGCAGTTGTAAACATAAACAATATTATTTATGTTTTATTTTATTCCTTATTCCTTATATTAGTGTGAAGAATTAATTTTTATAGATTTTATACAAACACCAATGCATTATAAATAAAACACTTATTACATTAGAAGAAAAAACATTTACATATATGCAAGAAGTTGAAAATCTTGAAGCTTATTCATGTGTTACATTAATTATGATAACTGTAAAACATCATCAAGTATTGTTTTTACATATAAGCTTCATGTAAAAGTGCACACAAAACTTTTTAGTAAATAAATTAATTCTCCATGAAAGAAAAATTGAATATTCAAAGTTGTGTTTTTGACTATTAATAGGACGTAATCTATAAATTGAATAGCATTTAAAATTTTAGTATTTAATGGAACAAGAAAAATATGATACGTTTCACACTTTGCTAGTAAAAATAAATGTTTTACTCATTTTTCATTTTTATTTTATTTTACTCAATTAAAAGAGATGTAAATAATGAATTAAAAATTCTTTGAATAATTTAAAGTCAGATCTATGAACTTTGCAACTAAATTTCTATATTAATTATTAATGATCTTAACTAAAAATAAATCTTTAAAATTGGCTATATATGCCAAAGCTTAATGGTATATGAATTATCTTACAAAACTATCAAAACTTACTGCTAAATTTCTTGTCTAATTTACTCATATTTCATATAATTTGATTTGGGGTAGTCACATGATGCAACAAAATTTTATCTCTGTACCAATTTATTCTAACACTAGATTTTTCTGTCATAAATAAGATAAATATACATATGCAATAATTACTTTTTTAAAAAATCCATATTTAAATCTAATCAAATATGTAAGTATCTTTGTCACCATTTTTTACAAATAATTGCAGTGAAATATTGTCACATAAATAAACTAGAGTACAAAATCTGAAATTTGTTCCAGTGTACAAAAATAAAAGTTGTAAAGACATTGCGGTAAAGAAACGATTATACATAGAATATTTGCAATATGTTCATTTGTGCAAATACAACAAACACATTTTTTCTTAAACTAATTTTTAAAATTCATACGGGAATATTAAAAATATCACATATATCTAGTAGTATAGTTATACATTTTCATATTTTGAATTATTGGGTAAAATGATTTAGTATTTAGCAGCTTTCATTTTAAACTAAATTATACACTATTAATATTTTTTCTTCTGCTGTTCACATTAAATAAGAGAAATTATAAATGAATTGAAGCAAAGCCATTACAAGATAATTCATTTTAAGAGTTATATATATTAAGTTAAGATATAAAAATTAAGACTCCTAAACATAAAAAAAAAAATGAAGAAAATAAGAAAAAGTTTAATTACCAAATTGTTGCCATAATGATATTTCCAAAAACTGCTATAATCAGTTACTTCCTTACTACTGTTTCTGGTAGAAAAACAGTTGAGAGAAATCATTTTCCACAGAGTTTTGCATCTCTGCAGATAACAACCCTGGCAAGCATGCCCATACTTTTTTCCTCAAGTGGGTAAATGTTAAGAGAGAAGAATCCAAGTTTCATGATACAGCAACACAAAGCTGGGAAGTGAAAATTATGTTGCAGCGGAGTCTTGAAAATATGACTGTAAAAGTTAATCAATAAAATGTCTATTCCTGTCTATTCACCAGAGGCCCCAGCTGCATAGCTTCACTCAATCGATACTACAAATTATTACGATTTCCAGGTTCCCACTGGACATTCAGAACAAATCTTTCAAGTGTAACTGGCTTATACTGAGTATATGGTGTGTGTTCTTTTAGTTCAAAAACAGGAAGGGAAAAATAAAATCTCAATCCTGTGTATTTTAAAATAATTATCTTTGTGGATCTAATATCTTACAGGTTACATTTAATGTTGAAAAGAATCCTTTTGATTGCCCAGTTTTCTGCATGCTCTCTTAGGCATTTAATATTTAGTTAAGAAATAACTTAACCACGGAATAGATTTTTGTGGTATTGGAACCTGACTAGTCTGAATGACTATTCCAAAGAAAATGAATGAAGAAAACAATTTTGAGTAATTGCTTATCAAAAAGTTACTTGGATGCATTATAACTATTGGAATGATAGATATAGGATCTTGATATATATTTCAAATTATAACAGCTCTTTTAAAATATGAATACTATTAATTGCTTTTATGACTCATTACAACTAATTTTTAAAATATTTCATATTTTCCATTTTTTTCAAATAAAAATCTTATTTTTAGAAATGTACTTTTTTTCTTTTGAAGAAAAAAATGTCCCAGGATGGCTTGTTCTCATGAGATGCATTTCTCTCTACAGGAAAATTATACTGGGATTGTCAACTCTAGAAACTACTTGTGTCTTTGACCTTAACTTTACTTTCCATACATTTCACTTTGTACCACTTATTTAAATCCAAAGCCTTTTTCAAATAAAGTGGAGAATGGTTAAAGGAACTAATTATAATGCTTTCAAGCCTTATGATAGGTGACAGGGCTTCTCTCTCTTCCAATTGGTGAACACCATAGTGTCTGTTGCTGCCCAAAAGCAAATCATTGATACATTCGATTAATTCAGGAGAATGCAAATTCATCCTGGAAATATAAAAATAAGGAAACCTGTTTTGCTTTTTTGTGGGGCAGGACAAAACAGTTTTGATTATACTTCACATGTAAAAATAGCTTATTTTTTCATACAAAGATACTAAGCAAGTAGGCATATCCTGTGACAGCATTGCGAGACTATATTTTTTGAGAAGTGAACTTGTTTCTCCTAGAAATCATCGTTTTTAAATTATGATTAGTTGTCAATCTCTTTAAATTTCGACATTTTTATAAAATGCCATATTTATAATCTTATGACAAAATATTTAATTGCTAAATAATTTCAAATAGTTTGATTTTTTAAATGCTGTTGGAAATTTAACTATTAAAACTGTACATGATATTATATACCTTGCTAGCATTTTACTATTAAGAAAAAATATTCTACTTATTTTCAAGCTATATTGGAAATAAAATAAATATAGATTAAAAATATAAAACTTAAGTTTGCTCTTTCATTGCATTATAACTGGATGACTCTGGTTTATTTACTTATAAAATTTAAGATTGGCAGAAGATTATCAAAAGCCACTTCTCCAATCAACAATGATATTCTTTATAGATCTAAATAATGTGTCTTTATGGTGACATTTAACTGTAGAAAAAATGTTGGCATTATTTAATTAACATCAAGAACTATTATTAGCCTATATCAGTATTCATAACCATTTCTACTTGTACTCTGAATAGATCTTAATCATGTTATTCACCTATCGTAATGCAGCTTTTTAAAAGACCACAATATTTTAATAGTACATTACTGTATCCATTCTCCAAGAAACTTTGCCTGATATGCTTACAATCCTTTGTATCAAATTCTACCTTCTAAGATTTACTAAAAGTATTGTATTGTTGTTGTTTCCTGAGTTATGACAACTAAAATGTATGGGATTTATCTGAGCATTTAATCTTATTTAGAAGTGACTAAAATGCCACCATAGATTGTATAATTATTGTAATACTTATCATTGTAAGCCATTAAATTAAAACAGAAATAAATTCATCATGAACAACTTTCAAAAATTTAACTTTTACACTTCAACATGTCATCTTATGTTATGAAATTTATATATCATATATTTATAAATTATCAAATAATTTTAGCATTCATTGTATGTAATATTTTAAAATCTTATTGATAGATCAATCATTATGTGCAGTAAGTACATTAAGTCTATAATTTGACTTGCAAAAATGATCATTGATATCAGATGCATGTTTGGTTTGACCTCAGGACTGTATTCAAAGGTGTGAGTGACGGGGGGAGTGGGGTGAGGTTCAGATATAAGTACAATATCTAACTGTGATTACTGGGTTTAACCATTACATGTAAGTGTAATTCTTGATAAACGCAGAGAAAGTAGAAGAGGGCGGTGGACAGGAAAGGAAAAAGAAAGAAAGAACTGAGAGAGGGGAGAGAAGAGAGAGAAACTGAGGAAGGTAAAAGGGAGAGGAGAGATTCATCTGGATTATGCTAGCACATTGTTTTTTAAAAAATAGACTAAGAAAATCAAACAGAAAGCAGAGCAAGAAGAATACTTTTCAGAACGAATACAAGAGAAAAGCAATTCTTATTTGAAGAGTTGATGATAATCTGAAAACATTGTATTAGGTATAATAATTGCATATTTAGATGAAAAAATCCAACTAAATACTAGAAGTTTACCTGAGAGCTATTTTCATGAATGCTTCAAAACAGTATAGCTCTTTATTACTTTCTTCAATCGTTTCTTACATGTCTCAATGATCTGAACAAAAAATCTTCTCTAAATGTCTCTCAGTTTAATAGTATCTTGCTTAGAGCTACTACTTAAAAAAGAAAGGCAACAAGAGCCAGATGTAACCTTTGGACTCCAAAGGAGAAAGACGAGAATGCCATTGGCAGACAGGTACTACAGAAACACAGTGTGTCCTTTCTCTTGCATCCTACCTTGAACATTTCCTGATAGTTAGCAAGAATGTTGACTGCCACACAATTTACAATCTGGAATAGCACAGTTATCATTTTCAACAGGTATCACTTCAGTGAAGAAATGTTGAAAATTTAAAGTTTATCTGTTTGGGAACTAATAATATTGAACAGATTAATACATTTACACATAAACTTTGCAAGACATAGAGAGTTAAATATTTAGCAACTAAAGTCGAAAGGACTGATGATTTCAGTATGTAAAGTAAAACTTTCTGAAATACTGAAAAAAACAACAACTCACTTGTAATCATTTTTTTCTTCTTCAGAAGCAATAATCCCTTCTGTCATTGTCTTCAGCTCTGCCTGGGGTTTTCTACTGTTCTGTTCTTGGCGAACTGTTTCTGCTATTTGCTCAGTTAGCTGCTCTTGAGTAGCTTTCAAGCTGGATTCCATTAGAAGAAGTTTTTCATCTTGACTGGCAAGTTCTTGGGCTGAAAGATAAAACAAGAACATTGTCTTTTAAAAAACCAAGCTAACGTGTGTGTCTTTTTTTTCTTTTGTTTTTGGTTAAAATTTTATTCAGTGTAACTTTGTGGAAGATTTAAACAGATCCTTCTTGTGGAAATACGTTCAATATTCAGATCCCTTATTTAAAGCACAAGTAATCAAAGGTACGTATAAAGGAATACAAGATGCATGTTGGTAAATTCAAGTTAATAAAACCTTTCAATTCAAAAATCAGGTATTTTTAAGCAAACAACAATTCATCGAGTTTATTTGTGAGACTTCTATCACTATATAAGTATATTATAAAAGAATAATGCACAATATTGTATTCTTATTCTTCCTTTAGTATAAGTCTCACATATAAATATGTGTATGTATGCATGAGGATGTGCATGTATATGTATTCACATAGGCAAAGATTGATCTGTATTAAAGTATGCCAAAATGATAGCTCTGCACTGATACATTTTCATGTTTATAAAACTTAAGAACTTATCAAGGTCATCCAATAGATGGCACTCTTTCATTAGACCAAAGCTAACTTAGGCAGCTTGACTGGCGCTCTCAAAAAATAAGTGATTTAAGACAAAGACATTTTTCCTTTGTTCTTTGTTGACCGTATTCCTAGAGATATATATCTGTATCTTTTGTTAGAATATTTCTCCTTAATAAAAGTATCTTTATATTTTTTCCACTGTTTCAAATAAATACCATCAAATTTAAATGTTATCAGATGATTTTATTTAGGGAATATATACACATATATATATATTTATACACATTATTTTACATAGCATATATTTTGGAAAAAATTTTAAATGTAACTGAATATGTAAGTCACTGCCATAATGATAATGATATTTTATAAGAATCACAAATTTTAATCTTATAGTAAAATTAAGAAAAAGAGAAGAAATAAATATAGGATCCCCGAATCAATACATATAGAAAAGGAGAAAGCTATATTTTTAATAAAAAGAACATCTTCCCTTTTAATTATTCTTATTTATATCTTAAAATTCTAAAAAAAACCCAGTGTTTATATTAAATGTCAATAAAGTTGGAAACCAAGGTATTGCAATCTTACATCAAAAGTATCTTTTACAGGCAACCTCATAAAGAAGATACTCAGTATAAATATTCTTCATTTATCACTTATCTTTAAAGTTGAATTCTGCTTCCCTTATAAATCATATCTAAGAATATCTGATTCTCAGTTTCCAATTTACAAGATTTTAGCAACTAAGTGCTTATGTTTTAATAAATATGTGCATGCATGTTTGCTTTGTTTTCATGCAAGTGTTCAAAATGATCAGTTTTGCCCCAGAAGAAATTACAGCATATACTATTTTTATAGCTTAAACCTGTTATACATTAACAGTTTGAATTTGTGCCTGAGGAAACCACAGAACTAACACAAACAGCTAAATATTTAACAAGGAAGAATTCATCATCCAGAGCTCATCTTTATTAAATTTCACATACATGGAAATCTCTCTGAACAAGTGAGTTTAATGTTTAATAATTTCAACACATGTTAAAGAATGTGTGTTTGTGTAGGGGTAGCAGGGAGGACTTCATAAAGCACTTACAAGTTTGCTTTCAAGATTAAAAAAAAATTCTTGAAGCTTAAAAATATGTAAGGAACTATAACCTTCTCTGTTCTTGACCATTGAGAAAATACAATCAAAAGTGATACCTGTATTGGTATGTTTTAATATTACTAATTTAGTTGTATAGTTTAAGTGCAATATTTTATTTTATATGCTTTTTTGCCTTTCACAATAAGTATTTCTAACAAAGACTACACCACAACTTTTGAATGAGTTTTAAGGAGAGTGTTCAGCATTGACATTGAGAAGTTAGTGATCTTTAAGTTAAAAAAAAGACCTTTGAGCAATCAAGCCAGGTACAAACAATCATGAATTTAAGAATGCTTCAGAAAGTTTTGTTTTTTGAAAAATCTGTGAGTGCCAATAGACTGACTTTAAGGTTGCTTGAGTCAACTTGTGGTCCACATATAAAAAGAAACTTTTATCTGCTCTGTATGCATCAATGAAGATTTTCTATGAAGTCTACTATTTTGTAGTGACTAAGAGATTTATGTGTCACAGTTCTCCTAAGAGTTTGCTCTAATTCATTACGTGCTGGTTAAAAAGGGGTAAATTATTTTAAGTTTACCTATGCTTTGGACTTGAGCCTGAGTTGATCCCAAGCCAGAGGCGCTGGCGGCTGCATGCTTTATTTACAATCCCTTTGTCAGACTTACAACTGCCCCAGGCTATAACATAGTGTACCTAATGTTCAAACTGGCAGGTAATCTTATGTCAAACATACTTCTTTGATTTAAAGTGATCAATAGATTCTTGTAAAGAGGTAATTTCTCTGATGTTTCCACCTTGCCTTTTTTACAGGTGATTCACACAAAAGCCTGCTTATATGATGTACGAACAATAAACAGAAAGCTATAATCATGTTTTTTCAGATGTTTCCGGTGCACAACGATTTTGGATCGATACACCGTGTAATACAATTATCTGCAATGATCTGGTTGTATTGAAAAAGAATTTGCAGGAGACCTCTAGGGGGTTATATCAAGAAACATGTAACTGGCAATGTTGTGGATAGTGGAAGGAAAAATGAAGGGATTGACGAAAGCTGTCTATTTTGTGCCCATTGACTTCATTAATATTTTGTCTCATAAAAGTATTATACTATAACATTTAATTGAACAATAGCTCAAAGATAATCATAGCGATAATAATGCTAATGACATCATACTATTTATTTGTATGAGGAAAAAAATTCATTTTAACTACAGAGATTTGATATTTTATGAATATATTATGTACTACAAATTGATTATTCTCTAAAATAAAGTTTCTTCTTTCTCTCTCATCGAAGTAAATACTAGTGTTGGTGAAAAATAGCGGCTTCTCTTCAGCTACATTTTTTACTTTAATGATAAAATTCTAGACTGAGTATCAATTTGAATTTTTTAGAAGCACATGGTACAATAAATCCTTTATTTCAAGCTTTTTTTTTTTTTGCCCAAAGATTTGCAACATCAGCGAAAGAGGTAAGATATACAATTGGTATTCAAAAAGACACTACACATTTTCTGCAAAGATCTCTGTATATAGAAACAACTCACTTTTGGTTTTATGGTTCTCCCAAAGATGCTGACTCTTCATAGCATCTACCTCAAAGCCTGAGAAGATACACATTTCCTATTTTGAGCCTGTAATCGTATATCTGTAATGTGAAATTCTCTTTTGTCAGGCTAGAACAGATTCATATTTTGGTGAAGCTCACAATTTGGGAATAAGTGGTCCTTCTCATAAAGACTTGCTCTATGCTGACTCTGCAGGCCCACCTCTGACTGTTGCAGACCTGTTCTGGAAGATTGCTCTTTCTGTGTTCCTCATCTCCCATATACTCCTGAGACTTGCAGTCCAGTTCTTGACTACAATGTAAAAGAGATTAAGTATTTTGGCTTACCTACTTTGACTTTGATGACTATGTGTGTCTGTAGGGGCACCAACCTCTGACTTTTATAGAAAGTCCTATATTCTGCATAGTGCCTCTAAAGACAAAAAAGAATTTCAGTAGTGCCTTTTATGATGCCTTTTATATTATATCCTGCTATTGTGAGCAATAGCATCTTGAAGAGTGTACAGGCCATCATTAGCAACTGAGTCAAATAGTCACCTTTTTTCTGGGATCAACATGTTAAAGGGAGTTTCTTTAAAAAAAAAAAAAAAAAGAAAGAACAAAAAAAGTCAGAAGGTCTATTGATCATTAGCCTAAATACAATGTTAATCAATAGAGGAAGGTTCAAAGACTAAAAAAAAATTTTCCATAATTCTTAGAGAATGAAAGGGAGTATCAGATCAAAATGGATTCTTTCTCTTTAAAATGTAAAGAAGAATTTAATGAATACAAAAAGTGTATTTAATCTCTTAGTGTTAACACCTATGTAGCTCTTTCATTTAGCTGAAACAAACTACTGAGTGACATAGGAAATCCCTTCACCATAAAGATAATTATGATACCCACCTGATGACTTCTCCATGCCACTTAAACTAATTAGCTTTATAAGAATACAGTGTTTATCAGTTTCTTTTTCATTTTTATTGTCTTTGTAATATATCCTGTCTCAGTTTTAAATTTGAGTGAGAAAAGACATTAAATATAATCAAAGACTAAATTGATAAATGTGCTTCTTTAAAACTCAAAAACTTTGGTGCTGTTTTCGTATCCATCAAGATGGTATCCCTGGCTGGTTTTTTTTTGTTGTTGTTTGTTTCTTTCTTTTTTAATTTGGCTTCTTGCCACACCTTGACTCTCTATCATGCTCCATCATTCTTCTTTTAATCTGAATATTTAGTGTTCTTTCATGTCTTAATTACAGCAAATTGCGGCACAGTTGGCACCATTTCTTGAAATTAATCCCAGAGTACTTTGTTTCTGTCAAGCAGTCAAAGCCTTGGAGAATAATAGTAAATGTTATTGCAGATCTAAATTTAAATGACTGTCTATATATTTAACTTAAGCCTTTAATTATTCGTGCCGAAATGTTTTTGGTTCAAATGTTAAACATTATTCATTGAAAATGTAGTATCACTTTAAATCACTTAAAACCTGCAGATATGTTTGCTATAATTTTAACACAACAATTATTTATATTACATATTTTCTCAGCTGTACAAAGCTTAGTAAATGACACATGATACTATCTTCTGGACATGTATTTCAGTGTTCTATTACTTTTGTCATTATTGATAAGATACATGATTTTAGGTTTATTCAACTTAAATGTTTTTTTCCCCACGAATTATAAACCATCCTCAAGGATGTGTGGGTATTACTGTTACTAATGTCTCTAAATCACTCAAGATAATGAAACCCTTCAGATAGTCTCACATTCACAGAATATATATTGTTTTGTTTGTTTTCCTGTGGAAAACTTAAAGATCTTACAACACTCTCTAGTCAATTCTTTCATGCCTTAATTCATATGCAGTGTCTGCTAGTATCTAGATTTTTAAAAAGCACCACTTTATAAAAGTTTTAAAAGTTCAAGCGTTAGAATTGATTTTTTTCATGTTTTATGAATATGTTCTGGGATTTAGAAATTGAAAAATTTCTGTAATTTCTGGCATATAAAAGATATAGACTTACTAAGTTTTGCAATAATAGCCTTTAATGTTACTTTAAATAAAGAAACCTATTCTTAATGAATAATAAAAATTGCATACTTTGTGAAGAGAATACACTTTTCAGTGAACCACACAGAAGACCATGAGTCACAGTGACCCACTCCATAAACTTCCACTAGAAAATGAGTTCCATATTCAGCTGTATCTGTGTTGCCAGCATCTAGCAGAATCCTGCAATTAGTTCTCTACACAGTAAGTGTTTAGTGACTGGAACTGGGTAGTGCTAATTTCACCTGCCAAACCATGTGTGATTTTCCTCACTAGGAAAAATGTGTCATTTGATTTTCCTCTGAAATATAAAGCGAATATGGAAGAATTCACATTTACTGTTTATCAGATTTATCTTCAAGCAGTTATAACTTAATAGTTACTACAATTTTATTGAGCTAAGTTTATATCTAAATGGAATTTGATGGCATTTCTACTACCAACACCTATAGTACATATTGAATTTAAAGACAAGAAAAATAGGGATTTACAAAAATGATGGTAAGATAGATACTTCCAAATCAGAAAAACAATGTATCCAATAATATGTTTCTAGCTCCCTCTACTCATTAACAGCAAAGTGATTTTTGAACAGATGTCTGTTTGTCTCTCACATCTCAAGGGTATCGCTGATCTTTCTAACTACAAAGATTCCTGGCAGCTGTAAAGTCGCTTTCAAGCCGCGTTTCCTGGTGTCCTAGCTGAGCAAGTTCCACTCTGTGTTTCTGTTGGGCAGCTATTACATCCAAATGCAACGACTTTAAGGTCTTTTCTAGCTTTTCAATTGTTGGAAAAGATTTCTTCCCCAGGTATTGGTCAAGTATATCAGCTGTTTCATCTTTTTCTTCCTCTGTGATAGATACGCATGCTTAAACATTTGTCAATGTCTACATTCCATTAAGATCATGGTTAAAATGAAAAATTAATATACATGTTACCAAATATATTTTGCTCACTATAATCTGTAAAAATTAGTATAGACCTACTTAGACAAAAATAAACAAGCATGCCTCTTTGGTAGGATAAGCTAATATACTTGTAGAAACTGAGCAATATCAAAGTGAAACCAATGATCTCAACCCTGGGGTAATTTCACATATGCTTTTTAGACATCTTAAGGAATGAAAAAGTTATCATATTTTCACAACAAATCTAAAGATCTACATACTTTTTTAATATAATCAAAATGTTCCTCTTTTTTTAAGAATTATTCCAATATGCTTAGCCAATTTTATTTTTTATTTTTATAATTAATAACCAGATACTTAATTTTAAACTTTTATTGCATTTTACATAAGAACTTTCTCATTTCAACCCTACTGTATATGTGCAAGGTATTATCACTGCATTTTATAAACTAAATTTCAAATGTTTTTCTCTGTACTATACAATATTATTTTTTTTGAAAAATGTGTTTTTATAATGCACATTATTATTTAATAAACTGATTTCTTACTGAAATGTATTTATAGCACAATAATCATAAATACACAATCATAATGATCTTGTACTCAATACAAATCACGAATCAGTGAAACCACACATCTAAACAAATTGACCTCCAAAGTTTTGGATTTATGATTTGAATATTCTAACTTCCAGGAATTTTGAGTAATAAATACAATCATTCCTTAGCAATGAAATTTAAATTTCTCTCTCATTTATTCATGGGACTGGATTTTCCCAGTTACATGGAGAGAAGGTTATTGTGCATATTAGGGGATTTCCTCACAAGCAGAAATAGATTCATTATCAAAACCTTAATTATATAGCAAGTTATTAATGTTAGTTTAGTTCATTGTGTAAATGAGTTGTTGAACAGAGAAGTAAAGACAGAAAAATGCTTAATAACAGAATAATTCAAGGAAGCCTGAAGAATTAGGGATAATTCACAGTAAACAGTCCCACCTGTGGATAACAAGCTAGAATCATGAAAACTAGATTACAGGCAGTGAACATAAAGATTATTTGATGGAATCCCAGAATGCTAAATTGTAGGCAGAAATCCCCGATGATTACAAGTTAAAATCAAGCAATATTAGACAACGGGTAGTGAATACCATGTGTCATAAATGTAGAGAATAAAGTGACAATTCCCCTATATCTCTTTCACAAAAAACCCTAGCAGAAAAAAGCTCCAGCTTAATGTGCAATAAAATCAGAAATTAAAAATTTTGGCTAGTCTTATTATCAGGAACTCACTAGATCACTATTCATTATTGATATCCAAAAAATTCCTTCTGTAAAACTTTATATAATGTACTAGAATTACAAAATTGCTTTTTTAAATTTAATTTCATTTATTTTTATTGAGGTCACAAACTAAATTACTTGTTTCCCATTCTGTCACTCTTGCTCTGCCATGGCCTATAATAGGTTCTCACAAATGCATATTGGATTGAATTGAAGTTTTCAATATCAATCATAATAGCAATAGCAATACATATCAAATTCCTATATTTAGAGGACATATCCATATAGAGATTGCATTATAAAACTGATAAATTTACTAATTTGGAAAGATATTTATTAAAACAAACAATAAATTATTTACAGTATCCAAAATTTGGAAAAGAATATGTTAAGCAATTGTAGTTACAGTTATGATCTATAATAGTCCTCTTAAGCACAGAATGAATTTTTTTTACATAAATGACCACTTTATTCTGAGGATAATGTTACCATCAGTCATATTTAACACAAGGACAACATGCATGTCCTTTAAAAGTCCTTTAAAAACCTTCACAGCAAGGCTCCTTTAAGGTGTCCACAAGGTATATACTTGTCTCTTTCTCTGTAGAATTACCACAGTGGCAGGGATCTCGTTCACCTACCCTGAAAACTGAAGGGCCTCAAGACCCTCACTGCTACTCAGTATAGCAGGGCTCAGATTCACATGCTCTCAGCACCACCCCACTTCCATTTTGGCCAAACTAATTGCAAGATTCCAGCATACAAGGATGATTACGAATTTTCTGGCTTTAAGAGCAATGCCATTGCCTACTATGTAAGTAATGAAGAGCTTTCAGGAAGTACTACAGAGACAGTGGCCAGATGGTACAGTGGGTGAGCTTTGCTAATGGGGACATCATGCCCCCTGCCAGCACCTGAGTTTTCCCCACCGTGGGCCTTACACTTCACAGCAAGCAGGCCACAGAGAATGCAAAGAAGGAGGTGAGAGGAATTCTGGGGCCACCGATGCGCACATGAAGGTGACAGCGTTTCTAGTGGGCTAACGTGTGACACTGGCTGACATCACAGTAGTCTGCACCCTGTTGTGGCTCTATAAATAGGTCATAAAGTCTTCTTTTTGCCATTCTTTTCCCAATATCAACCCTGGTTCCTCACCTCCATTAAGCAGTCCCAGTTGGGAAAAAAGAAAAGGGCTCTGAAGAAGAGAAAGAGACATCCCAGACTGAGAAAAAAGGGAAGAGTAAGGCAGTAACCCCATCTCCTGGGAAGAAGATGGATGAATGAGAGAATGCGTTGCTGAGCTGAAGGCCAAGGACCCTTTTGCTCACCTACCCAAGAGTTAACCTTTGTGTTGGATGAATTTAAGCAGACATCCTCCAACGAAGATACACTTTCATTTGCACATGTTTTGGGAGCACTTTGATAAGGATGCCTGGTCCCTGTGGTCCTCTGAGTACCACTTCCCTGAAGAGCTCACCCAGACCCACCTGAGTCGCAGGCTCATCACTGGAATGTTCCTGCGACTGGATAAGCTGAGGAAGAAGACCTTTGCTAGTGTCATCCTTTTTGGAACCAACAACGGTCATTTCATTTTTGGAATATGGTCTTTAAGGTCAAGAGATTGCCTTTCTGCCGAGTCCAGATTGTCAGGCGAACTAGAGTTACACGTGGCAGAAACTGACTTCTGACTGCAAGAATACTCAGATGCCAGTACGAGAGTATTTTTTCCTAGAAGAGGGTCTTCCAGTATGTGGGCAAAGTCTTCAATCAGGGCAAGATCTTCAAGGGAACATTTCTTGTCATCACCTAGCTACCTGCACCTGCCCTTCAGGAAAAAACGGCGTCATTAAAACATTAAAAAAACATTAAAAAACATTAACATTAGAAATTATATTCTTTCTGTGTTTTCAAAAGCAACCGCTTTGTATTTATATTTAAGGTACGTGACTGTCATTTTGAGAAATAGTAATTCTCATTGGAGTCTCTGTGAAATCTTTTTATTATAATACAGTCAAAACATTATATATGACAAAGTAAATATATGCCATATTGAACTGGAATCTAGAACAAGATTTCCAAGCATTAATTTACCATCAAAACTTCACTGTTAATTAACTATGCAAATTTAAAGAACTATTAAACCTTCTTGAATTTCGGCTTGCTCAACGTAAGATGAGAATATATTTACCCTATAGATAAATAATACATCCAGCACATTTCTGACATAGTAGGTACTTAATAAAAATTTTAATATTATTGTATTGGGTTATTATTTATAAGTTTATTTACATTTAAGAAATTATGAAAATTATATGCTTCACCAAGTATAAACATTATTATATATTTTCAAATCACAATGTTTTTAGGATTACTTTCCCCTTATGCTCTTATATTAAGTTTTTGAAAAGTGACTTCTGTAATGTTTTAATATTTTTTAATGACAAAACAATTTCAATAACGGTAGTCCATAGAGCTTTGAGAAACAACCCTGATCTATTATATTATCAAAAAATAGATAATAATTCAATAAAAATTACCATTGCCAGAGTAAAAGTGTTATTAATTTTTACTTATTTTCAGATGGAATATCCTGGTGCTTTTTTTCTGGTGTGTGGATATTTGACTCTTGTAAATAAGTGTTTACTGATCTACTCTAGTGATCAGATATCAAGGAAATGTAAAAAGGCCAATAAAACTGTCAGTTCTTTATTTAGAAATCAGCATATTGTTTAGCAGAGAGAGAGAGAGAGAGAGAGAGAGAGAGAGAGAGAGAGAGAGAAAGAAAAAAGAGAGAGAGAGAATATGTGAGTCCAATGGTGATGGAGTCTTGAAAGAAAAAGAAAAAAATGGAGGTCAGTGAGAATGGAATTAAAACACACACACAAAAGCAGAATACCCACAAAAAAAAGTAAATGACAACAACTGTGATTAGTAGATTACCCCTGAGTGATCCTTCTGCCCTGCCCTTTCTATACTAGACTCTGAGATAATAAATATGTCAGTAAGAAATAAAACAAACACTTCATGGTTTCATGAGTTACTTCATGGATGTTTTTAATGGTTTAAAGTTAAGCTTGCTTATCTGGTATATGATATAATTAGATCTCTTCCAAACACCCTGCTTATATGTGTGTTTATGAGTCTATTATTAACAACGAATGAAGGAATGGGGTCAGATGATGTACATAAAATAAATTTTAAGCATATAAAGAATTCCACAAACTATTAGAAACATTTCTGTCAAAAGCACTTGAGAGCAATCTGCTGTATAACTCTTAACAATCTGCTTAAGTTAGGGAAGCAAATTAATTTCTGCTCTGTGACTCACAACAACGGTTTTTGTGGCCCTAAGCTGGGGAAGCACTGTAAGTAGTATTTCATAGCTTGTTTCCCTGGAATATGTTAAGAAGACTTTGAAGAAGTTTTGTATAAACTATAGTAACTAACTTCATTGAATGCATTTTCTTGTGGTTATAACCCAGTCATTATTTGAAGTTTAATTTTATTCATAGTAAGAAAATTTATTTGAATCCAGCTGAAAGAAGTTTTGTACAAAGTTGCTGAAAAAGTAATGATAAATTGAATAGTTCTACAGCAAATGAGCAATTAATATAGAAAGTAGAAGTCTCTAAAAAGTCACTGGATATATAGCAGTAGGTTGACAAAAGTTGTTCCTGTCACAAACAGAAGAAACTGGTGGTCACTGCTCATTGGGAACCACCATGACCAAGAATCACCATGTCACTGTATTTTCTGAGAGAGCCAGGCATTGAGAAACACTAAGAAGAATCAGTATTTTGATTACAATACTCTCCTTTCAAACACGGAAGCGCTTCACATTCATAGAAAAAGTTCAGAATTTAAAATGGACTACAAGGATTGAAGACTGTTTATCTCAAAAGTTTCATTTTCCTTATTATACACTAGCTGAAGTTGTGTGCATTTGATTTTCTGTTTGTTCTTAGAATGCCCTAAATTTTTTCCTTCTAACATCAGTGTCTGGTACATGTGGCTTTACCTTGAATATGTTTTTCCTTTTGCCTTGAATATGCTTCTTGCTCCCACCACTTCCAACATCGTTATCTTCCTCTTTTTTTCAAAAGCAATTTAAATCACACTTTTTCATAAAGCCTCTACTCTGTCTTCTGTTCCATAGAAGACATAAACTTCCTTTGACATATACACTCATAAATCTTGTACATTTTTTTGCACTTATATTTATTTTTTATCTTTTTAAAATGTTGCAGTAATTATTCTACAAATTAAAAAATTTACTATGTATAACTTCCTCATTCCTTAGACATATGTCAGCACACCACATCCTCCACCAAATCACCAAGCGTTCTTCACCAGTATCCAATGGGCAACATCGCCATTTGTCCATCCTCCCTCCCATTTCCTATTGGTAACCTCAGTTCTGTTGAGCAATGTTCAAGTGTTGATTTTCTTTCGTTTGTTCCTTTGCTTAGCCTATTCTCATCTTATAGGATTTATAATTATGAATAAACATATATAATTTTTATTATGTGGCCAGTGTTAATTTCTCTCAATAAATTTTGTTTTCTGCTTGAAGGAGCAATTCTACGATATTCAACATTGCATTTCTTTTCTCTGTACCTAGCTTAGTGCTTGTCAAAGGTTTGTAGTCATGCATTTGATGTGTAATAGGTGAAAAGTGAGTGAATGAATAAATAAACTCACTGAAAGAAATACCAGTGGAATAGTGGTAGGATGATACACCCATAAATGATTCAACTCTGATTTAAACTTGAAAAAATGAAGTTATCGTATTCACTCCTCCTTGGAGAACTTCCCTTAACCATTATTTAAGGGTGGGTAAGCTGATGATAAAGTTCTAAGTTTTCTTTAACATAAGAGTGTGTTCTTTCCTAAAGAATATTTTAACTGGATATAGAATTCAGGATTGATAGTTCTCTTCTTTCAGTACTTGAAAATGTTGTACACTCCCTTCTACCATAGTATAAGATCAGAAGTCTGCTGCTATTCAAACTGATTATTTCCCTATAGGCAGTATGTCATTTCTCTCGCTTTTTGCATTTCGTTTTTGGAAGTTTCATTATGATATGTCTCTGGGTAGATTTCTTTGATTTTATTGTGTTTGAGTTTTACTTAGCATCTTGACTCTGACAGATTAGGCACTTAATCAAATTTAGGGAGTTTCAGGCATTATTGTTTTGAATTATTTTTCCGTCAATGCTCTTTTTTCCCTCTCCTTCTGGGATTCTGATAGCATGAATATTAAATTTTTATATTCATCTAGATGTCACTTAAGTTCTATTACCTTTTTTTCAATCTTTACTGTTCATATGAACTAATTTTTGTTGTTCTATCACATTCTTGATTTTTCCTTGGTTATCTCAAATCTATTATTGACCCAACCTAGTGATATTTTATTTCAATTGTTATATTTGTATTTTTTTATATTTTTACAAGTTCTAGAGTTTACCATTGCTTTTAAAGCATATTCAAATTTTGGCTAAGACTTTCTGTTTTTCATTTATTACAAGAAATCATAAATGCTCATTGAAGCAAGTTTATGATGGCTATGATCACATTTATGTCAAATATTTCCAATATCTGAGTTATATCAATGGTGCCTTCTACTGATGATCTTTTCTCACTCAAGCTGTGATTGTTCTGGTTCTTGAGATGATATATGATTTTGTTTTGTATTATGGACTTCTGGGATATGTTGTGAGATCCAAGGGCTTTATCATCTTTTTCAGCATTCACTCTATTCCACTTTAACATATAGGTTTGCGTGGAGATTAATGTTCAGCTTCCCACTGGGCTAAACTGACACTCTTCTGAAAAAAGCAGATCAGGGCATTGCACTGTCTTGTTGCTGCTGGATAGAGATAAAAATTTCTGCCTACTTATCCCCAGTAATGCCACCCTATCTTGGAAAACAGAGTACCAGCTAACATGGCCTCAGACTACCTCAGAGTCAGAGTGCCTCATTGTTGACAGTAAAAGTGGAGGGCAGTGGATGTGGAGGTTCATTGTTACATTGGTTTCACTGATATTAGGGGAGATGGGGAGCAAAGTGTTGAATAGAACCAATCGTCCCACCTTAGTCTTCCTATTGCTGCCAGGTTGGGATGCAAAAATTTGACACTGTTTAACCCAAATGGCACCATGGGTGGAGCTGAGAATTTTTTTCATTAGTATTTAGATGAAGTAGAGGGAGTGTTTTCAAAAAGTTTACTATTCTACTACACTGCAGTTTTCTTCTTTGAACGGTTCAGGCTTTACTTGGATTGTTTTTTGTCTGCCTCTTTTGGTAGTTCCAGGGTGAAAGTCTCCTGGCTATATAGAAAATAAAAGAACACCCAGGAAAAACACTACCTGTTCATTCCTCAAGCTCCAAGGTCTTTAGTTCTTACTCTTTCCATGATCAGACTCTGCTTATGGTTGTTTGTTATAGTATGTGCAAATTTTGTTGTTAGGAGAAGGACTAAGAAAAAAATTTTTCTTTTCAGACTGAAATGGAAGTCTTCCAAAATTATTTTAAAAACATATTCCTTGGTTCTTTTTTCCACTAGAAAACTTGGTAACATAGAAGGATTAAAAACCAGGGAAAGCAATTCTATTGTGGCTCTACCCCAGATCTCTGGTCATAGATAAAACCTGGGGAAAGAGAGTGATATCAAAGAGTAAGAGTTCAAATCTTACTTCCTTAGTTTCATATTCATTGTGTAATGTACTTTAGTAATTATATATATATATATATATTTTACTCTACACATATGCAGTCATACTTCATGTATGTATGTCAAAACCAGTGTTGTTTCAAAACATAAAAAGTATTAATAAAAGAAAACAATTTGAAATATGGAAGCAAATGAGATTATGAAATTAATCAATGAATTCAAATATCAAAAAAGTCATGCTAATGTCATTATCTCATATTAAGTGTTCTTACCACAGTAAAATAAAATAAAAATAAAAATAATGTCATGCTAATAGCTAGGAAAAATAGAGATAAATTTCCAAATTGCTCAATTTCTGGGTGATATATAGGATAATGCAATCTAATTTACCAGTCTTATATTTTTCAAGTCGTTTCTGTTATAATAATTAAAGTATTAAATAAAATAAAATAATTAAAAAAATAATTGTCAGGTAAGGCGGAGTTGAGAACAAAGTTCCCATTTTCTCAACTATTTTGCTGAGGCTGGAGGATATATAACTTCATACTGTAGCTTTTTCAGATTCAGAAAAATGCAATCTCTGCTCTCTCTGTGACAATTCTTTCCCCCTATTAAATATCAAAAGGCAGATCATTTTTCATGTTCCTGGAAAGGATCTCACTTTCTATCTATGTAGTTATTGTCTAAATATATATTTCTTTGCAAGGGAAGATGTATTTAATAATGTAAATGTATTCACCCATAAGACAGGTAGATTTTTTTTCATTGTAGATTTGAAAAAATTCTGAGACTTTTTTACTTAAAAGGACTGTACCAAGCAGTTCACCTCTTAGATGTCACTTCCAGTGTAGTATAGTTTTCACGCCACTGTCTCTGGATGGACTGCGTCTGCTGAGCCTATAGGTGAAGATGACTATGGGTGAAAGCTGCAAAGAAATATCCACAAATTGCATCTTCAAAGAATAGGCATAGATAGCATTACATATATGTATATATATTATGTATAGACAGTTTTTATATATGTATATATCCTGCATATACTTATTTACATGTAAATATATGTATATATAGACAGTTTATATCTAGTAGCATTTTGCTTATTTTATATACTCAAGACAATGTTCTAGAAGTTATGCATTTTATCCATAATCAGATTTTTTTCATTTTTTCTTTAAAGAACTCTGGTTCCGCAAACTTAAGTTGAAAAATACTTGTTGCTATTTTCAAAAATAGGAATAAATTAGAAATTTTATTTAGCATTAAGTATTATCAGATAAGGTTCTAAATTGCATAATAAAACTAAATGTGTGCTAGTAATCAGCATTGTGAGTATTAATTCTCTCATTACCACTTATGACTCTAGGCTAGTTAGAAAATCTCCCTGAGTGTTACATTTCTCATTTGGAAATGATTTTCATGGGTATGTAATGGAATACATTATCTATACAATCCTTTCTAACTTCCAAGGTTTTCAAAACATAAACTTTCACATTTGCATGCTAATTCTTTAGAGATTAGAAATGAAATATTACTCAAATCATTCAAACAAAATTATATGTTTAGGAATAGGAAGAAGAGAACATAACCCCATCGCACTCAGTAAAGTTTACTTTTCTTGGAGACATTTAACATTTATAATAAAATTCTACCTTGGATCTAGCCTTCTATGACAGCTGGAACTGTGCCTTTCCTAAGCCCTCTCCACTATGCTCTGGGGCCTGCTGTTAAACGTTAGGAGATGTCATATAGACTCTAGCTAATACTTAAGACCTATCTCTGAAACTTGAACCTTATCTCTCTAATGAATGCCTGTTCTCCCCCAGAGCTAAGTGCCCAGGGAGAACCAAACCTCTTGATCCTTCCTTTATGAACATCTACTTACTGGTTCTCAGGGTCAGAGCTCTGTGATGTAGTCACTCTGGTATTGTACTCTCTCCAGGAATCTAGGTTTCAAACAGCCCCTGCAGCCACTACCCGCTATGGTGATAGATGGCCTCACACTGGTTTGACTGTTCCAGACTTCAGGTGTATGAATTTCTTTAAGTCTGGATTTGCTACTTCACTAGTCTAAAGTTGCAGTGTTCCTTCTCCTCTCTCCAGGCAACCTATCTTTAATTAGTTGCTTTCCAACACCTTGGCTCCATCTTATCTGGGCCTCTTTGTGCTCATCTAGTCCAGGGTCAGAGAGAACCACCTATTTTTAGTGCCCTTCTAAAGCACCTAGTCTAGTCTCCAATAAGAACAGAAAATACAGATAAAAGCTATGCATTATACTCTTTACTTTATTACACAATGATATATTGTTATAATGTTGTGGTATTTTTCTCCCAATCAGGACAGGCATTGCTTCCATTAGTAACATAATCAAATGCTTTTTATTGTTCTCAAAAAGGAATCTGAATGTACAGCTCATCTTGAAAGCTTTTTTAAGTCTTAGAGGAGAATAGAATTTTAAGAAAATTCAAGAAAATGGTTAGATAATAACCCTATATGAGAGAGATAGCTAAACATAATAAAGATAAGAGGGAAAAGAGAGAAATAAAGTCATGCTCTGCTCTAGATGTACTCGTTTTGCCATAGCTACTCTGGATTTGACTACTAATAGAATGACACTTTTTTTAAATTAATGTTTTTATAAATTGGCATTTATGAATGACATTGGCATAGTGTTCTCTCTTTAGTTTCCCTTTTGGGGGGAGTATAAGGGACTAGACAGCAAATAAAGAGTATTTTTCTTTACTATATAACTGGTGTTAATATTTTGCTACCTTCATAAAAAGTTGGAAACTTTCTTTTGTTTTCTCTATTTCAAAGGATTTTAAATAGCCTTGAAATTAACTGTTTCTAAATGAATTGCTCTGGGAAGCAGTCCATTTTTGATCATAGCTCTTTGACAAACCTATTTCTTTGGTGGCTTTAATCTGTTCAGATTATCTCTTTTCTGTCATTGGCGGTTGCAGTTTTTATTTTCCATGCGGATATGCATACACATATATGTTATCCATATTTCCAAATATGTTGGCATAAAATGAAGAAAATTAGTTTCATATGACTTAGTTGACATCTCCTGTATTTGTAGTTATATATATATATATATATATCACTAGCATGTATTTCATGTATTTGTGTACTATCAATTTTTTCTCATTTAGTGGAGAAATGATTTACATATTTTATTGTTTGGGTTTTGAAGTGGCTAAAACATTATCCCAAATCTCTCAGAATTGATCTTCTGTATATATCCTACTCTGATGTGAAGATTAATTTGACCAAGGACAATGGAGAACAACCCCTGAGGTAAAGAGAAGCTCCTGCCTTTCCCCAACCCTTTTGCCAATCCTTTGATGGAAAAAGCTATTGCTACTCCCTACTCCTCCACCCTTCTCCTAATCAAGGATTGGTCATTGTTCCCAAATCCTTCAGAAGAATGTATCTTTGGAAATCTTAAACCAGAAGTTAGTTTATCTAAGAAGCTGTTTACTTTCATAGTAAAGATGAGTCATCCCTTCTTGCTCTAAGAAGATCCCTTTCTTCTGTCCTGGATGCTCCAGACCCCTTTTCCCATGTCTCATCACTGGATATAAAGTCTATTTTTTCTGCTACCTCATAATTTTCAGGCATGCAAATTCTCCATGTATTTGTTGTTAAATTTGGGTGTTTCTCTTACTTATCATCTCTGCTATTAACTTGTTTGTTCTTTCAGTCCCTGAAGAACCTCAGAAGAATGGGGATATTTTTTCTTCACCCACACAGATGCTCCCCGAAAATAGATTACTAGGTATTTGTTATGTCTACTTATTTGTTTATTGCATTTATTTCTATTTATACATGTTTGTTTTCAGTTATATTAATTTTATAACTTATTGAGTTGAGTGATTAACTCACTTTTTTCACTCTTGTTTTTATTAATCTGTTTTAGGCCATTAGTTTTAGCTTCATTTCACAAATTCAGAAAGGGAAATTCTATTTATTTTCCATGTACTGCTTTGAAAAATACACACAAAATTATCATAAATTATATATTTATATATTATGTATTATATAAAATTACATAATTATACATATATAATTTCAAAGGTAGCAAAAGATATTAATAGACATTTCAACAATTGCTAATGTAATCATTGTGATTTATAGTAAGAACTATATATTTGATCTTCTGTTGCTGACACAGAGATCTTAAAACCTGCAGAATTTTCTAAGAGAGCAATAGGGGTGTCTTTTGTGTTAATGAGGTGACTTTTGTAAAGCCCCTAGGCAGCTTAAGAATGGGGACTTTATAATTAGTGGATTGAAACTTTCTGCCTCTCCACCACACAACCACCTCAGGGGAGAGGAGAGGAGTTGGTAACTGAGTTTAATCACCAGTGCCAATTATTTCATCAATCAAGCTTACTTAAAGAAATTTTTCTAAAAACCCAAAAAAGATGGGGTTTGGAGAGATTCCTGGTTGGTGAACAAATGAGAAGCAGGGTCGTGGTGCACTCAGAGAGTATGGGAACACCCCATCCATTCCTATCCTATCTGTCTTGCACTGTGCATTTCTTCCATTTGACTGTTCTCAGTTACATTGTCTTATAATAAACTAGTAATCTAGTAGCTTCTCTGAGTTCTGTGAGCTGCTCTAGCAAATTGACTAAACACACCAAAGAGGTTGTAGAAATCTCTAATCTATAGCTCAGTAGGTCAGAGCACCGGTGAAACCTGAACCTGTGTTTGACCTCTGAAGGGGTGAATATTAGTCTTACAGGACTGAGCCCTTAATTTAAGTTATCCGATGTTATCTCCAGATACATAGTGACAGAATTGAGCTAATCACTTGATGGTGCTAGAAAAAATATGCATTATAACTAATAAATGCATGATAAGATGATAATTAGAGAAATGTAAATTTAAACTAATATGAGTAACCATTTCATACTCACTAGATCAGCTATATGAAATATAACCAATAATAACAACATTGGTTACAATGTGGAAAAACAGGACATCTCATGAATGTCTGAGAGAATAATGTATAGTATGAATACTTTGGAAAATAGCCTGGAAGACTCTTAGGCATTTCAGATAAACTATCACAGGGCACAGAACTCTTGATATGTACCCAAGATATATGAAAACATATATCCACACAAAGATGTGTACATGAATTCTCACAATAGCATTATTCATTATAGCTAGAAACAGAAATGTGATAAATGGACGAAATATGTTATGTTCATACGATAGAACACCTTGCAATAAAATGGAAGAAATTACTGCATCAGATAGTCCTATCTAAGTATAAGAAACTTGATACAAGAGACTACATGCTGTATGATCCCATTCATATAAAATTTCCAACTAAGGCATTTTATAGACATAGAAAGTAAATCTGCGCAGGTCTGGCACTGAAATTAGAATGCAGATGGGTATAGTTCTGAACTGCAAATACAAATGAGGTTATTTTGTTGAAGACAAGAAAATATTTTAAAACTGGTGTATGGTGGTTGTTGCAATAGTCATGCTACTAAAACATATGGATTTAACTCTAGATGTAAGTAAATTTTATATTTAAATATATTTTAATAAGGCTGTTAAATACATGTTTATTTGACTATATGCATATACATTTAAAAAGACACATGTGTGTGTATATATACATTGATGCTTTTCAATTTTTCTATATAATATTTTTTGCTTTTTAAAATTAAATCCAAGTTGTAGTCTATATTAATTTGCCTTTTCAAAATTGATAGACATGTGCTGTGGTATTATATATGGTAAATTTTTGAAAAGCCCACTACATTTCTGTAAATACTGTTTTCTATTATAGTGCAGAATTTGAAAAATTGTAACTTTGTAATAACATTATTATTTAGAGCTTTTACACATTTACTTGTATATAATTTATTTAATTTAGCATTAAATAAAAGAAATTTTCTACCAGAAATTCTGTTTCTGTCAATTTCCCTTCAATTTTCTGATGATTTGGCTCTCTGTGACTATATTATTTAATGAAAAAATATTCCTTTAGATCTTTGTTGGAATTATATTACTTTTTTATTCAACTATTCCTGAATATGAAGTTTTATGAGCACAAGAGAGTTAATCTCATTTTTGATTTTTATTTATTTTCATATTCTTGGAATACCTATATTCATTTTTTCCAGTTTTGGCTTTTATTGGTTATTCTGCAATGTGTGTGTATCTCTGCATACAATGTGTTATTAGATTTTGCTCTTGATTCTAACAAAGAGTCTTTTATTTTAAGAGGTTAAGCTTTTTTACATTCATTTAAATGACACATATGCTTGGTCAATTATGTCATTTATTATTTATAAATTATTTTGTAACATTTCACTATATAAATGATGCTTTATATATTTTTGTGCTATTTTCTGATAATTTGGAAAGTTTATACATTTTCTAATGGTTTTCTTTATAGTTATTACTTCTTATAGCATACTTAGTTGTGTGTCTTTAGATAGGCTCTGTTGACTTCCTTTTCTATTTATATCCTAACATTGCTTATTTGTGTCAATCAGAAAAGACTAGGCAATAGTGACTTATCATAACAAAGTTCATTTCTTGTTCAAAATACCTTAAAGTCTGGGCATCTCTCCAAAGCAGCTGTTGTCCATGCAGCAGCTATCAATATCTCAGACAAATTCCATCTTGTGGCATCTACCTCTCAACACACTACTTCAAAGTCCACTCTGAAGGGTATGGAATTTGCATCAAAAATTAAGTATATTATCCTGTAAGCGACAAAAGTCATTATCTGTTGACATCCCTTTAACCATAAAGTAAGCCATGAGACATGAAGGAGTATTCCTAGTAGGAGTCAAGAAGCAGAAATGAGATACAATAAAGTACTTAAAATATCTGCTACATGATTTCAAACATATTGGTTTTATTTAATATCTACCTTTGCATTCTTAGTCATTTTATATTAATACTTTTATCACTTAAATATGACACTGATCACAAGAATATTGCTTAATATAAAATATAAGGTAACTGGAATATGTATTCTATCTTTCATCTTCTGTCTCATTCCAGTCATATCACTTCTACATGGTCAGAGGTTATAAAACTCCTCAATATCTTTTGAAATACAAGATCCGAGTTTAAATTCCACAACTTTTTCATGAAAGATATTGTGATTTTAAATTTAACTTAGATTTTATCATATAATCATTACATGGAACTGAAATGGGAATTTGAATACAAAATACAATATCTTGATTTAAATTAATGTTTGCTGATTTTATTTTTTTATTTCTTCCAAAATGTACTTTTCAGTTGAAGACTCACTGAAAAAAATACATGGATATAATTTTTAAAATAAGGTTATATTTAGTCAGTGCAATAGTGCATAAATAACATGATAGCAAATTCTCAGCAAGAGAGAAAAAAAGTTATTTCTGGTTTCTATTGTCAACCGTGTGTGTATGCGTGTGTGCATGTGTGTGCATTCAAACATGAAGACTGAAATCTTAAAATTAAATGGAACTAAGTGGAAATATTAAATTAGTGTTTTAAGAATATTAGACCTCCAAATATAAAGTAAAAAGTAGTACTGTTTGGTATTCTACAATCAGGTTACACTAAAATTTACTAAATATATTTTACATATCAGGTACCAACAATACAAAACAACTTAAATGACTTTTAAAGGACTTTAAATTTTATTCAGTAATACCTAATGTAACTTTTGAAGTTAAAAAACGAAATTTTGAGTATTGAGATGACAGTAAAAAGGTTAGAAATTCAGAGTTGTTGACTATATTTTTATACACAATCCATCAAGTCAACTGTGAAATATAATTATAGTCTTTTTATAAATAAAAATGTATTTTATTGACGAGTAAAATCTTTTTAATAATTAAATGAGTTTAAATTTTAATAAAACTTTTATTAAACTACAGATAAGAGAATATATTTTATCAATAGTGAGAGACTTCAATATATTTTTAGAATCAGAAAGAAGCATAAATCTATTCCACAGATGAATTTTAAAGCATATTAGACGCAGATGAAGAAAGGATGAGTAAACTAGAAAACAGTGAAGTAGAAAATACTATACAAAAAACTGTGGACAGAAGCATAAAGAATCAAAATAGCAGAAAAAGGTACCCAGTGAAAATGTCAAATATTCCTCTATTTGGAATTCTAGAATGAAAACAGAACAGAAAGGGTAGAAACTTTATTCAGCATTTTATAATGCCTAAAATTTAAACTTCATGAACTTGAACAGACTAGTCATTTATAGCTTAAACACATTTTCTATTTAATTAATTTCAGTAGCATGATTCAGATATTCTCACAAGAAAAACTTTTGCAACTATTTTGTTCTCAGTGATTTTTGGATATTTTAAATATTATTTTGTTTGGTAGATCAGTTTTATTTATATTTATCATATTTGATAAATAAACTCACAATTAAGCTAATTTTAAAGTTTATATTTAAAATTATATATTGTATTATATCATCCCTATAGTATTTTTTTCTGAGCCTTCTTCTCTAGATCGGAATTAAATGTTCTCTTACTTAAGTGTCTGTCTAGTATAATACAATATTTCTATTTTAGTTTTCATTTTATTATTTTGTAACTGTATATTCATGCTTTTCCTAATAAATTGCTAGCTTTTGGAGGGCATAGACACTTATTTTCCTGTTCATCATCTACTAAAATGCCTTATATAGAAAAAGTGCTCAATAAATGATGGATTTAAGAAAAATAAATACAGGATTTTAATTCAATCCTGATCTTATTTTATAGTCTCTTAAGATAAAATGGCTAAGACAAATTTCCCAATCTACACATAATGAGACTCAGTGTTCTTCCCAGCATATTTAATTAAACGGTCGTTGAAGATTATGTTTTTCATTACCATCAAAAATCTGTAAGAATTTATCATTTACAGATCAAATTTTATCGAAGAAGGTAATATGTGTAGAATATTGTAGTAAATGAATGAATAAAATGACATCCTATTTTCCAAAAGATACCAAATAGTCAAGGGTTGAGTAGATATGGAGAGAACCGAACCCTTATACAATATCGGTTACCTTAATGCTTTTCTAGTTGCCATGAACATTCTGAAGAAGGATAGTTTCTATTATCTTCTATTACATTGTTCTAATATACTATGACATTATGAGGATCAATGTCATATATTAGAAAAATTATACTAAGTTGGGCCTCACTTTTGGACAAGCCAATTTGGATTGGTGGTGGTGAAATTTGGTCTTCAGTTTTGTGCTTGAGTCCTAGAGGTCGTTTGCCATTCTCAAATAGGGATGTGGCCAAGAGTAGTGGCCTCTTCTGGCAATGGTTCTCCAATCATCAGTACTTACCACAAATGGACATGTAAACAGAACACATTTAGGAGCCTCCATGCGGAAAATTCAAGTGATAGTTTTATATACTGGACAACTTACTTTTCTTTTCTTCTTTTTTCTTTCTTTCTTTTTTTTTTTTTTTTTGAGACACCTAAGATTTGTGTTAAAAAATTTAGCTACAAAGCACTGCAATGTCAAATTACACTCCTCTGCTATATTATTTTGTAATATGGCGTAGGAAATACAGAACTAGTTTTTCCAGGCTTAGAATAAGAATAAATGCTTCAAGTTGAAAAATCTGAGGTAGTGTGATATTTGTTTTAAAATCATAAGACCTAGACTTACTTTTCACACTCCAAGTAAAAGGAGCCAGTAATAGTCTGCTTGATAAAAGTGTCATGAAAACAAAATGAAGAATCTTACAAAGTGTTGAAAATATTTCTAAAAAATAGAAAACCCTCAATAAATGTTGTCAATTATACATAAACCAAGATTACCAATAAAAATACATAAGTGAATGCATGATTTTTTCTATCACTATATTTTTATAAAGAAGAATATACATAAAAAATCTATATCACAATTTACCTCAAAAAGTAATTGCGATCTTAAACATTAAAGAAATGTATGATGAGTGTGATATGGACCTGGCAAATATAACAGGAAAACTAAGAGATACATGACATTCTAAAATTAATGTTAAATGATTTTTTTTAGCAGATGGTCTAATATGGCAAAATAAGTCACTTGACATACAAATATTGTGAGTTAAACATATAGATGAGTATTTTTAAGAAAGAGGTAAAGTTATCCTTCTTATATAAGTGTCTACAATACAAAAACAAACATTTTTTCTTAAAATGTAAGCAATATTTATGAAATTTGAGTAATTCTGTTTTGTCTGAAAAGTTCATCAAGTCCAAGCAATGTCAGAATTTCAAATCAATATCCCCAAAGGCAACCTCTGGATTATAATTCTTAAATTTGCTTGATACTTTATAAGATTGCCAATCCTTTCATTCATGCGCAGAAAAGTAACATCTCTTGCCCCTACCTTACCAATCTAAAATTTATTCAGTACCAATTATCTGATATGAGAGTAATATATAATGTGTTGTTTTAGGCAGGACAGCTACTGTACCCTGATCCATGGAGAAATTAAATAGAAGGTCTATGTTTGTAAAATATTAGACCTCATAGAACCTGGATGTGAATGAGATGGTCTGGTTGAAGACTCAGTGTTCCTGGGGTCTATATGTTTCTCAAGAGATGAAGACCAATCATGATGCCATAGAATAGTAAAGGAATGGTAGAAGTAAAATGATTTATAAACAAAATGTACAAAGGTTTTAATACTTAGGAAGAAGAGTATTGGTATCTATAAAAAAGATTTTATAAAAATCTAATTCCAAAGAGTTGTTTTTTAGATTTTCCTTTTAGGGGTGAATTATTCCTAAATTTCAACATAGGTGTAAAATTTTATTCCATTTACAATCTGTTTCTATTTCTTGAATTTATTTAAAATACATTTTACTTTGAAAAAGTTTTGAAGTAACTTTCTAACCAGTATTTGTGATTATAAATTGTTTATCTCATCTCCATAAAGCATATCTGAATTGTGTCATTTAAATTTGGTATATTAGTTCAGTTAATCAGGTGACAAGATTCAGTTGAAAGTAGTTAATCTGAAGTGGCATCACCATTGAGAGTAGATGAGTATGTTACACTTTCATATTACTATTCTCAAAGGAAATGGTATCTTTATATTAAACAACTATCATGTATGTGAATCTGGACTTGCACATAATTTATTCCATGAGACTCTGAACTACTTTGCAGATATAATGACAACACAATCTAAAAACAAGATTTTTATATGTCTCTATTCTTCAGTATTCTGAGTGGGAATCTTTCCTTAATATTTGTTTGCCCCTTTTGGATTTTTTTCTGCTGTTGTTTTTGTTCCAGAGTGATCTCAGAGACCATGTATTGAAGATGGCAGTTCCAAAATATTAAATGATTCTGGATTTTCAAGTCTCTGTCTACTTGAAGGAAAATCAGTAGCATCATATCGGGCTTGCCTTGAGAGAGAAAAAACTTTATATTATACTAAGCTACTGAAGTTTAGGGGACTAATGTTTTGCACCATCTCAAATGTTTTATTGAGATGTAATTGAAATAAATATTAAATTAGCTTCAGGTTCAATTCATGCATATATTGTGAGGTAATCACTGCAGGGAGTCTAGTTAATCTCCATTATCATAAATAGTTGAATTTCTTCTTTTTGGATGACATTCTAATTCTACTCTCTGAGCAACTTTCAAATATATAATAAAGTATTGTTAACTGTAGTCACTTCTATACATTATATCTGTAACACATACTTATTTTATAACTCAGAAGTATATACTGACTTCTTTCACTCATTTTGCCCACCATCCTAAGCTCTTGCCTCTGGAAACCACCAGTTGGTTTTCTATATTTATTATTTGACTTGGTTTGCATTTTGTTTTTTTGTTTTTGTTTTTAGATTCCACATTTAAGATTATACAGTATTTGCCTTTCTCTGTTTGACTTATTTCACTTAGCATAATACCTGAAATTCCATCCATGTTGTCAAAAATGACAAGATTTTTTCTTTTCATGACTGAGTAATATTTAATCATAAATATGTATACATGTATACACAATTCATATATATATATATGCATTTTGCATATACACACATTTTCTTATCAATTCATCCATCAAGTGACTGTTTTTCATGTCTTAGCCAGTGTAAATAATGCTGCAATAAGCATTGGGGTGCAGATATGTTTATTAGTATTGTGTTTCCTTAGATAAATACCTGAAGTGGACATATTAGATCATATACTATTTCTAGTCCTAATTTTTTGAGAAATATCCATACTGTTCTTCAGTGACTACACTAATATACATTCCCTTTTCTCCACATCTTCACCATTTCCATTTCTTGTATTATTGATAGTAGTGAAATCTAACAAATATAGATATTTAATTGTGATTTTGATTTGCATTTTATTAATGTTTAGTGATATTGTGCCTCTTTTCATTTACCTACTGATTATTATTGGAAAAATGTCTATTCAGGACCTCTGTTCATTTTTTAATTGAATTGTTGGGAATTTTTGTTGTTTTTGAGTTGTGTGAGTTATTTATATTGGACATTGACTACTTTTCAGATATATTATTTACAAATATTTTCTTATTAAGTAAGTTGACCTTTTATTTTATTGTTGGTATCTTTTGCTGTTCAAAAGACTTTTAGTTTAATATAGTCCGACGGAAGGAGAGGGTTGAACCTTTGCTTTTGGTGTTAAATACAAAAAAAAAAAAAAAAATCATTACCAAGACAGATGTCAAGGAGCTTACTGCCTATATTTTCTTCTAGAAAGTTTATGACTCTAGATCTTATATTCAAGTCTTTAAACCATCTTGAGTTGACTTTTGCAGACAATATAAGATCATAATACAGTTTCATTTTTGTTTATGTGTGTCAAGCTTTCTAAACATCATTTATTTAGGGATGGTCTTATTTCCACAGTATATTTTTCACTGCTTTGTTGTAAATTAATTGAGATATATGTGTGGGTTTACTTCTTGGCTCTCTATTCTGTTTCATTGATCTCTATGTCTGGTTTTATGCCAAATCCGTTGTTTTGACTATCAGAGCTTTAAATATTTGTTGAGATCATGAAGCATAATGCCTCCAGCTTTATTCTTCTTTATCAGGAATTTATTGGATATGTTGGTTCTTTTGTGATTCCACAGAAATTTTAGGATTGTTTGTTCAATTTCTGTGAAACATGACATTAGGATTTGATATGAGTTACATAGAGACTGTAGATTACTTTGGGTAGTGTGAGCACTTTAATAATATTAGATTTCCCAAATCCTCAATACAGAATAGCTTTCTGTTTATTTTTGTCTTCTTCATTTTTTTCATCAATGTCTTAGAGTTTTTAGCATATACATTTTTTACCTTCTTAGTTAATTTATTCTCATATATTTTATTTCAATGCAATTACAAATAGGATTGTTTAATTTTCTTCCTCATAGTTAATTATTAAGGTATATAGATGCAGCAATTTTTATATATTTATTTTGAGTACTACAGCATTATCAAACACATTTAATACTTTTAACAGTCTTTTGGTTGTGTCTTAGGGTTTATATATACATATACATAGATATATATACATTTACATGCATATTATCACATTATTTACAAATAGTGACACTTTTGCATCTTTTTCCGAATCGGATGTCTTTTATTTCTTTACCTTGCTAAGCTTCTTTAACCTATCCCTCCAGGTTCATACTTGCAGTCGGACTGTGTGAGACCAGGCCTGCACAGCCAAGGCCACCTCTAGGTATTTGAGGTCTGAGTTCCCTGGATCACACACAATGTTCTTGCCCACTGCACATCTGAAGAGATATGGAGACTCCTAGGTAAGACTGCTTCTTTTCAGACCATACAGAACGGCTTTACCTGGAGGTTTAAGTTACTAAGTGGTGACAGGCCCAACTTTCCTAAGGAAAATTTAAACCACTTTACTGAACTGGAGCTTAACCTATATAACCTTCAAATCATCTGAATAGGAACTTGCAGCAAGGGGACCAGAAACCTGCCTGATGACATCAACTTCTGGTATATCAAACCAGTATGGATTAGGGAAAAGTGGAGTTAGCTATGCCTGAAAGAAAAATCGAGATTTTTTTTTCATTCTACATGCATTATTCAAAAGTGAAGTCTGTACCATCCTGGAAGAGCATTGAAATATGACTGAGGAGATGCTCAGAAAATTTCCACATCCAGAAGTATTTCAGTTACTGCATCACAGACAGGTCTAGTGGAAGTCAACAGCATCTGCACTGAGTAGATGGAGACTAAACTGGTGAGTTCTCAAAATTGTGACAGGAGATAGGCTTTGAAGCCCAGAAAGTACTTCTCAGGGGAATGTCTGCATGCATATCTTCAAGAGTCAGGTGCTCTGGGCATGGATCTTGTGTCACAATCCCTGGAAATTTTCTTTAAGACATTCCTCTTCTACAATTAAATACTGGATTTGTGTATTAGAAGGTAGGGAGTGGTAAGGAGACAGATATGTTTTCTTTTAGGATAGTGGGTCATGATGAACCAAACTCAGATTTAACAAGTTAGATTCATATTTTCTAAATATACTCTACTTTGAGTAGAACACAGTAATTGGATTAAGATTAAGCCTCCCTCCTTTAGGGAAAGGTAGATATATACACAGTGAATAAAAAGGTTACAGATATTCAAGATAAGTATAGCACATAGAAGAGCCTAAATTTGCCCTTTGATATATACACTTTTCTTTTATATTGATAGAATTTTTAACTGAGTCATGACTCCCCATCAGAGATGGTATTTCTCAAGATCACTTGAAATAGTGGCATGCCCTGGAGGAATAGTGGTTGAGTCTGCTACTTCAGGCCAATATAGTCCACATATATCCCAGGGACAAGTTTGCTTCCTGGTGCTGGGGATGAGGTGGTTCAATAGAAAACCATCAATATGAACAACTAAATAAAATACAAATGATTCTTCCTCCTCTCTCTTCCTGTCTGCCTTCTTAGTCGCTTTCATTCCTGCCTGCACCTTTCCTAAAGAAAAGCATGGTAAACTTATAATTTTTATTCTATAGCATAGCAGCAGAAGTTACATGTATGGTTTCTAGTCAATTCGCCTAATATAAATAATCATGTGTTTTTATTTCTATTTTCTGTAGTGAGAATGGGAATAAAGTGGCAGCGACAAGAATAACCATTTCAGAACAGAAGATAGAACTTAATATTGAGGATGCTAGCTCTATGAAAGACTGAGTCTGGGCCACTGATAACTTCATAGAGGATTGTCTTGATAACAGGAGAACTTTTACATGAAAGAGAAATAGACAAAGAATAAACTTTCATAATGTTTAAGCTCCCAAAAACTGTGGCTAGCTGTTTTATAATAAAACAAACATCTTAGCTAATGCCATCTGATTTTGCAGATTAAATTGGTTTACTATGTGGCAAGTAAATTATTTAAAAACAGTGTCTATGATAAAGGAAAAGGAACCTTCAAATATATGGGGAGGGAAATAAAAGATTATCCATAAAGAAATGCAATCATTCTGGCTTTAGAATCAGATGATTTTATGGAGTATTTTCTTGTATTTTCCCCAGAGTATGATTAAAACATTTTTATAATTATAAAAGTTGTTGTTTATATGTGAAAGGAAATTAAAAATAAATTCTCAGTGGAGGAAGAACTAGAAAACATATTATACAAATTACCCACCAATCTTTTTTTTTTTCCCATTAAAGATATACTTACCAATATGTGAATGTGAATTGTATATCACCTCCAAAATTCATATACTAAAATCCTAACCCCCAGTATCTGAAAATTTGACCTTATTTAGAAAATGAATCTTTACATGAGTAGTTACGGAAGATGAAATCATCCTGAAATAGAGTCGTCCTCTAATCTGGTATGACTGGTGTCTTTATAGCAAGAAGAAATCTGGACATTCACACACACACACACACACACACACACACACACACACGCACACACAGGAAAATATCATGTGAAGATGAAGGCAGAGATTGGGGTGATGGAGCAGAAGCTAAAGAAAACCAGATTGCAAATATATAACCAGAAGTTTGGGGACAGACATGGAGCAGATCCTCACAATTCTCAGAAGGTTTCACAACTATCCCTCCCAACACCTTGATCACTAACTCCTAGCTTCCAAAATTTGAAGAAAATAAATTTTTGTTAAGACACCTAGTTTGCAGTAGTTTGTTAGAGCAGTCCTCATAAACTAGGCTACTCACTCTTTTGAGATAATTAACATAAAGGAATCAATGAATGCAAAAATCTGCCTATAAGAGAGCTAATTATGAATATTAGAAGCAGCTAATCATGGAAGCAATCTCTAAATAATCACTCTAAATGTGGTCACAAAACAGAATGCAAATATCCTAACACTATCTTGAAAGCTAAGTATGATGTATGATAAAACACATATGCATGCACATGAATAACTCAAATTATTTTATTAACTCCAATTTCTTTTTAAATGTTTGCCCTTAATTCAGAAATATCCCTTCATAAGTACATCAAGTAAATGTAAATATTTCTTCCGTGAAACATGAGTATATCAGTACACAAAACAGAAACAGCATTTATTCAGTAATAAAACTCACAGTCACTGGAAAAACACTTTGATTTTTAAAAGCTGAGAAATTAATAAGATGGGCATGTGACCTTTATGATCTTTGATTCTACTTCAGAACTTTAAATGCAAAGTCTTAAAATTTAAAAGTTGGACTTTGAAATTATTTTTAAAGGGTAATATATAGCTGAATGTACAAGTATTTCATTCATTCTTGATTTATACAAAATATTTGACATTTAGTCAACAAAGTTTTGCGTATAGTAATGAGAACAGTAGATGTTTTTAAAATCTTACTAAATACCACTAAAATAAAAGTGTTGGAATTCAACTCCAGAATTTAGATCTTTCCTCATTGTTTCTCTGCCTAAAATATACTTATTTGCCCCACAAAAATAACAAAAACCTTTTTTGAACTTTATACAAAATTTTATTTCATGTATGTATTCATTATAAAACATAAATAAAAACATGATGGTTAAGCAATTTATTTCTTTTTATAAAGCAATTTAATTTTTTGTTCAGGTTTTGCTTCCTTTCTGTGTTTCATTTCTTTAATATTCTTTCAAATGTAAGTAGATTCTCCTGGAATTCCTTAGTGACAGAGTAACTTATTTCTGCAGTAGCAATATTTTTTGTTATTCTACTAAGCTCAGGCAGTAACCTGAAACTGTTCAACTGAGTCGGCTCTAAATATAAGTAATGCACAACTTTTAACTTTTTATAAACCTAAAGGTTCAGATTATTTTCCCCCTTTTGTGGCCCCTCAGGAATCTAAAATCTCAAAACTTACAATCACTTTATACTTTAAACAAAAAGCTTGGCAGTGTTTTCATAATGTTGGTAAAACAAAATGTTAAAATAGAGCCCCTGCAAGTTTTGTTCAAGACCAAATGACAGTATTAAATAAACATTTTAAAAGGATTTTTTTGCTAATGAATCATCATTGTCATTTCCAAAAGGATTATATAACTTCATTTAATAAAAAAAATTACTTCTGCTGATGTGAATTTTATTTCCTCAAGTTTTGTTATAATACAAAGTAACATTTATTTGGAGATGATGATTAAATAACCCATGCTCATCACTATTATTTAATGAACATAAAAACAAGGTTCAGAGGATTATTAAATTTTTAAGTAGAACTCAGTGAAATTACTCTCTGTATGGAGGATAGTTTGTTTTTAAGATAAGACTGCTTTGTCTCAAAGTGAAGACTTTTATTTTTGAAAGAAAATATCGCTTCATCTCATATTAAAACACAAGGTGGAAAGTCAATTTTCCTTAACTTAACTCCATAATGTATACATTTACTCCACTCTGTAGTTGCAGGAGGTGCTTGCTTGAGTTGCAGATTTATTATCTTAATTTATAATTTTTTAGTAATGTGCATGGTATTGAATGGGTCAATGATCAGGATTAATATTCCCAATTTACTGAAAGAAAACCCAGAGACAAGATATTCATATTCTGACTGTGAATTAGAACTCAGTGACATTTTCATATTTGTATTGTTTTATGCTTTTGTTTATTTTGTTTTAATTATATTAATTGTTAAGAATATAAATATCATTCATTCACTAAAGCTTAGAGATAACTTTTCCAGTGTGTAGAACAATTTTGATTCTTTCAAAACCTTGACAATCATAAACAATTAGATAAATGAAAAAAGAATTGTATAATATAAAATCCATATTTATATGCTTTTGTGCTTCTAAACATTGTCAAAGCTAAGTTCTCAAAATAGAAATGATGACAAGTGTTTTAAATATAAAAGAAAAATATGGTTATTATACAGAAATGTTATAGAAACTATGAAAGGAAACAAAATAAATCTAAGTTTTATATATATAGATACACATATATATGTATTCTGTCATGGTGGGATAAAATAGCTGGCAATATTTTAATACGTTTTCTTTTGTTTCCTATATAAAAAATATCAAAATACCCTATGAAATAATTGTGTGCTACATTGTATTTGTTCACACAGGAGTTTATCTCGCATGTTCATGACCACTTCACTTAAAAAAGTTAAAATTCAGTTGATTTTGATTGCTCCTTTTTGAATTTTATTTCTAATATCAAAAGAAACAGGAATTAATCTGCAAATGGGCATGTTCTTGATGTTTATATATTACAATCCATTTTTTAGATTCTTAGGCCTGCCAATGCAAATAGATAGATCCAGATGAACTTAAGTAAATGGAATTTCAGAAAAATCACCAAACATTTTTTTAAGCAGCGTTTTTTCTCTTGTGTATTTTCACATCTTTGGTAATTATTTGCTCATATTGTTTTATAATCATGAACAGTTTTGTGAGAGAAGATTGTTATTAAGAATTCATCTGTTTTTAATTTACTCCTTACTTAAAACTACAGCACAATGTTCTATTTGTAATATCAAGGCAGTGGTTGATGTAAAAAAGGACTGATATTAATTACGGAAAATTGTCATCAAATGGAAAAGAAAAATGAAGTCTTAATCCTGATTACAGCTTAAAATTGCTCTTTCCATTAGCACAATCGACACTCACAAACAGTAAATTTTATAGAGGAACAAGTAACCAGATATTTTCTATGGAAGATCCTTTTTTATTCCTTATGCTTCTTAATTTCTTTTCTTTCTAACAGAGTAGTAATTGCTAACTCTCAAAGTCTGAGGTAAAATTTAATTTAAAAAATATTAAGGGAAATATCCTACTTAGTTAATAACATTTTTAATTGTTTACTATGCATTTGTCTAGCAGTTGTACAACAGCAGCTACACAAATCTACTAACACAAATATTTAAAATATAAATTTGACATGAAAAAATAGTATTATCCAATGTAAATAGTCATGAGATACAGACATTTTATCCATGTGAATTGGATTAACTTCAAAGGATCAGAATGACGTTTGGTAAATAATCACTTCCAGTGTATTAGCAAACTGGAACCTTCATATTTTGGGAAGAGATAATTCACCCCACTTTGGGGAGCAATTTTCTCACTATAGATTCAAATCACAGAATAATCAGATCCAGTACTCTATATAATGGGACATTTGGTTTGAGAAATTAGAGGTATTTCAAAGACCTTATTTAAACTATGTTCACAACTCCATATGCAATATTAATCACTAGTCCTTTACATGTCTCTTCATCAATTCACTGTTTATAGGAACTTATATCCTGGGGAAAACTAGCATATGAATTTTCACAAAGTAAGTATTAGAATGAAATTCTTGTTATATCGCAATGTCAGCACATCTATTTACTCTTATATCTCAGCTCTCTCCAAACAACAGATAAGAAAACATTACTATAATATGGAATCACATAGTCTTTCCCTGACTGGCTCCTTTCACACAGCATATTTATTAGGTTTGTGCACGTTGTAACGTATGTCAGTACTTCACTCCTTTTTACATTTTCTTAATATTTTAGTACGATTTAAATACTTTTTTCCAAGTGGAAATAACTCTGTATATGTGAAATTATGACACTTCATGGGCTACATTTTTTGAAGGAACTGCCCTCCTAAAACAGATAAAATTTACATTTTTCATGACTTCTTTTTTTAGAAGAAGAAAGCAGGCAACAATAAAAGCAAGTAGGAGGAGGAAAAATTTATGCTTTTTATTTACTTGTTTGTTTGGTTGTTTCCCCCAGCCTCAGGTTGCAAATCTCATTCCTTGGGCTTTATGTGGACTACACCAGAGCCACAGATTGAATGCCTGAGTCATCAGAGCACCCCACATTTTTCATACTTTTCAAAAGTGACGTACAATATCATGAAGAAGATGAAGAAAGAAAAATTGATGAAAAGAAAATTATAAAGCAGGTAGTGGAGGGTAATAGTTGCTTAAATTTCATCAAAAATTATTTCATAAATCTTTTAGGATTGATTACGCTATGCCAGTTATGATTTGTGAAAGTAATGTCCTCTTATATGGACTGATTGCTATTTATTTCTTCAGTATCAAAGTCTAATATCCTCTCCTTTATTTGAAAGTTGAATATCAAGGTCCTCATATAGCATAATTGTGACAGGATATACATTTTACAAGGTAGGTAGTTGAAATATATATAGATATGAATCAACTTCACAGATGAAAAAAAACAGTGTTTTTGCTTTATAAATGCATTTCAAAGTAATAAGATATACATTACACACACATACACACAAACACACAGACACACATACATGCAAACACACACATACACTTGAAAGGGTTGGAGGACTAAAAACGATTGCAGTACCGGTTCCTGGAAGACATTATGGAAACAGTGAGTTATTTGTATAGTTAACACATTTTTATAAATATATTTAAATAAGCATAAATTAATAAAAATAAAGCTTTCTGTAGTTATTGAATTTTAAATGCACCTGTGGAAAGGGGGTAAAAGAGAAAATATGAGCTTTATGTATTTGTGAAAAAGGTTAGCACTGGCATTGAAAATAAAATGGAATGTCTGAAAGTAGGTACAATTTGTGGACATGAAAATATATAATTTAAAATTATTATAGGATAATATAGATATAAAATTGGCTAAGTAAGTAAAAATGAGTATAAAATGGCTTAGGTTACTTTTAACTTATTTTAAATGATGTCAATGACAGACAGAAATTTTATAGACAATGCATAGACTTTAAACACTATATACATTTTGAACAGATTTTGTAAAATATGCAGTGGTAATATTTTAGTTAACGTTTAAAAGCATTTACACAGTGAAAACTCTTATTACCTTACCCAAATAATATATTTTAAACATAAATTTCAAATGTTTAAATTTGAGTATCTGGCATAATTCATCCAGGTGGCATTGAACTCAAAAATTTCATGATAATTAGCCCATTTCATTTTTCTGTTAATTATATAAACCCTGTACAGTTCTGAGGAGCTGAAAAGATTAAAGTCATTTTGGTAAAGAATTTCTGATTCCATTCTATTATGAAGATGAACTTGCATTTCTGGCTTTTACTATTAAAATAGACAATCTTAAATTAGCATCTTGTTTCAATAAATTTGTATCTATTCTATGAAAGATATTATGCTTGAGTCTATATTTATTTTGAAAATAATATGAAGCATCTTCCGCAAGAGAGTACAAATATTGCAGTACTTCAGCAAATTTCTGGAGATTTCCTGAGTTCAAGTTTACTACCAATTAGACTTTAAATTATATTTATCAACTCTAAACCTTCAGTTTACGTAGTCATAAAGAGAGATTTCCTTCTTCCTAAGATTGTTGCAAAATTTTAAGAAGTAGTATATACAAAATAATCATCACATTGCCTGAAATATACAAGTAACACAAGGATATGTAGAAAAAAAAAAAAAACTTCTACTTGAGCACTAAAATTCTGATGGTAATAGCCATTAAAAAAGACACTTGAAACAAAGAGAATGACATCCACAGTTTTCGCAAAAAACGAATGAACAAATTTCACATAAATTCTCTTCATAACAAACAGGTCAAACTTATTTGATTAAATTAATTAAAATGCAGGGCTACAATCAAGAGATATTAAATCAGTGATTTAATCAAAATAGTTTGCTGAATAATACTAAAAATTTTGTTTCTTAGAATATAAAGAGATACAGGAGAAAATACTCAAAAGAACAGATTATCTTAATACACTATTTTTGCAAATTTTGAATCAAACTTTATCCTTCTATTCATTGATCCAATGCAGGTTTTTCCTGACTTCTTAAAGGATAATATTCATTGTAAATTTCCAAGAGCAAGCTATTACATACTAACATTTTCAAACGTATTTGGTCAATAAGATATTCCACTTTTTAAGCACCTTGAGATTCCATTGCTCAGAGCACAATTTAGAATATGAGGCACGTTCTAATGAGTCAGTAATATGATAGACTATATTAAAGATGAATAAGATCACCATAATACAAAAAATAACTCTGCGGACCTAGTAAGAGTAATCTTAAGAGTTATTTGCAGATTTCTTTTCAATAAGTTATATAAGTTTTTTTTGAAAAATATTATAGTGCTAAAATAGCCTCAAGTTTGTTTCTTCTTTCTTTCTTTTTTATTTCTCACTCTTTTTCTCTCTCTTACCTCTTTCTGTCTTTTATTAATCTTTAACTAGTTGACAATACTATATAATTTCAGGAGAGTTCAATACAATAGATTCTAGATAGCTATAGCTGTTAAATGTTGATAAACTTTGATAGAGACATATTGAAATAAATAAGAACAAAAACTCTGCTTTTAAAAAATGAGTAAGGAAGTTTGAAAACATGAGGTAACTCTTGTGTTCCTCAAAAGTAGAAATTTAGCAGATGAAAGTAAGCTGTTGTAAATTCGTAAGGTTAAGGAAGTACAAAATATCATGGCAGTACATGTCTGCTTAGCAAGATTTTCGAAAACTCTAAGAACTTAAGATATGGTTGTATGGTTGGAACACTGGGGGAGGCATAGAGATGTCAAAAGGTTGGAAGAGCAAGTTAACAAGGATGAATAATTTGACAATATTCAGGTTTATGCATTATTTTAAAGAAGTGATAGAATATCTAAGTACAGGACAGAAACTGGAAGTTTGAACTGATCAGAAGTTTAAAGTGTTTTACATGAATTATTCAAAAGCAACAGGTTTTTAATGCTCAAGCTTGATACAGCACTAGTTGTAATGGATTTTGCTTAAAATAAGCAGAGAAGTATGACCAACATCATCATTTAAAAATCGCTGGATGTTTTTAATAAAAGACTAAGATACCATGATTGTAGCTGAAACTAGGAAATGACTCTAGTTCCATGTTATATTATTTACTTTGAAACAACATTTTAAAAGGACTATATAATGTTTAGGCTTCCAGAACCTGACTCCAGTGAATATATGGAGGTTTCTCCACACCAGCAAGTAATTCTAAAACATCTGAAGAGTGCCCACAGGTTAAATGCTCAGTCTCCCAAAACGACCCTCTACTTCAGAGACTAGAAACAATGACAGGTTGTTACCTGTTTTTCTGAGCAACCCACTGCGTATTGAAGGATCCCACAATCGCCTCCTCAGGCCAAGGTGCCAGCTGTAAGTCAGTGATATAGCCTGTGCTGCTGACCACAAGACTATAAATCAGAGGTTCCCACAGCCGCCTCTTCAGGTTTGGTTACTTTGCTAGAATGGCACAATGACTCAGAAACATACTTACTCACTAAATGACCAATTTATTACAAAATATGATAAAGGATACAAATCAACAACCAGATGAAGAGAAACAGAGTGAGGGTCAGGAATAAATGAAGATCATTCTCATGGAGTTTGAGGTCTATCAAGGTGATATGTGGAGGGCTCTGCTTCTCTAATGTGGAAGCTCTCTTTTGGGGGCTTTTATGGAGGCTTTATTTCATAGGAAAGATTGATCAAATTTGATCAAATCCTTGGACATTGGTAACTGAATTCTGTAGCCCCCTCTTCAGTTCTTGAGACCAGTGGGCAGGACTTTGGGTCCCATCCTCAACTCTTACCCTGATTTCTCCTGTAACTAGCCACTTTCCTCAAGTGTTTTCCAAAAGTTACCTTTGTTAACATAGATCCAATAATAATATCAAGACACTTATGCAAAATTTTATGACTTTGACACTTTCTCAGAAACTGAGGACTTGAGACCACATATTATGATAAAACTTGCTCCCGTTACTTATATATATAAATAATTTATAGTCGCCTTGGTCAGTAGCCCAGGCAACATCCCCAACTTATAGCTGGCACCTGGGGCCTAAAGAAGGGATTATGATATCCTTCAATATGTAAGGATCAGAAGCACAGGTAACAGCCTGGATTTGTCACTGGCCTCCTAAGTGGAGGGCAGGTTTGGGAGACTGAATCTTTAACCTGGGGACACCCTTCTGGTATCTTAGAATTACTTGGTGCGAGGAAGCCTACACAGACTCACTGTTTGACTGGGATAGCTTATGGTAAGCAAAACTACGATCTGGGCATTTATGTGGCATGAATCTGCATGTCTCCCTGAAGAATGTTACATAAATTATTTAATTAAATATAAAATGACTCCACATGCAAAATGATATGACTATATGCATCATTAAAGATCTCACAGGCTAACCTGGGTTTAGGTGCATTCTAATGCATCGGGATAGAAATTGGAGAGGGCGCAGGAGATCCCATTTGTTTTGCTTGTTCCTCATGATTTTTATTCTTGAACATGATATTGACTAAGCTCTCTGATTCACATGAGTATGCTTTGGCAATAGAATATTTTGAAGCTCAACTTATACTGCAGAAATCAAAACTATTTTTTGTAGGTTGGAAGTCAATTTCATAGGTAAATTCTTAAGCAAAAAGGTTAAGTATCTTTTTCTGCTGTAAATGGAATATCTTATTACAACTAAGTTTTAAGGCTATTTTTTTTCTTAGCCAAGTTAATTTGCCATTGAAAACTTAAGTAACAGTACTGCATTTATATTTCTATAAAATATTTTGGTCAACTAACATGAAACCATCTATACTCTGAGTAGAACTAATGATACATTATTGAGTCAACTTAGCTTGCTTGTACTAAAATTTGAAATTATATCTTAACTTTTAAATAATATTCATAATTTACTTTTATTTTTTGTTTTAGGTTTTTCGATTTTCTTCGAATGGTCTTTAGTTGTCTGTGGGGCTTATTAGCCAACATTAATTTCTGCCCCTTTGAAGTAAATCTTTAATAGTATATGCAAATAAAAGAATGAAGGACATTATTTTTTTGTAGTTTTCAAAAAAATAAAAAAGAAATTACAAATTTATGAAAATTTTTGGATAAAATATGTGATATTTTGAATAATTTTCTTACAAATTCCATAATTTGCAAACAACAAAGATATATAGAAAAGTGAAAGCATTGTCATATTAAATTAGTGCAACATTTTTATTTAATAATTTTTTTCAATAACATTGCATTATAACATTACACATATTTCAGGTGTACATCATTATATATATGCACATATGTATACATATAATATTAAGTTCACTGCTAAAAGTTTAATTCTGTACAATTCACCACTTTTACCTGATTTGTCCCCTCCCTTCCCTTTTACCTTCTAATAAACATTAATTCAATTTTTCAATATAATAATGTATGTTCTGCTTTATTTTACTCATTCATTTATTTGAATTTTCTGTATACCACATGTGAGTGCAACTATACACCATATCGTGGAACATTATTCTGTGAAAATATTGATTTCTTTAAAATTATATTGCAGACATTCTAATGAATTTAATAATATAAGTGTTCTCTATAAGGTAGTCAGTGATCAAACACCACCTTTCTTTTTTAGAAGAACAAATAATGAGAATAAGTAAAAAATCAGTGTGAATAGTTCAGTCAGAGAAATGGCTTTGGGATGAATGCAATCAGTGACTAAAACCTCAATCAATTGCTCATTAAATGACATTTGTTTCTCAATTCTAATAGCCTTGCAGGCAAGAATACACACTTTATGAAAAATTTTCCTGACCACACTATGTAAATGCACTCCTTTGCCCCAACGTTGCTTTATCTAGTACTCTGTTTTTCATTCTCCAACATATTTAGCAGCATTTGGAATGATATTATTTGTATATTTACTTATAGGCTTCTATAGCTCTCCAAAGTGGAACCTCTGTATGGACAGGAATACTGTCTGTATTATTCCCTAGCTATATCACGACTGCCTTGAATAGTCTTTAATGCATACCAGAGACCAACTATGTCTATATTAAGGGAATAATTAAATAAATAAGCAAACAATATAAAATATTTTGTTCTTTGAACTGATGTCACACGCATTTGAATCCTTGTAATTTTATAGCTATATGTCACAGTGCATTTATTCATAAGTATAGCTGAAGTCTCGTGTTATCTTAAGGTACCTATAAATGTAATTTTAACCAGTAGCTGTACTGTTATATATTTCATAAGTTGATGACAGCTTGATTACTATGACCTTTTATATGGAAAACTATGAAAAACTATGCATTGTACGTTAGATTTTGTTAGGATCAACAGGAGACTTACTTCTGAGCTAAAACATTTTTATGTGTTTTAATTATTACTCAAAAATAACTATTTAAAAAAAATCTGATATGAGAAAAAGAAAAATTTAAAATCTTGTTTCCATACCCATTATTAACTTTGTAATGTAAAGGCAAAACTCATGGACTACTCTGGAGTTAAAATCATGAAAGCCCTTTAAAAGGAGTTATCAATTTCTAGAATAAAATAGTTTTTTTTTTAAATATCAAGCCAAAGTTTTCCAGCAAGTAGAACAATTTATGATCCATAATATGAAATTGATGTTTTTATCTAGATTGGAAAGTTAATGCAAATGAGACCATAGCTTGAACAAGCTTTGGGACTGAGCAGGCGCTCCAAGAGAATCAACAAAAGTGCGACTCCTGCAATAGGAAAGGTTTCAATTTTGCCATTTTCTAAACACAGAAAAATGTATCCCTCCAATTCAGAATATTGAATGTCTTATGGAAAGCGAAAGGTCATTTGTAACTGTCCAAAGGATTGATGGAGTTGAGATACCTCCTTGACCTTCACCCTGCACTCATAAAGAATAGTTTCAGATGACAGAGCATCAGGCGAGTTTTCAGAAAACGTCTTTTCTTCTTCTATATTGGATAGCAAGATTGTTACCTGATATTTGCTTTCATAATTATATGTCAAGATTTAATTACCTTGTGTCTTCCCTCATTAAAAGTTAACTATCATCTGATACTGCTGATCAATGTCTGCGATTAGGACTAATTCAAGCAGTTTTATCTGCTTTTTGCTATTGTTTTCCATCTCAGTTTCTACAGTAATTGCTTCGGAGGTCTCACAAGCCAGGTCAAGGTCATCTTTTACAAATACTAACCAGTATACCCCTCAACACATACATACTCCAATTAATTATCATCTATTAAGAAAACATTCTAAAAAGCATTTACTTCACTATAATTCAAGATATTTTTATCATGACTTAATTTAAGAAATATTAAATTTAGTAAAAATAAATAAAAGTGTGATACACCATTATATGAATAGCTGCTGAATTATCGTATGTGTATTTACCACATTTGTCAATTGTGAAGTCTTTATGACCTAGAGTGGCTTTATGTTCTCTAATCTTAGGACTTGTGTGATAGAAAACAAAATGATATTGTGCACTACTTTCTATGCAAAATGATGTTACTGACACATTATATGAAGAGCACATGCTTCCAACTATTTTGCTCATAATAATGATGGATTTGAACTGATCCCACTGCCACTATTGTGACTTAAGCTGCCTTTACATTTCAGCTTGCACAGGGCAGCAGCCTAACTGTGCTTCTTATTGCCAATGTTACCCAGCTCAAATTTGCAATCCATATTTCTCAAAGAATGAAGAGGACAAATGAAATAAACTAAATTATTCTAGAGATAAGGCTAGAACTAATCTGAAACACATGAAAATGGAAAAATAAACATGCTAAAATAAAGGAAATTAATCACAAGCTTCAATTTTTAGATATTAAGTAGTCATAATAATGCAAACATTGATTTCAGAAATTTAGGGGAACATAAAAACTAAGTGTAAAAGTAATTATAATGAAAATTATTCAAAATGTCAATGTAAAAGCAAATACGGTTAAATATAATTGATACAGCAATAAGAGATATAGAGATATTATCTTTATACTCCAATGTTAAGACTAAAAAGATAATGTCTGTGATTTAAGACATTTTAAATGGTTGTTCACAAGTGTATTGTTTAGATTAGAATGTTTCCCAATTAAAAGATTTTAGAAAGTGTTAAATCTTTATTGGAAGGTTTGAGAAAAGGAAGTTGAGTTGATGAAAGTAAGAAAAATATTGATACTAGGATGCCAATTATTAAAATCTAAAGTTAAATTAAAAAATGTCTCTACAAAAATTAATTTATAATAGTTCAATACTAGCCATTAAAAGTGATGGTCTCTAGGTAATGACACATAATTGTCGAATGAACAAATGTTTGTAATTTGTTTATTTGTTGTTAACTGAGCAATGAAATGTAACTTTTTACTGTAAACCATATTATACTCCATAAAATCAAGATGATTACTTTTATAAACATGTTATAAATATAATATAATTTCCCATAAACAGAATAATGACATTAATTGTTTCAGATCACAACACAGAAAGAGTGAAAGCTAAGAAATGAGTCATAGTTTAAGATCACATAGGTCTGTATCAGAGAATTAAGAAAATAAGAAAAAAGGATGCAAGGTTGAAAGGAATTTTTAACAAATACTAAACTCAAGTAAGTTAGGTGGCAAAAATACATGTCTTAAAGTAGAAACCTAATGCACAGGGTTTTAAACAGACAGCTATAAATAAATTGATTGCAAATTTACTATATATTTAAATGTAACAATATCTTTCTGAAAGAAAAGCTAAAGCAAATGATATTTATGATGTTTCTTAGTTGAGGTACCATGGTAAAATTATGATTTTAGAAAAATTGGCAGTTGATTTTAAAATCTTTTTAATATAATTTTATTATTATTTAATTTACAAAACCATAGTCATTTTAAGATATTGAATTTGCTTCTTAATCTATTGTTATTACACACCACACACACAACCAGACTTCTAGAGTCCTTTACCACTATCTCATTTCCTCTTTCCTTCCAATCCACCTCCCACCACTACTGGTGGCTATCATGTCATATGAGTTTTTGCTGGGACTTAACTGTTTGTTTCATTTCACCAGAGTCCACATATTAGAGAAGTCATCCTGTATTTCTCTTTTTCTTTCTGTCTTATATCACTAAACATGACCCCCTCAATCTCATTTTGATTGCTGTAAAGGACACAATTTCTTTTTTTCAGTAGTTGCATAGAATTTCATTGAGAATATACACTATAGTTTCTTTATCCAGCCATCTGTTGATGGGTATTTAGATCATTTCCATGTCTTGGTTATTATGAACTGTGCTGCTATAAATATAGGGGTGCAGATATTTTCCCTAATTAGAGATTTTGTACTCTGGGTAAATGCCTAGGAATGGTATTGATGGACCAAATGGTAGATTCATATTAATTTTTTTGAGGAGTCTCAATGCTGTTTTTCAGAGAGGTTGCACTAACTTACATTCCCACTAACACTGAAGGAGGGTTCCTTTTTTCTCCGTAACCACTCCAATACTTGTTATTTCTAGACTTTGAATATAGGCAATTCTCAATTGTATGAGGTTATATCTCTTGTGTTTTTTTATTTGCATTTCTCTAATAATGAGTGATACAGAGCATTTTCATATATCTCTATGCCATATACGTGTCATCTTTAGATAGGTGTTTGTTCAGTTCTTCTGTACATTTCATGAGTGGGTCATTTACTTTTTGCAGTTGAGATGTATGAGCTCTTTGTATATTTGAGAGATTAAACTCTTATCTGATGTATGTAGTGTGACTGTTTTCTTGACTCCAGTGGTTACCTTTGTTTAAATTATAGTTTCTTTCACAATGCAGAAAAATTTTAGTTTGATGTAATCCTAATTATTTAGTTTTACTTTATTACTTTTGCTATCACTATTCTTTCCCCAAAGAGCTCTTTGAGGATGAGATCATGGAGAATTTTTCCCACTTTTTTTCTCAAGTGTCTTATGGTTTCAAGCCTTATGGCCAAATCTTCAGTGCATTTTGAGTTAACTTTTGTAAATTGTGTTAATGAATAATCTAGTTTAATTGTTTTTGCAGGTGTCTGTTCAGTTTTCACACTGTTTATTGAATAGATTTTCCTTCTTCCACGGAATGTTCTTGCCTCCTTTGTTGAAGATTAACTGTCCATACATATGTGGTTTTATTTCTGGACTCACAATTTTATTCCACTGATATCTGTGTGTCTGTATTTGTTCCAGTACCACACTGTTTTAATGATGAACACTTCAGGGTATAGTTTGAGGCTGAGAAGTGTGATTCCTCCACTGTTTTTGTTTTCATTTTTAATCCCGCCCATGATAGATCTGGCTATTCATGGTCTTTCAAGATTCAAAATAAACTTCAATATTGTTTCCTCAATTTTCTTTAAAATAACTGTGGAATCTTGATGGGAATAGCATTAAATTTGTATATTGTTTTGGGTAATACTGCCATTTCAATTAAATTAATTCTAGCAATACATGAGCATATAATCTTCCATTTCTTTGTGTCTTCTATTTCTTTTGTTAAAGTCTTATAGTTTTCATTGTTTGGATCTTTTATCTCCTTTTTAGCTTTATTTTCAGGTATTATATCTCTTTTGAGTTCTATTGAGAATGTGATTTATTGTTTCATCTATTTTCCTGTACTTTATTATTTGAATATAGGGATGCTACTGATTTGAGTGTTGATTTGTATCCTATTACTTTACTATACTCATTTACTGTTTCCAACCGTTTTTCTGTAGAGTCTTTAGGATTTTCCATGTATATCATGTCAACTGAAAATAACGATAACTTTATTCCTTCTTTTCCAGTTTAGATTTCTTTAATATGTTTTTCTTCCCTTATTGCTTGGGTCAAGATTTCCAGGACTATGTTGAATACAAGCTGTGAGAGAAGGCAACCTTGTGTTGTACCAGATCTTAGGGGAAAAGCTTTCAGTTTTTCAACATTCAGTATTATGCTGACTATGGTTTTGTTGTATATTGCTTTTATTATGTTGACTTGTGTGTCTTCTATTCCTATTTTTGTGAGATTTTACAATGAATGGGTGTTGAGTTTTGTCAAATGCTTTTTATGCATCTATTGATATGATCATATCATTTTTGTTTTTTTCTTTGTTGATGTGGCATATTACACTGATTAATTTGTATAAGTTAAACCATCTTTGCATCTCTAGAATCAATCCCACTTGATTGTGGTGTATTATTTTTAAATGTGCTCTTGAATTTGATTTGCCAGAATTTGGGTGAGGATTTTTGCATTCTAGTCATCAGTGATATAGGTCTACAGTTACTTTTCTGGTGTCGTCTTTGTCTGATTTGGGTATCAGGATAATGTTGGCCTCATAAAATGTATTTGGGTGTCTTCCTCTTTAATTTTGTGGAAGAGTTTAAGGAGGATGGGGATTATGGATCTAAGCATTGTTTATCTCTGTTGTCAGTTGTAATCTCACTTCTTTTATTTTTGATCCATGTTATTAGAGTTTTCTCTGTTCTTCATTTTAAGTCATTAGGGGTCTATACATTTCAGTTTTTCAAAGAACCAACTTTTGGTTTCATTAATCTTTTGAATAAATCTTTTGCTTTTAATTGCATTTATTTCTGCTCTAATTTGGATTTCCTTCCTTCTACTAATTTTTTTGGTTTTGGTTGTTCTCCCTTTTCTATTTCCCTCAGGTGTGAATATAGGAGTTTAATTTGAACTCTTTCTTGGCTTTCTATGTGCACTCCTATAATTTTTCTCTCAGATCTGCTTTTGCCATATCCAACATGACAGGTAACTCATCTTTTCATTTTCCTTTGTTTCCAGCTAAATCTTAATTTCATTGATGTTCCATATGTGATTTAGAAGCTTGTTGTTCAATCTCCACCTCTTGGTGATTCAAGCAGTTTTGTTCTTCTGGATCATTTCTGGTTCTTAGCTTCATTTCTATATGCTTTTTATAATTTTGATCTTGCTAAGTCTGCCTAGACTTGTTTTGTGTCCCAAAATGTGGTCTATCCTTGAGAATATTCCATGTACTCTTGAGAAGAATACATACTCTGTTTTGCTGAAGTAGAACACCCTGTATTATGTCTAGTGTATCTGTGTGCTCTATTGTTTCAGAGTCCTTATTTCTTTGTTGATTTTCTGTCTGGATGATTTATCTTTTGATGTAAGTATAGTATTGTAGTTCCTTATTATTTTTCTACTCTAAATGTCTGCTTTTAACTCTGTATTTGTTTTATATACTTAGATGGTCCAGCATCGGGTGCACATATGTTAATAGTGGTATTTCTTCTTGATGACTTACCCTCTTGACCATCACGTATTGACTTTTATTACCTTAATGTATCTTTTTCAGGTGGTATTTATCTTGTCTGAAATTAATATTGTAGTTCTTGATAACTTTCATCACTGCTGCTTTGATATATTTTCTGTAGCTTTTCGTTTATCACTGAATGCCTTTATTTCTCCATGATATTTAGATGTAAGCTACCTTGATCTCCTGGAGGGTGAAATTCACTCACTGTTGCTTTCAAGTACAGTGGGCAGGGAGCTCACAGGTGGGTCCTTGTCTTGCATTCCCATGCAGTTTATGTAGTTCCTTTGGGTGATAGGTTCTGTTCTTGCTCCTTTAGGCTCTTTGGACAAGAGCAAGGTTTGAAAGCTTGATTTTTATTGCATTTCAATGATAAATATCATCACAGTTTTTTAAAGAAAGTCTCAGGCAGGAATGAAGGCAGTAGTAAGCAAGAAGATAGGAAGAGAAAAGAGGAAGAAGAATGTTTTCTATTTTTCATTTAACAGACACATTTGTTCACCTTGGGTTCAGGAATCTAACCCAGAGATACGTGGTCAAATCCTTCAAAGTGTTTGACTAAACTGCTATTCCACCAGGACATACCTATATTTTTACTTTTTTGTCTTATAACACTGAATAACATAATAAAACTTATCAACTATTTTGCGTATTTATCATCCCAAAATTCAATCATATAAAAAATAATTGTGATTTTGAATATTATTTAACTTAGTCAAATGATAAAATGATATGGCATAGTCAAAATCATCATAATACATGCTGTAATTTCATAATTTGCACATAAGACTTTTTTCCATGTTTTACCTTCTGATACCAGTGTCCCTTAACTTTCAACTTAGCTCTTCCCCAATTTAGTGTTTATATATGAATTTTCCTTATTCTAACTTCCTTTATAATATAGTTTTTATTGCTTTTTTGAAATTTTGGTATAAACTCCAAAGGCTCCTTCTACCCAACCAGAGATTTACAAGTGCATATTACTTCATCACTTTTTCATCAGAAAAGGTCTAATCAATATTATGCCTATAAGAAACCCACATTAAGTTCACAAGCAAATGTAGGTTGAAAATGAAGGACTATGAAAAAAAATTCCAAAACAATGGCGCTGAATGGAAAACAGGAAATGCAAGAATAATATTAGACAAAATAGAAATTCATCTTAAAAGGGGAAAACTATGGCAAAGATAGACATGATATGAAACTCAAGGATCCATCCATCAGAAAGCTATAATTATCATATATATTGCATGTATATATACATATATAAATATACATAAAAGCAAATATTAGCAAAACTAAAGGAATACACTGATGGCTATGTTTGTAGGATAATTTAGCACTCTACTTACATCAATAGATAGATCATTCAGACAGAAAATAATAAATAAATATATAAATAAAGGCACTAAATGAAGAGAACACATGGATTGAATAGATGAGTTTTCTATCCTAATCAGAAAATATTTTACATTATTTTCAAGTGCACATGGAATATTCCAAAGAGTAGACTACATCCTGGGAAAGAAAACAAGACTCAGTAAGTTTAACAAATTGAAACTATAGAAAATATTTTCTTTGACCACAAGAGTATAAAGCTAAAAATAAACTAGGGAAACAAACCCAGAAGAACCACAAAGATGTGGAGATTAAACAACATGCTCTTGAATAACCTTATGTAAATGAGAAAATTAAAGGCAAAATTAAAAAATACCTGGAAACAAGTGGAAATTAAAAGGTGAGATCCCAGTACATGTGGAAAGAAGCATCAGTGGCTCTAAAAGGGAAGTTTATAGTGATAGATGCTCATATCAAAATCAGGAGAGATCTCAAATTAAATGTCTAACCATACATTAGAAGGAATTAGAAAAAGAACAAAACAAAAAATCAGTAAAGAGAATGAGGTAATAATAAATAGAGCACAATAGAGATTAACAAAACAGAGCTAGTTCTTTGAACAAAACTGATAGAACTTTAGCTAGACTCACAGATAAAAAGGGAGAAAATGCTAATAAAAAGAAACAGATATTAAAGAGATCATATTACACAGACGTGATAGAAATACAAAGATCGTAAGAGAGTACGATAAACACCTATGTGCTAGTAAACTTGCCAATTTTCAATAAATGGACATTTTCAAAAATCCTATGTCATCCAAAACAGAATCAGGAAGACAAAGATGACTTGATCAGGCCATAACAAATGCTGAAATTAAAATAGTAATTGAAAGTTTCCCCAAAACGAGAGCCTAGGAACAGATGGCTTCACTAGCAAATTCTTCCAAATACTTCAAGAATATCTAGCCTATCCGTTTTCAAAGTCTTCCACACTATTGAAAAGGTTGAAATACTTCATAATACATTTTGAGAGACTGACATTATCCTGGTTCCAAATTTGGACAAAAAGAGGATCAAGAATAATATTATAGACCAATATAACTGATGACCATGGATGGGAAATCCTCAATAAAGTCTTGACAAAATGAATTTAAAAGCACATTAAAATTATATATAATCACCAAGTCAAATTTATTCCAGGAATACAAGAATGATCTAAAATACACAAATCAAATAATGTAATACACCACATTAACAAAATAATTACTTAAAATTGTATAGTATTTCAGTAGAAGAAAAAAGTATTTGACAAAATTCAACACCCATTCAAGATAAAAATTATCAATAAAATAAGGATGAAAGGCACAGTACTCAACACAATAAAAGTCATATAGGACAAAGTCATAAATAACATCATATTCAGTGGTGAAAAACTGTTTTTTCCCTAAGATCTAGAACAAGAAAAGGATGTCCACTTTCATTAATACTATAACAATGGTACAAAAACACTGGCTAATCACAGGTCATGAGAAGAAGGTAAATTGAATAATAACAAATAAAATGTCATGGCTTATAGATGACACAATATTTTACCAGGGAAATCCACAAGATTCCACTAAAGCACTGTTAGAAAAAAAAACACAGCAAAATGACAGAATTTAAAATCCATACATAAAAAATAGTGGCATTTCTATTAGTAAACAATGAACTAGATTAAAGAGAAACCAAGAAAGAAATCATAATCACAATTACATCCAAGAAAAAAAAAAGATTAGATACCTGGGAATAAACTTAACAAAAGAGGTAAAATATCTATATATTGAAAACTACTAAATATTTGAAAACTAAATTAAAAAATGTTTAAAAATTTAAATTATCCCATATTCTTGGATTGGAAGAATTAACATTGTTAAGATGGCCACCTTAACCAAAGCAATTTATAGTTTCATTATAATACATATCAAAATTCCAGGGATATTCTTCAAGGAAAATAAATTACTAATTCAAAATTTATAGGCACCATGAAAGACCTTGAAAAATCAAAGACATACTCAGAAAAAAAAAAAAAGAACAGTGGAGCAATCACACTTTCTGACTTCAAGCTATACTACAAAGCAATTATCAAAATACTGTGACATTGGAACAGATAGGTCAGTGGAATAAATTTGAGAATCTAGAAGTAAAACCATGCTTATCTATGACAAAGGAGTCTAGTGCATACAATGAAGGGGGGAAATACATTCAACATTTGATGCTAAGAAAATAGGACAACTGCCTGCAAAAAAAAAACAAAAAAGAAAAGAAACTAGATCACTCATTAACACCATACATAAAAAATTTCTCAATGTGAATTGAATACCTAGATGAAAGACCAGAACCCATAAAACACATATTGAAAAATATAGAAAAGAATGTTCTAGGACATCAACCTTAGAAAGTGTCACTTTTGGAAAGTGACACTTGTTGAGAAAGGCAACTAAAATCTAACTAAACAATGAGGATGACACCAAATTAAAAAGCTTCAGTACTGCAAAAACAAAAACAAAAACAAAAAACCCATGAAAATGAAAAAGGCAGTCCACTGAATAGGAAAAGATATTTGTGCAACATACATTAGACTAGAGATTAATCTCCAAAATACATAGAGCCCACATACCTCAACGACAACAAAAGAAAGCAACCCACTTAAAAAATGGGCAGAGAACCTCTCTAAGAAGATACACAGATGGCCTACAGACACATAATAAAATGCTCTACTGCTCTACATCATTCACGATCAGAGAAGCACACATCAAAAAACACAAATCACCTCATACCTGTGACAATGGCCTATTTTAAATCGACTAGAAGCAGCAAGTGTTGGAGAGAGTGTGGAGAAAAGGTAACTCTTGCATGGTTGGTGAGAATGTAAATCAATGCAACCTCTTTTAAAAAATGAATGTCTAGTCTTCAAAAAAATTAAAATATAATTGCCTTTTGCTCTCACTACTAGGTATATACCAAAAGAATATAAAAATACAAATCAGAAAAAGTATCTTGACCCCTGTGTTCATAGGAGCATAATTCACAGTAGGCAAAACATGGAAACAACCTAAATGCCTATCAACAGATAACTGGATAAAGAGGCTTCAATGGAATTGCATGCAACTGTCAAAAATGATGAAATTGTGCCTTTTGAAACAGCCTAGATGGGTTTGGAGATGATTATGTTAAGCAAAACAAACCAGAAAGAGAAGTACAGGATAGTTTTGCTCATATTAGAATATGAAAAAACAGAACAAACAAACACAAATCTCTACTAAATTTACTGGACACAAAACTGTGGCTACAGAGGAGGAAACAAGGGAAGGAAGGAGTTAACAAGGTGGTAGTAAAAGAAGACACAACTCTGATGGGAGATATGGTGTGAAATGCAAACAGGTTAAGGTGTGAATTCAATATCCTGAAAATTATATAGCAATGTAAACAAATGAAATAATTAAAATTTTAGAAGTTCAGACACCAAGCAATTCTAATCAATATCCCTGAAAGAATTATCATATGATTGTCTAGGAATGCAATTTTTCTTGAAATCCATATTCATACATAATATCTTTCGGTCCTGTAATCATCCTTGAAATAGATAATAAAATTTATTTTTGTATGTAATTTATTTTCAGTATTTTACAGATCACAAAAACACATTGACACACTGTTATGGGTTGAATTGTATTCCCCCTGAATTTGTATGTCGATGTTTTAATTCCCAGTCTCTCAGAATGTAACCTTATTTAGAAATAATGTATTTATGGAAATAATCAAGGCAAACTAAAATAATTAAACCACTGTTTGACTTCTTTATAAAAATGGAGAATTTGGACATGGTGATATGGACAGAAAGAACCAATATGAAGAGATATAGGTAAATGATATCTCTCTGTCCTCATAAGGAACTAACACTGCTAATGCCATTATTTTAGAGTTCTAATTTCCAGACCTGTAAAATTATAAATTTCTATTGTTAAAGCCACACAGTTTGTGGTACTTTAGTATACACAGTAGCTCTAGAAAACTAATGCACATGCTCAACTTTGATGATTCCATGTCCATTTTGTCTTTTATTGCAATTTTCATTCAAGTATAAAAAGAACACATGTACTACTAATTCTCTGGACAAGTCATGTGTTTTATCATTCGATTTCCATCTTTCTTGAAATATAACTCCCATTTATCCTTCCAAACTTTTTTTCAGGAAATGTATTTCATTTTTCTACAAATGGTATGGAAGAGAAGGGAACTGACAAGGCTGACATAAGACATTTTCTTAAATTTTTGTTTTTTTATGAAAATCCTTTTAGTAATACCTTGACTTTAAATAATATGTTACCATATATAGGGAAGTCTTTCTCTTTGCACTCTTAAAGAAAAAAGAAAAAGAAGATGTTAAAGAAGGAGGAAGTGAATGAGGGGAGAAGAAGAGAATTAGGAATAGAAGGAGCAAGGAAGAGGAGGAAGAAAAGAAAAGGAAGACAGACTCCTCTTTTCACTTTATAAGATAGCTATATTATTAGAAAATAAAATCGGGAAAACAGTTCAGACTATGTAAAATCATGTAATGAAAGAGATTCACAGAGTGTACCAACTAGACTCTCTTTTAGATGTCCACTATTAATAATAGAGACTTAGCTCCAAGCTTTGCTTATGCTCAAAATACCTCTCCCTCCTCCCCCTAGATCCTCCCTTACCCTCCCGCTCACAATGCTCAATTCTACTTACTCGTTCCATTTCAATGTAACTGTTCCTTCATAAAAGTTCCTTTCTGGAACTGAAATTGAATGAACTGCCTTTTTATAATCCCAGGGAAAATTAGTGTGCAAGCAGCACTATAGAAATTCATCAGAAAATGACCCTTTCAGACTCATTTCAGACTGTTCTTTACCTTTCAGTCTCTGCTACTGCCATGCCAGCCTTTGTTCGGCACACATTTCAATAATTTAAGTTTTGAAATATACCTAGAACTTTCATGTTTTTCTTCAATTAGGCAATCCTTTTATTTAGAGACAGAGCTAGCTCTCTTCCTTTTCTTATAAAATTACCAGTTCCCTCAGGAGGCTCCATTCTCATGACAAAACTGTCCTCTAAAGTGCCCACATTTAAGTATTACCACATTAAAGCTTCAACCTATAGAGGAACAGACAGTCCATAGCAGGCATTCAGTTAATGTTTATAGAATAATGAAGAATGATAACAGGCAGTGAGGTAGAGTAAATAACCACTAAGCAGACAAAATTTATTCAGTTGAGAAATTAACCCCAGATATGAAATCAGATGCTAACAGTATTAGTAAAACAGCACATAGGCAATGAGAACAGCAGATTAGTAGGTGCTGAGAGAGAAGATAATTAGTTCTCTGCAAGCAATAGAAAGGGAACCTGGATTTAGAAGGTAGGATATGAATTTGAAGAATTAGGTAGCAACCAGATCAGCTGGACCTCATAGGTACTCTAGAGAGGGCAGCAGTCACCAGAAGTAATCACAGTAGGATTAAGACAGCAACACAATCTGATTTATTTGTGTGAAATATTGCTTTGACTTCTCTGTGCCAAATAATGTGAAAAAGACCAGACTTGTTGAAGCAGAGACTATCATACTTGAGACTTTCATATAATATATTGAGTAAAGATCAAAGTACTTACCTTATGTGATATACATTGAGATGTAAAGAAGGTTGATTTGTTTGAAATGAAGAGTCAGCATGCCCTGGTGGCATAGTAATTGTCCACCAGGCAGAGTCCACATGCATCCCAAGGTCCCAAAGTCCCACAAGGGCTGGGGGAAGCAAAATCAAGATGAACAGTTAAAAAGAGTAAGCAACATGCTTCTTCTGCTTCTCTCTTCCTGCCTGCTAGCCTTCATTCCTGCCTGTACCTTTTTTTAAAGAATGAAAAAAAATGAAGAGGTAGCAGAATTTGGTCAAAGATTAACTGGAAGGGTTTTGTAAAAGACAGAAATCAAGTTAGAGATCTGCCTGAACTTTCTGTTCACTCACAGAGAAATGAAGGCAAATCAGGCAATTAAGCAGGCAGAAAAAGAGAGAAGAAAAAAAGCACTATTATTTGTTATAGATTACTGTAAATCTAAATATTCTGAAAAAGTCCCAAATACTCAGTTAAAGTAAAATAGAATAACCTTTTGTACAATTGACATGTGTCGTGAAAGCTCTGTGCAAATAATATTGGAGCTGTTCAATGCTATTGGAGCAAAAAATACACTGATAAAAATTGAATATAATTGCTGCCTTCATTTGTTCAGTCCAGTGAAGGTAGATACATTTTCAAACTCTTTATAAACAGGAAACTATGACACGAATTGAGAATTTTTATTGTGCCTACTCCCACATTTCATACAATGCAGCTCAGGATATGAACTCAATCCAATTACCCAATTTCTTTTGTTTCAGTGTTCATCCTTCTATATTTAGAAAAAGGTTAAGAATGGGTGGAGTGTAAGTGTAGGTGTGTGCTTTTTTTTTATAAGATGCATGATTTTAAAATATTTTTCTGGCAGGTGAATTCAAGCTAGTAAAGGGATATTTATGACTTTATAGAGAAAATGATTTCAGAGGATATGAACTGCATGAGAATCAACTCTAGTAAGGAAAGCAGCAAGTATTTATAATTTTTCATAGTCTGAAAAGTAAATAATCTGATTGAAATCGATCTATTCTCAATTATTTTATTGAAATATGCATTGTACATGTTTGATTATAGAATCTGAAAAGAAAATAGATGCATCTCTACTTCTAGGCTTGCAAAAACAATATTCAAAAATGTAAATGCTTCAGATTCAGAATTTAATGTCATGTTATATGAATTATATGTACTGTGTTTAAGAATTTAATAAAGATGAGGTGGCGGATATAAGGAAAAAGAGGAGAAAGGAAAAGAAAGAATGGGGAGAAACAAAGAAATGGTTTCAGGTTACAAAAGAGAAAAGGAAGAAAGACAGGGAGAAACAAAGAGAAGTTTTTCAGGTTATAAAGAAGAAAGGCAATGTGGACTTCTATGTAATTTCATTATGACTGCAGAAGTGCCTCTAGCCCTGTACATGGAGAAGTGTCTGCCACAGTTTGCAGAGGTTTCGACCAAGTGAAAATTTATACATTCTATTGAATCAAATTTCATCAGTTTATAACAGCTGCTGATGAGAGTCATGATTGTTCTGTAATTATTTGACAAGTTTAACTAATTAGGTATCAGTAGTTCATTTGAAGGTGTCTTAGTTATTTATGAGTTGATAACAATTGATTTGCAGTTACGTAATCTTAATCATTTCTAGCCTCTGTAAAAATGTGTGGCTTAATAACATGTAAACACAGTCAATGCCATAGAAATATGTGCTTAAGTTTAATTTTATAGCAATATAATGCAAGTGAGTATGAAATATACTATCTACAGCACTGTGAGCAAAAAAAAAACACTAATTTCAGCAAATAATGTTGATTTTATCTTCATGGACTGATGTGGAATATATGTTTGTCAATTCCCTCCAATAATTTAATTAAACATGGAATACTAAATGAAGAGTGAATGCTGATGATGAAAGAAAATAGTTGACCTATGATGTTAAAAGATATACTTGTGAAAAAGTTTTCGACAAAATGGCGGCAACACAACAGCCAAGTTATCGTGCACTTTAATTGGTTTCTCAAAGTATAGATCGCCAGCATCTGGTATAAGTAAGGTGTACTGTTGTATATATTCTCTTGTAAACATTGTGATTTAACTTGTAAATTTATCTACATTGGTTCTAAAATTACTGCAATCCCTACATTGTTTAGAATGTGCAATTCCTGAGATAAACAAACCTACAGTACAAATTCAGCATAAACTATTTTTTTTCTTTTTTGGATGAAAACAGGCTAGTTTCCCACTCCCACCCCCAAGCCTGTTCATCATAGAGAATTTCCCATAGCCATAGTCAAATGTTTTAATTTATAGAATAGTCTATGTTTTGCCACTGGCAAGGAAATCACAGCTAATAAGATCTACAGACTGCAATAAAGCTCAAGAGAGAGTTACATGCTATCTATCAAGCATTAAATTTTAAGGTTTAATAATGCATAGTATGTTTATATAGTTTATTAAAGCACATCTTTTTTTACAAGAAAGAATATGAAATAGAGATGCTTAAAAATAGCTGTTCCTACAGACACTGTTTTTTAAATAAACTATTGCTAATTGCTTAAAAATATAACCTTTAAAGCAACTGATAAATCTATGTTCATTTAACTTTGATCTGTGTTATTAAAATGTTAACAATACAATGGTTTTAATAATCACAAAGGAATTATATTTACCTCATAAAAGAAAATTTCCAAATAGATTTAATTTGGTAGCTGTCCTTGTTTACGAAATATTTAAATCTGCTGTAGTTTGAATAATCATTCAGTCCTTATTGTCACAAGCTCTGAGTTTTACTCTTTCTAATATTTTTTCTTAGCATGTAGCCATTACCTTGTGGTGGTGTCAAGATAGAAAGGGGAGAGAGAATTTTTAATGACATACCTCTATGATATTGAATTAGAACCAAGAATGCTTTTCTCCCATTTATTAATACTGCCAAGCTCACATATCGTTCACTGCCAGGAAGTCTGTGTAGGTGATATGATCTGACAGGGCAAGAAAGAACTCCTATTTTACATAAAATCCACTGGGAAATAGCTATGCAGTAACTGCAGGCACTGTGTTCCCAGATATCTGTATTAGTAAGAAATATTACTGTTTAATGCATATCTATTAATGATGTGTAAGTTACACAAGTTTTTGCTTGTAAGTATTTTCCATGACTTACATTTGGCGAGTCTTCTTGCGTCTTCAGCTTGTGACCTTCTGGAAAGCTAAGTGGGAAAGTAATGTGGTATTTTAGATTATATGGGATTTGGGAAAAAGAAACACTATGAAATAAAATAAGGAAGGATTAGTATGCATTGGTATTATCCCCCAAAATTATGTGTACAACATAAGAGAAAGGATAGAAGGAAGATAGAACAATACTGAACTACACAGGACTAAAGGAATACTACTTTTTCCTCCAATTTTTATTCTTTATTTTCTTTATGTTTTAAGAAATAGCATAAGGAATGCATGGATGAATGTGAGACATGGAATATGAAAAGCATGGAATTAGAAAATGAATTATCTCAACTTTATAATAAGAGAACAAATATATATATTTTGGGCATGAGGCAACGGTAATTTGGATCTATAAGTATAGGTTTCATGTGGATGATTAAATCACTTGGATATATTTATTTTGTTGATATAAATTTCTCTCTAAATTTTTCATCAAGGGAAACCAAATTATACCAAACTCAAACTCACACATGCATGGGCACACACACACCACAAATAGATTAAATACTTGCATCACTTAGTTTCTAATAGGGGAAACCTAAAACTAAATATGAAGAATAAAATATTTGATTGTCAAATAAATAAAAGTTTTCAGACTAAGGCATTATGAAATAAATTATTACATGACTTCATTAAATCACAGAATCAAAGTATTTCTGTCTTACATGCATCATTGTAAAATATTAATTTTCCATACATTTTGTACAGTTAATTGTATTTCTGGGTCATATTTGTTGTTTGATTTTTCCTCTTGGATATAATGTAAAAATAATGAAGCAGGAGTAATTGACGAACAATGCAACAGTTTATCAAAGGAGTTGTGATTTTAGAACTTAACTGATTTTTCTAGTATAGAAGCAACACCACAAGTAGAGGGTTGACCTACTTATAACTTAAAGGAATCAAAGAAAAATCACCTATGAAGAAAGTCACCATGAAATTTTCAATTTATGTTAATGAACAAATGAATGATAAGTACTATGAATTAGAGGGAAAACTGATAAATCCTGGCTGAACCATTAGCTTTGTGGTTTTAGATGTGTTAAGTCTACATTTCGGTGTCCTCATCTTTAACATTAAGATAAGTATCATTAATTCAAAGAGTTTTGAAATTGGAAATTATGTTTATGAAACAATGTACTTAACAGAAGAATATTTGATTATATTTAAATATCCATGTAAAGCAACAATAATTACTGCCAGCATAATATCCCAAACTGGTTACCATAAATGTCTTTTTTCTACAATTGTCCACGAATTTTCCACAGTGTTACCAAGGTTTCCATTCTGTGTTGAATCATTTGACCTATCCTATTCAGGTAGGTCTTATATTCCTAATTCTTAATTATACGAATACTTAATGTTTTATGCCCTATTATCTCATGGCATTGCCTTAATCTAATAGTATAAAATGGGCTACTCAATTTTATACCCTGTGATACTTTTTGTGAGCTACAAGACATATAGGTCTTGCTTAGAATATGTAATAAATATGTGTCAGTCGATTATGCGACTCCTAGGTAATCTGAAATAGTTAGAAGAGATATTCATGGCCAATTAAATCTTGCTGCTATTCTTCGAATAGGAGCAATGTAGAGTGATTGCAGGTATAAAAGAATCGTGTTTGCAGAGATCCTGCCTTTCAGGGTTAACAACACATTCAGAATAAAATAAATACTGGGAACTCATAGGGAATTTGCAGTGTGATTACAAGGATAGGGGCGTGTGTTGAATGTTAATTACACACTGTAACAATAATACTAAAAAAAATATTATGAAAAGTAAATACATGTAATCCGCAAATAAAACTTTTTGTTTCTTGCCTATTCTCTTCCAACATTAAGTTGACTATGTCGCTAAGAAGTAGCCTTCTGTGAGTGAGAAGATGTGGTCTTCTTAAATAGCAATATAAGTGTAAACTGATAAGTGGGAAACAAAAAACATGATTTCATCATTCTGATTTAGCCTCACACAGATTTTCTCTTGTGAAGCCTGCTGTTGCATACTTTGTTCTTGGTAGGCAAAAATTGCTAGAAAACAAAAGCTTCTTATACACTTATTTCTTACTCTCTTTTCTGGAATGACGAGGTACTGAAGTGTTTTAGATGAAATTTATCTATGTTTGGATATCATAACATCAAAAAAGGAATGACATTTTAGCGTAATGGGAATAAAGTATGCCAAAAAAAGCTAAATAATCTCAATTTAAAAATAAATACAAGTACATACATTTAATATAAATAAATATAATATATGATTCATAAATATTTGAATAATTGAAGATTTCAGTAAGCATATTACACTAATCAAAAACATCTGGACATATTTAAATATAAATAATGCATTTTACTCATGAATTCACAGAAAACCAGAGTTTACCACTCACTTATTTTCTTAAAAAGTCAAAAAATTACAAAAATCAATTTTTAAAGTTGATTATTTTGTGCCTCAAAAAACTTTCTCATCAATAGATGCTAAAGTGATTTGGTATAAGAAAATAGCAGATCAGAGCTCTTCTGGAAAATGTCCATTGAAGTTATTTCAGTGTCTGGTGATGCATTTCATTGCAAACTGTCTGTCTACAATTATGTAGAATATTTTGCTAAATTATGAATTTATAAATTATAAATATTATTCATAGTATTGATCCATTTTATTGTTTGAAAATGTTTTCAATATAAAATGCTAGCAACAAACATGTCTTTATCTGCCATTTTCAGTCAAAATCACCCCTTCTCAACTTTATGGCTTGTATACCTCTGTTTTCAACACCACTGTCTCCTGATTTGTGTCATGTATGTGGTGTCTTACTATGTCATTCATTATTCACTTGTTACAATGGTATATTTTTAAAATATTGATTAGAAATATAAAACAATTTGTGAATTGTTTCATTGTTGGACTGTTACATCTATGGACTCATATATATATATATATATATATATATATATATATATTAGTCTGGCATATAACAAAATAATCAGATATATGGGCCCTGGAATGAGGTATAATTTGATTCTAAAACCTGGTGCTATAATTTATTATTAGAATGATCTTGAGAATGTTATGTATCACCTCAAAACTTTAGCTTCCTTACATGTTAACTGGGTTTAGAATCACCATTCATATATTTTTTGAGAAAACTGAGATTTTGTATATAGAGCAATAAGCAAATACCAAATTCTCAATGATTTAGGTCACATACTGGGTTATAAATTAAATTGATGAGAAAAATAGGACTTCCTAGAAGAATTTTCAAAATTTTGGCTCTCTCAATTTGCAAAAGAGCTTACAGGTAGGTTTATTTAGTTGAATGGAATTTTCCTTTCTAACTTTGTCCATTTCTCAAATTATGTCCCAAAATCTTTCAAAGAAGATTTACTATTGATAATTTATGATTTTTTTCTATCCATAATTAATACTAAACTAGTTGCTATTTTACCTCAATGTCTATATTTTGCATCAAAAGAGAAATGTTGTATATTGGATAGTGTCTATTCTTTCTGTAAATCTTGTCTTTCACTTGTACAAAAAGGGAAATAGAGCATTATGTATCTTTTGTGACATTCCATTACAAAACTATTTTATTGAGAAAAGATTGTTATCAAAATAATTAATGTCGGGTAATGACCCATTAATTTGATGTAAAATTCAGGAAATAAACCAAGTTAACAAACAGACAAAGCAAAAACCAATGATTGAACACTGAAACTGAACTAGGGAAGGGGATGGAGGTTGGGAGCATGTGGTAGTGGAGATCCAATGGACGGTGGTGGAGAAATTTTGATAATTTGATGGTGAGCATGGTGTGCTGCCATATAATGAATAGTGAACTTGTACACCTAAGCATATAGTGTTTTGTAAATCAAAATTACTGCAAAAATAAAAAATTAAAAACATGTAAAAACACATTTTCATGAACAGAAAACTCCAGTAAGCATAAGGTTGTTCATTTTTCTTTATTTTTTTCTGGAATGATATTTATTTATAAAAGACTGAATAGCAGAAATATGGAGATGAATTTGTTTATATGCAAATAAAATAAGCTTTTTCCTCTAGTAGTAAAAATACAAAACTTTGTGTTCAATTTTGAATTTTGTTGTTTCAAAATCTAAATGGCCTGATATGTCATGGGAACAAGATCTTATAAGGCTTATTTCATAACAGTAGTCAGTGAAAATATAATTTAATGTTATGACAATTGCTACTATTAGTAGTGTTATTAGTATAATGATTTGCTGGTAAAAGGAGACAGCTGCATTTTATTAGAAAAGTTTAGCTTTATATCATTTATATATGATAATTTAACATTTTATAAAAATGTAGCATAACAGTGTCTATTATTGTTGTGGAGTGTTTGGACATTTCATATCATTATGGTCTCCAAAATGTTTACATTGTATAGCTACATGATGAAGATGCAATCAGTCCTGTAGAAAATCAAGTGTATTCCATTACTTTAAGGATATAGTTGCTGAATTCTATCATGGGAATAAATTTAAACTTGCTTAATTGTTTTGGTCAGTTCTAACCTTCACTATTTTCACAGATGCCTGGTATTTTAAAGTAAAACATCACAAAGATAAACATTTAAATATCAGGGTTTATTTTTAGAACTAAATTTTACTTACCATATGTAAAATGATGGCCCTCTCAAGTTTATTTGGAAAATGAATATTTTAAATGATGTAGGAGATACTTACACAGATCACACACACTACATATACTCACTAAAATATGCATATGGTGAGTTAATGTATTATCAAATAAAATAAAAAAAACATAAAGAAACTATAATCTAACAGCAGGAAAATCAACCTTTTAGATTTTTCTATGATGTTCTCCAGATTTTATTTATATGCATACATCTCTAAATTGATTTCAATTTTTTTACCTGCAAAATAATGCTGCAATAATTTTTGAGTTAAATATTTATTAATTTTTAGTATTTATCTGAAATAAAAATTGCATAATTTAAATAATTTACTGTCAGTTTTATGTAATTTTAAATCAGTTTAGTTATGCCCTAAACAGTGTATTACAGCATAACTAAAGACTGTGATTTTCCCATTTTAATTGTCTAAAAGCACATATAACACTCTCCACAATATGACATTCTTAATAGTAAAGGATCAAAAATGGCAAGCAAATTTTGCAATCTCAGCAGCAAATCTGAATGAGACTCTCTTAGAAGAAAATCAGGAGAAGCAAGTTCCTTGTTGGAAAATATGATGAAGGTTCAATGACTTCTTAATCTCTCTATCAAACTACTTATAAAAATAGCACCAACCAGTCCTCGATGTCAATCAAGTGTTTGGCCTACCAAGAAAATCACTCGGATATTTTAAGCACATCCAACTTTGAATAAAATGAACTAAATGAACCAAAATTTCAGGGTTTAGTTATTTACTTTTCTTCACAACCACTGAATATTCAGGCTACACATTTTAGAGATTCAAATCCAGAGTAATGCTAACCCTTTTTAGGAAAAAAATAAAATGCCAAAATAAAATTATAAAACACTCGACCCACCAATACCCTAGAGGAATTGACTAATATCAAATGACAAGATTAATGAATCTTATAACACAATCAGTTTACTGGTGTTTAAACATTACTTGAGATGAAATAGGTCTACTAAGCTAGTTTTAAGAAGAAAATTAATGGTAAAAGAATACTTAAGATCTAGGTAGCAAGCTGAAGTCGAAAGAAGCAGGACAGTCAGGGAAAAAAAGTTATAGAACGTGCTAAAATATAACTTCAAGCAATACATCATTCCATGAGGGTGTCGGCTAACACTGGCAGTTACACTGGAAGTCGCTACAGGAATAAGAGACCTATTAGATATTTATAGTCCTTTGGGTACAGGTACAAGCAAAAAGAAAACATTGGAAAAAATTCTACTTTTATATTACACAGAACTCCAAGGAAGAACGGTTATAATTAGTACTACTAATGAGTCTCTTCTAGGGCCTCCACATTTTTGATGAAGTTGAAAGTGAATTATAAACAATATAGACAAATAAGAGAAAGAACTATTATTTTCAAAGAAATATTTTACTAGAACTAGTAAAGAACTTGATTGAAAGAAATATTATACCAGGTATGATGCAAGGCACTCTAAGTAAATTATTTAATTTAGTGTTATTTTAATTCTTGCTATCTTATTGCATTTCACAAGTGGAGAAATTTAGACACAGAAAAGTTAAATAATTTGCTTAAGGACATTTGAATTAATATGAGAGAACAGAGTCTGATTAGCCTCAAATCCCAAGCTTTTAGTCCTAAAACTTGACCCTATATTAACTAGATCATGCATGATTAATACTGAGAAAAACTGATTCATAATATAATATTACATTCTGTTGTTATACAAAGACCAATATAATATTTAAAATGGGCACTCCTTTATAATTCCTACATGAATATATAATCAAGCAACTTGTTTTAGCCCTTGCTAAAACTTCCTTTTATGTGATTTATCATTTAACAGACTTTTATGAAAAAGAGGAAAACTTTTGAACCAAACTATTGCCTCATTTGAATATATTTCATTACATACATACAATTTATATTAAATTATATCTAAATTGAGGATGATGTTCTTAAAGATAATTACTATATACGACTGTGAATTTTTATTTTTTTTAGAATATGTCTCTTACACAAATGCACTGTTTATTTTAAGAAATCTTTCTGGGTGCACCCTGGTGGCTCAGGCACTAAGCTGGAGGCTGGGGTGTGATCCAAGTAAAAATCCTTGGACTAGGGTTCAGGACAAGGCCAGGATGAACAAACAAAGCACCCACATGCATACATGCATACATGAATACATGCATACATACATATATACATACATACAGTTCTTCCTCCTTTTCTTTCTTCCTTTCTTAAAAAATCCTTATTCCTCTTCTTTCAATTCTCTTAAAAAAAAACAAAAAAACACATTATGAGAGTGTCATCACTGGAAGTCAGAATAATTAGAAATCTATGTGTTGCATTCACTGAAAATTATACCACAACCAAATATGAAAGTGGAAGGTTTCAAGCTATAGCTGCAAGGTAGGTCTTATTTTCAGACCCAGGATACAACAGCATAAATGCCTATCACTGAGGTCCTATTGAGCCAATATTTTAGGAGTATTTTCTTCTTTAAAAATAGGCTGAGATATATGTTTAAAATATAATGAAAGGTCTAGCATCTAACCATGATTTGACATTTAAAAATGGTACCTTAGAAATGAAATGAAATAATTTAATCAGGTCCTTACTCAACCTGACACTAAAGCTCAAAATCCAAATCAAAGTCAGAGCTCCCTGCCAATACTGTTCAGGAAAACCATCACTGACTGTAACTCTGACTGAAAGTTAAGGGGCATCTATTTTAATAAGGAACAATCAGTTCAAACAAAAACAATAGTAGAAAATATGTTTTGTCCTGTGAATCTACATGGCTCTACCTGCCTCAGGAAGAAGAAAGGTGCAGATGCCTGGCTTTTATGACAAAACAAATATATCAAATAAATCATATATGCTGAAAATTTGATCACTGCTATTATGCTTTGCAAAATGACTTTGCAGAAAAGTCTCACATTGGAATAAACTATATTTCAAACTTATATTTAAAAGTCAATTGGTAAGAATTGAGACAGGGAGTTAGCTTTCCTTTTGTACCTCTTCTCTTTTTTATTCAGAAGAACAATGCAGTATGGTACTGCTAAAATTTCAGTGCCTAGCACAGCACATTCGTATATTAAGTGTTCAATGACTGCTTCTTGAGTAAATAAATGAACTATGGATAAAAGAGGAAGTCAGAGAAGCTGAAATTGTTCCCCCATTATTTGCCTTTGAGGACCCTAACTAAACCTAAAAATCCCAAATACCCACAGCAGGGAGCTTCCCCGCAGAGAGGAACAGTTCAGCCTTCCTCATTCCACCAAAAATTATGTTATAGAAACAAGAATAGACAATAGCAAACAGGATATTTAATCATCACTGGATATTTCATCTCTTTGAGGTCATGTTTCTTCATATGCAAAATAAGAATAAAATTTTCTATGATGGCTCACCTATGTTACTCAGTCAGTTAAGACCATTAAAAGTCCAAGGAAATGAATTCCAAAGTCAGTATGGAAAAACAAAAGATGATAGATAGATAGATAGATAGATAGATAGATAGATAGATAGAGATAAAAAGATAATTAGATGGTCGAATGCCTAAAAATCTTTTCTACATTAGCATATTGATAAGAATTGATAGAAACAAGCATACAATATGTACCACAAGCTGACACCAAATATGTACAAAATATTTGGAAGTTACCATTAATCTAGCCTTCAGTGTTTTTCAGAAAATGTATCATGCAGGATATTCCATTTGTGGTTATAGTTTGGGGAACTTTAATACAATGTCAGACTTTTCTACAAATTCAGAATATTCTTAGAGATTCTTGCAACTATCCAACTCTATACATTTTAATTACCCTACTGCAGATTTAAGATTTTAAATACTATTATTCCTTTCAGGTTAATTTTCAAAGATTTGTTCTTGAATAGGAACATGAAAAAGAAGGTCATTATTTGGAAAGATGCTGTGCCTGAATGAAGTTATGAATTAGAAAGATTTTAAAGAAAAGGGGTATCAAGCAAATGTTGCCTGTATTAAATTAATTGAATAGAGCTATAAATTAGAATTCCTTGCTGTGAAAGATTATCTTGTAATGAGTTAGCAATGTATACATAAAGACAAGTTTTGTTTATAGAGAAAATGTGGAAGGCAATTTAATGATATTATGAAACTGTTGAATATTTGAGCTCTTTTCTTCTTTTGTCTTTTGATGTCATAAAGAAAATAAAACTAACAGCATGCTAACAGAGAAGTCACCAGAAATTGCCTGTAAAAAGCTAAAAGAGTTTTTGATGTTATACCGACATAAAAAACTGAAACGATGTTCACCATTATGGGAGAGCACTAGGCTCAGATAGAATCATGACAGGTTAAAGGAAACATTCCAGCCAAAATCTCAAATGTGAAACTCTAATTAGATATCCAGTTGTTCTTGTTCCATGATGCTCAGCCTACCATTAAGTTACCTGGAATAGATCTGTGAAATTTTAATAAGGTATTTCTCCTATTATAATTATGAATGATATTTTATATGACTATAAGTAATAACTATTAATTATTAAAATACTACTAATCATAAATATATAACATAAAATGTTGAGTATAAAAAATTGTTGAGAAAACAACCAAGTTGTAAAGCATATTGGTGAAAAAACTGGTTCCAAAATATAAATAAATTGTTATATATTGAAATGCATGCCCTAAAGAAAAAATGTTGGAGTCCTAACCACTGATACTATATAATGTAACCTTATGAGAGACTGTCTTTACAGAGGTAATCAATTTAAATGGAGGTTATTAGGCCACGACCTAAGTTAATAGGGCTGGTGTTCTTGTGTGAAGGAGAAATTTTGGACACAGTGAAAGATATGCACACAAGAAGAATACTGTATGATTTTGAATTTAAGCAGCCACAGTCAAACTGCTGAAAGGTAGGAGGGAGACCTCAACAGACCCCTTCCTCCCATCTGTATAGGAAGCACTGCCCAGTTAACAGCCTGATTTTGAGTTTCTGGCCTCCAGTACTGTGAGACAATAAATTTCTATTGTTCTGAGCCACTCAGTTTGTGGTAACTTGCTATTACAACCCTAGCAAACGAATACAGTCATAATTATGTTATGTCCTGAATTAGGATATTCTACTGCCAAAAATAGTTTATTCATTATATAAGCTGAATTCTAATAAAACATCAACCTCTCGAATACTGGTTTTCCAAATTCAAACGTTAAAATTGACAGTAATATCACTTTACTCATAAGTTGCAAAATCTTGGTATAAATTGAAAACACTAGGTATCCTGAGCTTTTTAGATAATCTTTAAGAAGATATTGGGTTAACTGGATAGCTGAATGACTAACTCCACGTTTTAGTTTCCAATGGGATGTTGTAGTGACTGAGTTCTAAACTATAATTCCTGAATGTTTTAAATAAAAGGGTTTTGTATGTTAAAAGAATTCCAAACTGTTGCCACTGCAAATGATTTAAAACTTATTTTTAAGTAACTTATTTTTTTTCCCCGTTAAACAATGTTTTTATTTGTCCTGTTTAATCAGTGCATGACTTATTCCATGTCTGGGCTAGTAAAGTTTATGTAATTAGATACTCTGTGGATTGAAAGTTAGTCTTGCTCCATATTGCTCAGCCTACCATTAAGTCATCTGGAGTGTGTTGAGCTAAGACAAATGTATTAGAATTTATATCATTGCAAATTTATAGTTATTATTTCTTTAAGTAACAAAAGAGTGAAGTTTCTTTTTATGGTTTAAAGGCCAAATTATTTAATCTTTTAATGTTATTTGCAAAATGAGTAGCCTTGAATGGAAATTTTCACTAACTTTGTTAATAAAAGGGATTTTTAACCACTTCTACTCATATATTTCAAACCATACACAAAATAAGATGATGAATTAGGAAGGAAATGCTGTTAAGAGAATTACTATTAGCATGAGGAAACTATTAGACTAGAGTTTTCAGTAGTCTAAAATTCTGAGATTTGATTTTTAAATGATGAAACATCCAATAAGCCAAATGACTCTGCATAAACATGTACATGGAATAAATTATTCCAAATGAAAGCATGGATATTATTTGTTCAGCTGTTTTAGTGGTTGGAACGTTAGGAACAAAAGCTATTATTGTTCGATGTATTTTTTCACAGGAAATAGACAGTGGCAAACATACAGTAGTTCAACACATGAGATCAGAGACATGGTTTTCATAGTAAACCAAGAACAGATGTTGGAATGATTCAAGACCTTTGCAGAAATTATTAGTTATGTTTGCCTTTGAAAGCAAAGAAAGTTTATAGAGACTCACATATCTGATTATATTAAGAAACAGACAGTTTTTCAAATCCAAAAGCTTTAATTCATTCAAGTAAAAGTTTCTGCTGCATAAATTCTGAATGTGTTACTCAACACTATTGCAAATAATTGTGTTAGGTTCCATGATACCCCACTGCTTTCAAAAGTGTTCTTTTAAAAGACATTAAAAACTACTGAATCATCACAAACAACTTAAGCAGCCCCATTCAGAATCATGTGGAAATGGGATCTACTCTGAGGGCCCAAATCATTATCTAGCAACATTACAAAAAGACCTGTTTACTCACTGAAATCAATTGATTCATAGATATTAGGAAAAAAGAATTTTCTAGATAACTGGGAGGCATATATTCTAAGACTGAACAAGTGAACATTTTGCCATTTATGAAACACCTGTATAAAGTAAATTTACATAATCAGTTTCTGTAAGTTATTAGCTTCTAAGCTTTCAGCGTTTCCTTGTTCTTCCTCCATTTCAGGATCTCATTCCTTCACATTCAGCTTATATTCCGTAATATTCATAGTTTTTGTCCTATCACAATTTGCATCACTATTGGATAAAAACATAACTGAGCTAAAACCTGGTTAGTCCAATCTGTTCCTACTCTCAAGTTATATCTGTATAACCAAATTATTATTGGAAAACTACTAAGTATGCTGATTAGCCTTAGTTTAAATCCATGAACTGACTTCAGAAAAACCTGAGTGCTACCTTAAAATCGTGCTTACTTTATTCCCCCAGTTCATATCTTTTCCATTCTTGTCAAATTTCCAGAGATTCTGTTCCATCCACACATACAATTTTTGCTCATGACCTTTCTACTGACTTCATTGAGAAAATGAAGCAATCATTAGAGACAAATTTCCACCAATATCTGTACCATCATACCTACCAACTTATCTGAATCTTTACCCACTTATGCAACTTTTTCTCCTGTTTTATGGCATAGATTATCCACTTTCACCTCGTAGAAAAATAACCTGGATACTTTCCTCTCTAACTCACACCAGATTGGGTTTGTTTTTCCTTTCCATATATATGACTTGGATTATAGGTAAGTTTCTAATATGCAGCATAATCAGTAGTAAGAACAGTGTTATAGTGATAAATGTCCACATTAAGAATAAATATTTCAAATTAGTGATTAAACTTTAAACCAAAAGGGATTAGAAAAAGAAGAAGAAATCAGCCTATTTGGGAAAACTAGAAAGATCTGAGAATAAATAAATGAAACATATTAGAAAAAAACAGAAAATGTCAAAAAAGCTAAAAGTTGATATTTTCAAATGATAAATAAAATTCTAACTAGACTAACCAGAGACAAGAGCTAAGATTCACATTAATACAATTATAAATAAAAAGGGAAACATTACATATATATATATACATTATATATATATATAATACACATAAATGCAAGGGATTATGAGATTGCAATAGACAATTATGTACTAATCAACTGGAAAACATAAAACAAATGGATAAATTCCTAGAATTACATAATCTACATGGAATCATAAAGAAGCAGTAAATCTGAACACAGTAATAAGCAAAGAAACTAAATGAGATTAAATCAGTAAATAATTTAGCAATAAAAATCTCCAAAGAAAGAAAAGATGGCTTAAACAAGCATTTAGAGAATAATTAATACCAATATTATCTCAAATTTTCCCCCTACATGAAAGAGCTTCAAACTCATTTTTTTGATACCATTTCCCTGATACCACATCAAAGGCACAAGAAAATTACAAGCTAATATCTTTGATGAACACAGGTGCAAAAATCTCACCAAATATGAGCAAACAGAATTCAATAGCACTATGAAAAGGTCAGATGTGATGAACAAGTGAACCCTAGGATTGAAGGATGATTCAATATGTAGAAATTATTCAATGAGATAAAACATATAAATAGAATGAAGGGTAAAATCATACAATTATCTCAGTGGATGCAGAAAAAATTTTGACAAAATTCAGTATCTGTTCATAATAAAAACTCTAAACAAATTAGATGCAGAAGTAATGTAACTCAACACAATGAAGACCATATATAATGAGCCCACAACTCACATTATATGTAATGGTAAATAGCTGAAAGTTTTTCCTATAAGGTTTCGAATAAGACAATCATGACTAGTTTTGTGATTTCTACTCATCATACTTTCATAACAAATAAATGAATTTAGTAAAAAGTAAAATACAAAAACAGTATACGTTAGTTTAAATTCTTAATACCTTTGCTACCCATGTCCATATGTAACAATCTCTATATATGTGTGGGATTATTTATGGGTTCACAGTGAATTACAGATTTAAATATAAAACTAAAAACCATAAAATACTTAGAATTAAAGTAACAAGCACTTCAACATTGGGTTTAATTATGTCTTTGTGGATGTGTTTCCAATAACTAGGGAAACAAAAACAAGAGTAAACAAGTGGAATTACATCAAATTAAAAAGCTTCTATACGGCCAAAGAAACTATTACTAAAATGAAAAGGCAACCTTTTAATGAGAAAAGATGTTTTGAAATTGTATATCAATCAAGAGGGTAACTTCTCAAATTTCTAAGGAATTTATAGAATTTAATAACAACAAAAACCCAACCAGATTAAGGGTCTGAATAGGTAGATATTCCTTGAAAGAAGACTTAGAGATGGCCTACAGATACCTGAAAGAGTGTTTTACATCTTTTATTATTGGGAAAATGCAAATAAAAACCACAAATAGACATCATCTGACACTTGCTGGAATTACTGTTATCAAAAATACATGAAAATCAGTGTAAATGAGAATTCAGGAAAAAGAAATCTTCATTCACTGTTGTTAAATGTAAATTGGTGCAACCATTATGGAAAACAGTAGGAAGGTTTCTCAAAAAAATAGGAAAAGAAATGCTATATGATTCAGATATCCAACTGCTCTATAGTCTTCTGAAGAATATGTAAACACTTATTTGAAGGGATATAGGCATCCCCATGTTCATCACACCATCATTCACAATAGTTAAGAATTGGAAATAATCTAAGTGCCCGTCAACACATGAGAGGGTAAAATATGTGGAACCTATACACAATGGAATGCTACTCAACTGAAAAAAAAAATAAAAAGATGAACTCCTTCCATTTGCTAGATGAATAGACCTAGAGAATATAAGTGAAATAAATCAAAGATGAACAACATATGATTTCACTCATATGTGGTAGATTAAACAATCAAAATAAATGAATATGCAAGACCAAACAAAATAAACTCTTCAATTACAAGAACAAAATATTGATTTCCAGAAGCAAAAGAGGAAGCAGGGTGGATATATTGAATAAAAAGGGTCACTGTATTGTAAGGGATGGAAACTAATCTAATATAGTACATACAAATGTTACATGAAAGTGTGCATTTGAAACCTTGCTATGTTACAAATCAATGCTACTTCAATTAAAAAATTAGAATAAAATACTAAGCTTTCACTTAAAAATCAACATCCAAAAATCGCTTGCATTTATGTAATATAATTAGATGTACTATATAGGTTATATATAAAACATATATTGAATGAAGTATTATTCAGCTTTATGACAGCATGGATGTACCTGAAGGACATTGCGCTAAATAAATAAGCAGGTCAAAAAGATATAACTGCTGATCTCACTTATATTTTTTATCTAAAAGAATTAAACTCTCATAGAGAGAGTAGAAGGACATTTGTCAATGACTGGGGCATGGAAGAAAACAAAGAAATATAGGTCAAGTGGTTCAAATATTCAGTAATATTCTGGTAAATAGTTCTGGAGATCTAGCGTGCAGCATGGTGCCCACAGTTAGTGATTCATACTAGAAATTTGCTGAGAAACTAGATCTTAACTATTCCTGACACACAAAAAAGCAACTACGTGACATGATAAATGCATTAATTTTCTTGGTTTTGGTAACCATTCTGCAATATAAATGAATAGCAAGTCATGTAGACTGAAAGTTTGTTAATGAGCAAATCAGATAAAAGGGGTCAATTATACAGTGAAGGGAAGAATGGTCTGTTAGTGGTAAATGGAATATATTATATATAATTGTTGATTTACAGTGATGTACACTATATAGAGTTATGATGCAATCTTCATTACAATTTTTAAATGCTTCTTATGACACAATACTCATTCAATAAAAAGCTTTAAATGTCCATACAATACATTTTTTAGAAAGAGTTGGTGTACAATATAATTATATGTAATTCAGTATATAACATTTTTGTCAATCATATCTCAATAAATTTAGAAAAATAAATGTTATGGTATGATCACATAATAATAACAATGTAGACCTTGATAATTAAAAAAAAAAATCCCATTTAGTTGTACCTTGCCATTGGAACTCTTCTTATCAAAGTTACCATATGCTCTACAATGTTAAATTCAATGATTCCTTCTCAGTGATTTTAAATTTTATTTTTACATCATTTCTTTTTCTTTAAAAAACTTAAAACTCATCAAAAGTACACCAGTCTCTTAATATTCCTTCAAAATTCCTTCACAGTCTCTTATATCTTCCCTATTTCTAACTGTTGAAATGGTGATCCAGCTCTCAGTTTTGAACCTCTTTTCTTTCCAATATGCCCAGCTTATCAGGTTTTATAGCTTTAAAATACAACTCATTCAATTGATGATTCAAAAAATCTCCATCTTCAATTCAGTTGCTGAATCATATATCTGTCTATTTGACAGCTGCATTTAGTAGCTTAAAAGGTATCTTAAACTTAACATGTCCCAAACCAATTGCTTAACATTGCGTTCCAAACCTAGTTCTACTATAGTTTCTCCTCAGTAAATGCATCACCATCAATTCTTTTGATCTATGACTGTGGAGTCATCTCTGAATTTTCTTTTACTTGCTTTTATTTATTAGCAAGTCTTGTTGGGTTGACATCAAAGCACAATCAAACTTTATTTCTAATTACCTCTTCTATTATAACCTTAGGCCAAACCCATCATTACTGATTGCTGAACTAGTAGACTAGCCTAACTTATGCCCCTGCTTATATCCTTGCTCTTCTACACTCCTTTCTCCACAAAAGAGTCAAATCCAGTTAAAGTAGAAGTCAGGTGAAAACTTCCTTCTGATAAAACTGCTCCTGTGATTTACATAAAATGCAAAGTTTTTTAATTGCCTGCTCATTTGATGACCTCAGAGACACAAGATCTGGTAACTGATTTCATTGTGACTTAATCTCTTGCAATTTCTCCTTCCTTGCAAGTTTCCTTGCTATTCCTTAAGCATGTCAAATATGATCACACTTGAAAATTAGATGACCCTTGCTCTCTATTGTATTTTTTATTCCCTGTATATCTCCATGACCCCATCTCTCGCCTCCTTCCATTCTCTGATCCATATCCCCTTTTTTAGAGAATGTTTCATTGTATTTCCCAAATTCCTTATGTAAAAGACAAACTCCAAGTTTATTTTTTATATTTTTACTCAACATTGGTTTCTTTATGATCTGTATCACCACCTGACTTACACATTTTTATTGTCTAAGTTTATAAGAGAAAGCTTTTTTTTAACTTGACTTTTGCTTGTTACTGTACCCCAGTACCAATTTTTTCTAGTATCTAGTATGTAATATTTATATATTAAAGAACTGGATGTAATAAATGAAAATAGTGTCTTTTTTAATGTTAGGAACAGGTTTATTTTGATTGAATCTATCCACGTCAATATACATTTCTTTCCTTTTCCAACTATGGAACACTTTTTCTCTAACTCCTCTGTAAGACAGAGAATAAGAGTACTTACTAATCACTCTTTTTTTACATGAGCTCTTCCAAGAGAAAGCTCTGAGAATAATGCTTGGAACATAGAAAGGCCTTCATAAATGTGAATTTCTGTCATTGCTTTTATTATTAAATATATGAAGAAGAAATCATTCCACGATTCAACCAAATCATTATTTCATTCATGCAATGTTGATTATGAAATTGATTAAAATTTCTGGAATCTTCCTGTATTACTTCTAGAAGTACATAATCTTGATTTAAAAAGTATCTTGCAAGAAAAAAAGATGTGGTTATAAGATCCTGACCATATAAAAGAATTTAATAGATAAATTGTTTCTTGCTTGCAAATTAGTCAGTGATGTGAAATAAGACAAAATGCATAACAATTTAACCTATTTTCTTGTGTTTTAGGAAATGCAGCGACTTTGCTACAGTAACTATCATTATTGAGATCATTCAAGCTGAATGAATTATAATTTAATACTCTACAATAATCACTGCTAGCAGTGAGTAGCATTTTGCACTTTTAATAAAACTACCAGAGTTTTTTTTCCTGTTACCCAACACCGGAATAATTTAGCTTATGACTATGTGTGTGTGTTTGTGTGTATATCCAGGTATTTGTTAATAAAATATTTCCAAAAAATAAATAAAGGAGTATACTTAATTAAACATAATAAAGATGTTTTCTTTTTGTATATCATTGTCCAAATATCTAATAGTAAGTAAAGGAACAAATTTAGAGATAGAGTAGGATTCAGATACCATCTCTAGCACTTACTTGTGAAATCTCAGATAAGGTATAGTCACTGCACAATCCTGAGTTTGCTTATCTGAAAAAGTACTTAATTATCTCATATATGGTGTGATTATGTGCTGCTGTAAACCTGTAAGTACTTAAAACTGGACCTACTATACAACAGAAGATAAAAGCATAGGAAGAAAAATAAATCACTGAATTCAAAGAGACAAAGAATTTCAGGAAACTATAAATAGAAAAAATTTACTCTCATACTGATATACAGCTACATCTTAAAAAATAATCTACTTTCAACTTTTTCTAAAGCAACTGAGCTAGTCAGTGGTTACTCAACCAAAGTATTGAATAGAAGACTAAAAACATCATTATGGCACTTCCCTGGAGGACTCTTGCAATATTCAGATTATTGGAAGACAATGCAAAGACAACAGTATGGAAGAGGCTTAATTCAGAATGGTTTGTGATTTTATACTTCAGAACAGTCAAGAAAAGGTAATCAGATGGAATGAATATTATAGTTTAAAATGTAATTCAAAATACCATGACTTTACTTATCATGATTAATTAGAGAAATTGAAACAATATTTCATGACCTCATTTGAAAGCTTGAAAATGTTTATTGAATCATAAAAGATAATGCAAAATTGCTTCAGCATTAGAAATTTTGATAAAAATTATATTAGCAGAATGTAAAATTATTGTTTTGATTGAAAAGTTAAAAGTAAAATATTTTAGAATCAAGGAAAATTTTGTGACAAGGAATAGCAATTCATAAATAATTTTATTTACTAAAAATTAAATAACAATACTTCAGAATATTTTATTTTATATGTTTAATATAATTTAATCTTGACTAGGTACATATTTGCTACATTAAAATATTAAGTTTTAAGGCAAATTCATTGTGTTTTATTAACATTTGAATAATCTGTAATTCAGTCATTATAATAATTGGATAATTTGAAAAATTTAGGGAAAATATGTACTATTTTTAAAAAAGAGAAAAGGAAGACAGAGAACATGAGAGAGGGAAAAAGAAATGAAAGGGAGAAAAATAAAAAGAAAGGAAAGAAGCAAAGATAGTTGTAAAAAGGCCAACTTCCTTATCTAAAATAACAAATTTAAAATTGGTGGAGTCACAACTTTCAAATACAGGGAACATGGAGAAGGAAGTGTTAATAGATTCTCAAAATTGACGTGACAGTTTTCAAGTACACTTTCTTATCTGCATAAGTCTTGCAGACATGTTCATTTATCAAAACAAATTTCATTTTCCTAGACTGTGCTATTGTGCTATATGTGATAGACCACGGGGGTCAAGAATGCTCTAAAATATGTTTCTTCCTAACAAGTCTGAAACATACAGCTTACCTGAGCCTTAGAAAAAAGATTGCACACAATCGGAGTAATAAGATTAATACTACTTGGAGGCTTTAATTTTCTGTAGTTGTTTTTATAAAAGTGTATATTTGTATGTATATAATACATGCATATATATGCACATATACGTACATATACATATGTCTATGTCTATGTATATATATTTATAATATTTATAGTATTTATTTGCTAATTTACTGAAAAGATTTGTTTCCCAGGCAGTCCAACTTGTATTAATATTACATTTCTAAAACTATTTTAGCAATTTTTCCACATAACAGCAAATGGAGTAAAACATCGCAATAACTAATTCAAGTGTGCATACTTCACAATGCATGAAACCTAACTGATGAAACCACCAACAAGAAAAAAGTTAAAGAATAAAAAAATCATGGAAAAAAATCGTTATTGTACCTATTTCACATGTTCTATGTCTCTTTGACAGTTCTACCCCAAATAATTTAATGCTTTACAACAATCAGCAATCATTATATTTCAAGTTATAATTTTCTGATAATGTCTTCTTCCAAATTATTTTAATAGTGCTTAATTATCAATAGGATTGCTCAGATAACATTGGATTACTCAATAAGATTGAGTGAATGGTTAATAAAACGAAATATGAGCAAAATCAGGAATAGAAGACATTATTAGAATATTTGATATGAAATTCAGAAAACATTTCATTTACTATATCTTGAAGAGCTATGATAAACACTATAGAATATATATTTATTATGATGTGTGATAAATAGCAAGCACTTTATAAAAGGAAGCTTTGTATGATAGCAAAAACATGGAATTTATGGGTAGTTATAAACATTGAAAGCCAAAACTTTCAACCACTGACTATAGCAATTATTATCCAATTACTATTAATACAACTCAAAGTTGTGCCGAGCAAAGTGCCTGAGCATAGCAAACATTAAATAAAGGATAATACCCCTTTTACTATGAGACAAACCCACCACGAAAATTAGTATTAAAATTAAAGTATAAATAAAGTCATTATTCAAAGTGAGTCAAAATATGGTAGTTATTATTTCAAATATTATTTAACAACTCAGATATTAATTATGTTAAGTATTCTTATCATGATAATTTAAGACCAACTTTGCTTTCTAACAGTCAAAGTACTTTCATAATAATAGAATAAGCGTGGTGATGTACCCTGGAGGAGTAGCAGCTGGCTAAGGTCCATAAACATCCCAGCATTCCAAGTTCATGTCCCGGGGCTGGTGGAAACGACCGAAATGAACAACTAAATTAAATAAATAAACATTTATTCCTAGTCTCTCTCTTTCTGCCTTTCTACCTATTTGCCTTCATGCCTGCCAGGACCTTGCCTTTAGGATTGAAAAAAGGGTTGAAGGAAAATAGCATCATAATACCACATAGGTTTAGTGTGCATCATTGTAAATCAGCATCTGTATATGTATACGATATGTTGCATTTCCCACCAACAATCCAGTCTATCCATCACCATATAATTGACCCATTTTAAATAAAATAAAATGCTTCTTCCTCCTTTCCTCTCCCTTCCTGCCACCTGTCTCTATACACCTTCATTTCTACCTGTGCTTTTAAAGAAAAAGAAATTATTAAAAAATAAATAGAATTATGCTAAAATATGATTGTTCTAATAAGTAAATATATGATTGATTATTTCATTTGGGTAAAACTTGTTGATTTCTTTATACGATTATTTTTTTAAAAAAGGAGTTGTATCATAGAAAAATGAAAATAGAATTATCATTTTTATAAACTCCTTATCCGCACACATCCCTTTCTTATCAAATTAACACCACAGACTGACTTGTCCTCAAGTTTCAGAAAATTTAATGCATTGCTATCGTCTCTCCTAATCCATACTATTCATTTTGGATTTTTCCTTTGCAAGAAAACACAAGAATGTTCAATCCTTCAATGTCATTACTAATTCATAATTGTTTTTTATCAGCAGAAACAAAACAATAATATGCTCAAATTCATGAATTTGGGAAATTTTATAATTCTTAAAAGTTTTATTTGGTTTTCTAATCAAAAATTATTTAGTAAATTATGAATTTAGTCAAGAATTTTTTTCCTTTTAATTTTGGAACAAGTGCTTCTTATTTATTCATAAATATAAAAACATTCTTATAGATTTCAAGGATAAGAGTGAATTTGGTAACTCTCACATTGTGGTAAAATATACATGTACCATAAAATTGCCCATTTTAGTTATTTTAAAGTGTACTTTTCTGTGGCATATGTTTGCACTGTGTAACTATCGACATCATCCATTTCCAGAACTTTCAATCATTCCAAACCCATTAAATAATATCTCCCTATTTCTCCCTCTGCTCTGGGCATTGGTAGTCACTGTTATATGTTCTTTATGACTTTTGTTATTGTAGATTGCTAAAAAATTATAATTAAGTATTACTTGTCCTTTTGTATCTGATGTAGTTAATTTAGCATAATATCTTAAAGGTCCATCCATTTCAATTATTATAAATGAGAGCTGTATTCTTCTGAAAGACTGAATGATATTCTATTTCTGTATATACCATATTCTTTTCCATTTAGCCATTGATCATGTTTCAGTTGTGTAGGATTAGGAGTAGTAAATATTGCAGGTATTTGGACCACCTGCTCTGGCAAATTACTTTTGCCTTTCAGAATTGCTTCTGATAGATTTCTAAAATATGTACATATGTACATATATACACACACATGCAATTTAAATCTATAAGAATTAGTGAATAAAAATTATATCACAAAAATTGACCTTTACGTGAATAAATAATTTTTAAATTCTTCTTTTCCTCTATACAACAGAACTGGTAAGCCAGCACCAGGAATACAAAGAAAAAGTGCACAGTCATGAATGGACACCAGTTGAAAGATGGAATTTTAAATACATAGAAAATCAATTTGATCTTTACCTTACAAAAGAGACATCTAAGTACTAGACCAGGAAAACTTCCAACTAAATTAAGAATAGGAAATTACACTGTCTGCTTGGCATAACCTAAAGAGTAACTGTAAACATATATATATATATATATATATATATATATATATATATACTGAGAAAAAAACAAATCCATAAGAGAAATATTTTATTGACTGAAGTATTAAGATTAATAAATTTAAAATAATCATTATGAATAAAAAAGAAAACATAATATCTTTTGATAGTTTAATGAATGTTATGAAAATATGTAGACATATCCCACAAATAATAGCAATGAATAAGGGGCAGTTTCTTAAATTCATTTTAGAAAATGCATTTTTTATTTATTCTTTAAAATAACAATTATTGAAGTAACATTAGCTATAAAATGTGTATGTTTAAAGTGTGTATATAAATCAACATCTGTATATACCACATTAAAAGTTCAGTTCTATCCTTCACCACTTTTTAAATAAAGTGATTTTGATTATGATGAAGGACAATGCCAACACAGCAGATATCAAACTAAAAAGACAAATCCTTTCTACCAATATTGAAGAATGAAAAAAGTGTGAATTTTTCATTCAAGGAGCAAAGGCTTCCTTGAAAGAAAATTGAAGAAAATGGTGAAACACATTGAAAAAGTGAAGGGAGAATTTAACATTTTATGAAAGGTATCTTTACATCTAGACTTACAAAGAGGAAGCTTTGTTCAGGCAGAAGACTTTGTGGTTAAATTTTGCAGACATATTTTGGTAGGGTGCTGAGTAGTTTGCCATTAAGATCAACAAAAAGATAGGCAATAAAGTAATAAATATTGACTATTTGATGTAGTTGTTATTGTCAAGAGAGTTTGGGGTTTCTAAGGTAGAAAACTGAGCAACAAAAACTGATATGAAGAAAAGTGTCAAGACACTTTATTCAATACAAAGAAACTTATTAGTGAAAAAATATTAATGTTGCAGTAGAAAACATTATTTGTCTCCTATATTTTTGTACCAGTTGATTAAGTGTCTTCTGTAATAAATCATGTGTGGTCAGAAGATAGGAATATGTTGGAAGCTACAGTCAAAGTTCTGAGGACTAAAACAGTTTCACACGAAGCAGCTCATAGTTTTGTGACAAAATATAAAAGAACAATTTTTTCAGAAAAATAGTTTTGAACGGAAAATATGGAAGTACTAGTGAGTGAATAAAATATTAACCTGTCCTTAAAAACATGTTTATTTTTAACTGTTACTGTTCTACATGACAATATTTTACATTTTTGTGCTGGCAAGCCGGGGCTGCTTTGAATAGTGTTTGCTTTCTGTTCCTTGTCTTTCTGTATCTTAAGTCTTTAAACTAAAATTCTTTCTAATTCCAAAGTGATAAAGACAAATCATACATCTTGCCAGATCACACGTATCACTTCATTACTTGTTAAGAACAGTCTCATTTAAGAAAGAAAAACGTTTAAGTACTGAAAAAAGATTACAATGTAAATCTCTCCCAAACTCTTTAGATGATGGGAAGAGTAGGCATGGTCTACTTAAATACTTTGCACTATGGTTTTTCAGATCTTGTGATACTCAGGAGTAGTACCAGGCTTTTGCCAACTATGTGAGAGGGCCCCTACAAGAGTCTGGGAGTAAATACACACCTAAAAATTAGCTCCAAGTTTCCAGACAAGGCTGCAATTGTCCACAAAGTAGGTATTACAATCTCATACACACACCTGGTACTGCCTCTGGTATACTCTAATTGATCCCAGTTTCTCCTCTTATAAGTATGCACCATTTATACATGACTGAAATATTACAGTCTGTGTTTCTCCATTTGATTTATTTCACTAAGTAAAATACTCACTAGCTTCATTGGGTTGTTTCAAATGGCAGGAACTTATTCTTTTCTGTAGCTGAGGAGTTTTCCATTGTGTATATATACTACATCATTTTTTCCCAGTCATTCATTGATGGACACTGGTTGATTCCAATTCTTGACTTTTGTAAATAATGGTGCAACAACATAGGGGTACATAAATTTCTTCAAATTGTGGTTTCATAAGTAGGATAATGGGATGGTGTGGAATTTCTATTTTTGATTTCCTGAAATATCTCCATACTGCTTTCCAGTGACATAATAATATACAGAGATAATTCCAAAGACTCCAGTAAAACTATTAAAAATAATAAATACAGATAAGTGGCAGTCTACAAACTAATATAAAATTTTATTTCTATAAGCAAATTATGAACTGTTAAAAAAATAAATCAGGAAAACAATCCCACTTACAATTGCATCAAAAAGAACAAAATACTTTAACCAAAGAAGTTAAAGACCTATATCTGAACACTAACACTATATAATAAAACAAACAGAAGCCCAAAGAAATGGAAAAAAATATTTTGCCATCATTAATTGAAAGAGTTAATATTGCTAAAATTTCTAAAGAAATATATAAATTAAATACAATATGAATATCAAAATACCAGTGACAGCCATCACAAAAATAGAACTAAAAATCATGAAGTATATTTGGAACTATAAAAGACCCCCTAAATAGCAATACAATTCTGAGGAAAAAGAGAAGAAAAATGGAGATATCACACTCAGTAACCTCCAAATATATGACAAGGCAACAGGAAAAAAAATAGAACTATATTAGAATATAAAACAGACGTACAGGTCAATGAAATGGAATTGAGATACCAAAAATAAACTGACATATATGGATAGTTTTTGCTGCAAAGGAGCTAAGAGCATCTAGTGAAGTAAGATTAGACCACTATTTAATGCCATACACAAAAGTTAATTCAAATTGGATTAAAGACATGGTGGTAAGAACTGAAACGGCAAGATATATCAAAGAAAATATATGCAGTGTGCCATTTGACATCACACTTAGAGACGTCTTTGGGGAACTGACTCTAATGGCAAGGGAAACAAAAAAAAAGGGACATCAAACTAAAAAGCTTTCACACAGTGAAACTATCATCAAAATGAAAAGATATTCTAGTGACGGATGAGATATTTGCAGATCATATTCTAACAATGGGTTATTATCAAAAATATATAAAGAACACATAAAATTAAAAAACAATCAACTAAATTAAAAAGTGGACAGAGAATCTAAACACTTCTCTAAGAAAACATAAAATAGGCACAATAAATATGTTTATTATCTTTTATCATTAAGAAAATGGAAATCAAAACCACAATGAGATATCACTTCACACTGTGAGAATGACAATTATCAAAAAATTAAGAAACAATAGATATTAAAGAAGTTGTGGAACAAAGGAAACTACGGTTGCTGAGATATAAATTAAAAAATACATTTTTATTAAAAGTGGAAATAATAATATTTGTTGGGTCTAAATATGATGAGAATAATAATAAACTACATGAATAGTATTGAGATGTTTCACCACTTCCCCAACAACTGTTTGTTATATATCAAATTTGTTATATATCAAATAATAAAATATCATAAAAATGAGGAAACTCATATACAATCCTGATAGAAATGTAAACTGGTACAGTCATTTTGGAAAACTGATACTCAAAAGTTACAAATAGAGTTACCATATGCTCCAGCAATTCCACTCCTATGCATTTATTCAATAATATGAAAACACTATTTTTTTCTCTTTTACAAGTTATTTTTTAATCATAATTGTTCTATTAACTCTTTTATTTATGGTGCTAGGTACATTTTAGGATACGGAATTCTCACCCCAGTCTATGTGCATTTCATACCACACCCATCACCAAAGTTCTAGTTCACATTATTATTACATTATTCCCTGCTTTCTTTCTTTTCTCTTCCTGGTAGCCAGTTTTGTGTCCTGTGAATTTTGTAAGATATATTTATTAGTTTGTTTTGTTTCCTTATATTCTAAATGTGAGTGCAAAGACCCTGTATTTCTCTATTTTTTTGATTTAATTCACAATATGATCATATCCAGTTCCATCCAAATTGTTGCAAAGGACACTATTTCATTTTTTTAAACAGCTTTATAGAATTACATTGAGTATGCATATCACAGCTTTATCCAATCATCTGTGGATGGTCATTTAGGTTGTTTCCATGTCTTGATTCTAATAAATTGTGCTGCTGTAAACATAAGGATGCATACATTTTCTCCTGATTGATGTTTCTATACTCTAGGGCATATATCTGGAAGTGGGATTACTATCTTGAATGGTAGTTTTTTTGAGAAATCTGTATATTGTTTTCCAAAGAGTTTGCACTAAATGTATATTCCCACTGACAGTGAATACGGGTTCCATTTTCTTCACACTCCAATATTTGTTGTTTCTGGTCTTTTTTATATAAGCCATTCAACTGGTATAAAGTGATATTTTATTGCAGATTTTATCACATTTTTCTGGCAAGTGATATAGAATGTTTTTACATATGTCTTAAGCCATCTGTGTGTCTTCTCTAAAAAGGTTTATAATCAGCTCTTTTCCCATTATTTTAGTGCATCGTTTGCTTTTTTGTTAAGTTTGAAATCTATTTTGGAGATTAAGGTCTTGTTCGATGGATTTTGTGAAAAAACACTCTCCCATAAAATGGATTGTCCTTTTGTTTTAATGGTGATTTCTTTTGCTGTACAGAAATATGTTAGTTTGATGCAGCCCCAATTGCTTAGTTTTACTCGTTTCCTTTTTTCATAGATGTCACTTTCTCAAAGATACCTTTACAGTTGATGTCGTGGAATGTTTTTCCTGTTTTCTGGTATACATTTTATGGCTTGGAATCTGATTTCCAGGTATTCGATCCACTTTGAGTTACTTTTTGTGCATCATGTTCATGACTAGTCTAGTTTCAATTTTTAACTGATGATTCTCCAATTTTCCCAGGACCATTTGTCCAATAGACTTTTCTTCCTCCATTGTATGGTATTGGCTCATTTGTCATACACTGACCACTCATATAAGTATGAATTTGTTTCTGAGCTCTAAATTTTGTTCTACTGGTCTGTATGCTTATTTGACTCAAAAATCATACTGTTTTAATACCAATTTCTCTATAGTGCAGTGTGAAATCAGGGCATGAATTTATTCTGTTCTTTATTTTTTCCCTATATGTAGAATATTAAATATATTCATCATTTAATCTGATGTGAATAGGAAATCTTGTTCCTTGACACCAAAAGCCTCCACACTAATTTACAGTTCCTAAGACACAAAATGGCCCTCATTCTCCTGTCTCCAAAGATCATATGTGTAGAGCTATTATGAACAGATAATAAGGATACATTTTATTATACTGAGAATGTGAACATGGATATAAAACTGGCATTTTTCAGAGGAGGTTGATAATTTTCCATAGTTCAAAGGCATTTCTCATTTTTCTAGCTCAGTGTTGTCCACCTCATGGTACTGACATTTGGGAATGAATAATTTCTTCTTGTAGTGGCTTCCCTGGGCCTCATGAATGTTTGGTAGACCCTCTGGCTTCCAGTTACTAAATGTCAGTAAAAATTTCTTCTTCTCCTATTTTGATACTCTAAAATTTCTCCAGATATTGTTAAATAAATTTAAATGACAAAATTGTCCAATGCTCTAGACTGATCCAGAACCACATGAACAGTGAATCACAAGTTGTGTTGGTCCTAAAGTTGGTAATATATTTTATGAGGTGACTGAACAAACACAAAGCCCCAATTCTGATTAAGTTAATAGGTAGTAATAATAATACTCTCATCCCCTGCTTCCCACATGTTTCTGCTAACATGTGATACCTTTTAAATGCAAAGGACAATCACTTGTTCAAAAAATTGAAAAGACTATCAAATGCCAGGTTTACAGGCAAAATGACTAAGAAGGTAAATGCTTTATAATACACCTTTATATTATGAATTTTAGTCACAATTTGAAAACACCATTGATAACAAAAAATCATAGCTATACAAGCATGACCTTTGCCACTTAATTTTAAAATATTAAATTTAATATTGCATGCAAAACATGTAAATAAGAAATTTTTCTAAAATAATTTTCCTATATATTTTAAAGAATTGAAACCTTATTTAGTAAATGCACCAATTTTAACTTTTATCATATAACCTATGACTGTTTATATTTAATTAATACAAACAATTGGTCTATTTAAACTGAAAGTAGAAGTGACACAAAGAAAAATTACTGAAATCTATGCACTTGTATGTGTAGATGCAGACGTCCTATTTTCATGATCAGTTTCTTCTATTTTTGTCTTATGAATTATGTCCTTTTTATAAGAGATCTGCAAGGTCACAAAATGAAAAGATAAAAGTCTACTTCTGTGAAATCAGCTCAGAAATTTCATAAAAAGCCTTAAAGTAATAAATCATGACTCAGAGAATGTCAGGAAGTTGAAGTAGTATTCACCTCATTTGAAAGTACATCTTGTTCATTCTGAGAAGTTATAACAAGGATTTCAGTTCTGGTTTAAAAGCAACTATTTTTCTCCTTTGTTTCTTGGTATAGATGTCATAGAACAATCTAATTCCATTCTTTTCTCTATTTTAACAGCAAAGTCTTCTAATGATAACCTGCTAAATATTAAAAGCCAATACCTATATTTTAGTTGAAAATATCTTAGTCCTATTAAAACAACACATTCAAAGGATAGAACTCTGAGAATATAGTTCCAGTGTCTAATAAAACTTTAATAAAAAGAGTTTATTGCATTTTTCAATTACTGTTTTGAATATCTAATCCAAAATTATTAAAAAATTCTGAACAATATCTTCAAATTATTTAATTCAGATAACTTCATACACATTATCTTTCTCTTAACACTTTATGTTAAGTTTACATTTAACCCGATTAACCATATAATAAAGAATGTTGAGCATAAATAGGCATAGCAAAATTGCAAGACATTTTTAAGCTTTGAGTGACTCTTGAAGACTTGTAAAGACATGATTCTCATTTACTATTAATATCATAAAGGAAAAATAAAAATGAAGTTAGCAAAAAATAAGAGGGTGATTTCAAGGAAAATTTGACAGATAAGAGGCAGAAAAAGAGAGAGAGAGAGAGAGGAGTATGTGTGTGTCTATGCATGCATTTTTGCGCATGCACACCTGTGCACATAATACACCAAGCAAAGGTATTTATGGGGCCAAAATTTGTTTAATTTAGTGATATTCGGTGACTGAATGTATAAGTAAATGATAAAAAGGGAGTACCTATTTTGACAGTCAATTATTCTCTTTTTCTGTGTAGCTGAAAACAAGAATAGGAGAAATCTCCTTGCAGGGGAGTTGAGTGGTTAGTTGCTGGTCACTCAGCTTGCTGGTTTTTTTTTTTTTTTTTGATTAAAGGGGCAATAAATGATACCATTAGATAGGTTTTAAGTGTGCATAATAATAAATCAACATCTACAATAATACACTTTCTTGTTTTATAGTTCTTGGACTTCTTGTGTTTAGGCAACAGTTAAACATCTAATAAATATGGGTAAAGAATGGTGGTAGGTAAATTAAAAAACTGTCATGAAGTTTCTTTCAAGATTATTATTTGAATATAAATAGTGATATTGCATAGAAGAATATGTTTAATATTGGGTACTTTACCTACTAAGGAAGTTATATTAATGAAAGTAAAACCCATATAAATGTAATTTTTCTGTTGCTCCATGATAAAAATATGGAGAATTAATTCGTGTTCTTTACGATTTATTCTTCAATCTGGATGGACTTACTAGAGTTTACAGAACACATATCAAGATTGCCTGAAAATTCCAGTCTAAGCCCTATGAATGTAAAGTGTTTTTGCATGCTTTCTATGAATTCTTTAGTGGGAAAAAGTAGACGTATCATCCACAAGGTTCACCTCAGAGATCCTCCTTCATTAATACATGTTTGCCATTGTGAAATTCAGTCTCTAATTTTATTTTCTTCAACAAAACAAGTATCATAAAGAGTATCCATTGTATAATAAATTTGGCTTAGTATTTCGAGGGTGAAGAAAAAAAGAAATTGCCTTAAAATTGCAAGCAACCTAAGTAACAAGTTCTGTTCTTAAATTACTTTCGTATGTTCCATTCCAGTAAAGTTTATAATAGCCCTTCCATATAGAAACCACCTTTGTACCATCTTGTTGACTTCTTTACTTTTCATTAACTTTCAGCAGTAAAAATATTAAATAATTTACAAACCTTTTCTAATTATTTCTGTTGGATACATTTAGCTCTCTCTGTGTTGCTCTAGTTTTCCATCCCAACTGATTTATTTTTTTTCTATGCAAGGAAAATGTACGGCCAAAAAGAAATGCATGGAGTAGTAGCAATATGAGATAGTTTCAAAACAAATATTACTAATAAAATTTAAAGATATTATAATGTTATGGGAGTGCTTATTTAATACTTGATTCAAAATCTATTTAACTCTGAAGGTTTCATTAATTTGGAGTGTAACCCTGTCGCCTCCCAAATGTTGGTAGAACTTTCAATGGTTACAATTATCAAAAAGTCCAAACACATTTAGGAGGCATTCTGCAGTGAAAGAGACCTTATTTGTAAAGAATCACTTAATTTAGACAACCATAAAGCAGCTTGCAAAAAATCATTATCTTACATCCACCTGCCTTGGCAGTCTCTTGGATAAAAAGCAAAAAGTACACCTTCCAAGAGGGCAAAATCAAGATGCAGGTTAAGAGACAAAGACATTTTCTCCACATCTAAGGATCAAGATAACAATGACATCTTTATGAAACAGGTATCTGGTTCTTCCTACTTCAAAATAATTGGGGTTTTTCTTTCATTTGTTTGTTTTTTGTTTTCTTTAATGAATGTATACTGCCCTTTCTCTACTTTTCTATATTAAGAGAGAAACTAATTTTATTTGTCATTTAAATATCAGGTGATTGACAATAAAATATTATATCTTCGTATGACTGAAAGGAATCACTTAAATCACAATCACCTAAATGCCCTAGATTTGCAACTGAATTCAGAAATCTGATAGTGCATAAATTTTTTATTTGAAGGAGTATGTGAGTGAATTTTAGACAAAGAACATTATTGTGTATGTTTATTCAAGGAGAAGATATATCTAGAGCTGTGGAACTTTATAGACATGCACATGTGTTTCCTAGTAACTACTTATAATAATACTAATACTAATAATAGTAGCTTTATTTTGCTTTAAATTTTGCTTTATCATTTGAAAGGGATTATACTCTAGTCATAGCTACAGAAAAATGTAGACAAACCAAATAGATCCAATGGTAGAAGAGTGAATGTATGTTGCAGTTTCTGGTTTAGAGAAAATCTCTCAGTATTTTAGGTTGTCCTAGAAACTTGTAGGAAGATACCATTTGAATTGGGCTGTGTAAATAAGACTAGAAAATTTTCAGACACTTTAAAACCATACATAGATTTCACTGTGGGGTAAGATACTATATGAATTCATGAAGCAAACTTGCAAAGGCAGAATATAGAGATGGAGAGAAGGAAACTGCACTCTGGTTTCCTGCAAGAACCACCAGATCAAGTCTCATCTGAAACACAATTTACTTCTGGGATTTCAGTTAAATGTGTTAATTAGTCCCTCTTTTTAATTTAAGTCGTTCTGAGTTAAACATTTTGACCATTCGCAACCAAAACAAGTTCAACTGATTCAGCTGCTATTAGATATTCTAGAGTAAAGAGAGTAGGAATATGTGGGAAACACAAAACTGTCATGATTGTGGAATCCAATATCATTCTCAATGAGAGTGAGTTGCAAGTTGACTCATTTTCCCTTCCTACAAAATGTAGTATAAACAAGTACTAATGAGCTCAGACCTTATCCTCTTTCACCCTATCCCTGATCCACAGAATGGAACCTAAAAGGAAAAGTATTGTTGCTGAGTGTGTGTGTGGGATGGAGATTAAGTGTGAGCAGACATGACTGTGAAACTCATAATTTCTGATTCTCTAAGCAATATGTATGTTTTTGTTTTAGAAATTCCATTAAAATACATTTAAAAGAAGCAAGTTAAAAATTTTTAGAATACTACTTATAAAAACTACTGTTTCCAAATACTAAAACTCAGAAATTCTTTTTGTGCTAAAAACATGTTTAACCAGGAAATTCAAAGATAAACTAATATGATCTCTTTGAATACGCTGGGATGTGGACAGAGCTGTAAAATGCAAAAGTTTAAGCTTGGGCTTTCTGACGGAACATTCACATTGTGTTCTCATGTCCTCATCCTTTTGAATCACATTGACTTAACTTAATTGCCTCTTAGGAAATTTTTTTTCTGTATATGTAATTAATTGATTAAGAACTAACTTAAGGTATTTGCTGGGGAGACTCTTAAACCCATACAAGAACTTTAACCAGTTAGAGTTAGCCTCTCCATAGCAATTTCCTTAACTGAATTAGAATGGATTTTGGAGTATTCAATTCAACATTGACTACTGAGGTTTGGCACTAAAAATATAAAGCTAAAACCTCATTAGAGCTATGGAATCCACATAAAAATTTATTGGACTTTAAATATAAATAATAGAAGAACTGAGGTTGGAAAGTTATTTCCTGTTCATTGAATCCTTGGATAGACTTCCTGTTTCCTTATCTGATAAGATCCTCTAGGTAACACTAAAGGGGGCAAAGATGATAATCTACGTATTTAAAGGCCACACTGCAGCTGCCATATAGAGCCTGAGTCCTTATGTCAGCTACCTGTGCCATATTTATTTTTGTTGAGGCCCTTGATTAAGATTTTTTTGGTAACTAAAATCTGAACCTTTCTACAGTCAAGAGGACTAGTAATATGGTTGAAACTCTCAAACTTGTACTATTAGTTTAGCTCCACATTGATTCTCTTGTGCACTGTCTTAAGCCATACCATTTTGAGACACTAAGAATTTCAATTAAAGACTGTGAAGAAATTCAAAATGTACGCAAATGTCCAGAACCAAAGTCATAGACCTGATGCAAGCAACGGTTTTATCCATTGTTTGATTTTGCTCTCCAATGGCCCAATATTCTGATTTAATTTAAACAACGCACTTCACTCCATCCTGCCCCTCTCTCGCTGCAGACCTTCCTTAAATCACAACTTTAGTGTGGGTGTATGAGTTATAAGGGGGACGAATGGAATGCAACTCTTTCAGAGGGCAGCTTGCTTTCAAGAGAGAGACAAAGAAAGAGAAATCCAATAATCTCCCACCTCTGAGAGTGAGTAAAGGAGACATGGAGAGAATTCAGAAATGTTTAGGTGTTAAAACACTTTGCATTGTAAAACCTTCACAGTTGAGGAAAATCGCTTTCTTATTACAGGGCAAGGTGAAATTTACGTTTAATTCTTTCATCTTTAGATCTTTCCAGCTTATATCTCGTAATGTGTTATAAGGAAATTTGTCAAAATGAACAATTTATTTTCAAATAGATATTTTATATTCTATAAAAAAGTCAGTGATCAAGAAGTCATTCAAAATTCAGGTCTTTTGTAGAAAGATGCATACTGATTTCTGAATCTCTGAGTGGCAGAATTATCATAATTTTTAGTTTCTTCTATCAGTGCTTATAAATTTAAATTATATCTACACGTAGAATATTTAAATTAATAAAGGCATATATATGCATATATAAATGCATATATATATATTTAGATTAATATTTTTTTAAAGGAGACATGTAGACAGGAATGAAAGTGAGCAGGCAGACAGGAAGGCAGGCAGAGAGACAATGAAGTACTTGATATATTTTCATTTTAGTTTTTCACACTGGTTACTGCCCCCCAGACTGACACTCAAACCCAATGGGATGACTGAACTGCTATTCCACTAGGGTATGCCTAGATTAATATGATTTATAGAAATATGCAACATTTATTTAAATATAACTTTTTATTTTAATATTTATTTATATATAACTTTTCTAATTAGGAAAAACGTTTATTTTAAAATTAATGTCTTTCCCAGCAAAACATATCAGAGCTGCTAGTATATCAGAACATAAAAATTAAAACATACTAAATTAATGCTAATAGAAGAAATAACTTACACAGTTCATCCTGTAGCTCTTATGTACTCACATACTCCTTTTACTTATTAACTTGATTTATTTTAATTGTAGTTCATGATGTTGAGCCTCAAGGTATGGCAACATAATTTAAAATATGTAATTAAAAATTTAGTGCTATTTAAAAGTTTTACTTAAATGATTGTTTTTCTTTACTCTCAAAAACATATTAACAGACATGTAATATAAGAAACATTTGTTCCTCTGGCTTAGAGAATTACAATGTTCTGGCATTTGTTACTATATGGTTATGACAAATATATATGTATTTTTTTTGCACACATATATTATTGAATATGAAAGGTAGGCATGAACTCTGTGCTATTTAATTTCTTTGAATTTAACTGAAATTATTTTCAGATATACATTAGGTAGCACATGTTTAAATAGCTTAGTCATTCTCAAGTTCACTTTATTTCATAAGTATGCCACTTTCGAAGACATAACAATAAGATCACATTTGTTGGTATACAGAACCAAACTGGGAGTAGTAGCTATGGTAGATTTGATATGGTTCCAGTTGTTACATCTTCTGTTGAAAGATAAGATTAAACCCCTTTCTCTTGAATCCAGGCTGACTTTAATGACATGCTGGACCAACAGAATATAATGAAAGTGACATTCTGTAATTAACAAACTATTTCTGTGACTCTTAAGTTTCCATGTAGGAAGTAAGATTACCTTGAGAATGCCATGTTGGAGATACTGCATGTAGGTACTTTCGATAATCAGTAAATTCTCCTTTTTTAGTCATTGCTGTCAAAGCCCAAGACATATGAGTGAAACTATCTTGAGCCCTTCAAAGGAGCTCATTCATCAATCTAACCTCACTGAGTAACATTCATAATGTCAGAAGGAATAGAAAAATATTTAAGTTAATGCTTGCCTGAGTTCTTGATTCAAAATATCATTAAGTAAATAAAACTGCAGTTTTATCAATACAGAATAACTTGCTGTAGTTTGTTATTCAGTTATATATAACTATCACAGATGCCTAGATATGATTCATATGATAAGACAGAAAGCAATGTTTGTCAGTAAAGTTATTTAAACTAGTTTCTAGTTATCTTCTCTACTATAGCCCAGTGCTTCTTCAGTCTCTTTTTCTTTTCCTTTTCCTTTTCAGATATGACATAATTTATGGATGATTTTCACCTGCTCAAAAGACTTCCATTAGTATCATTACTTGTTTGGTCTGTCTCATATCTAATTTAGATTGCGGCTTGTGGTTAAGTCCCAATACACTTGTTAAAATTCAGTTTTCTTCTCTTGAGTTATGATAGCAATTTTATCGGTCATTTTGATAAGCCTCTTCTCTCTCTCTCTCTGTATGTATATATAGAGAGATAAGCCTCTTCTCTCTCTCTCTCTCTTTCTCTCTCTCTCTCTCTCTCTCTCTCTCTCTTTCTCTATTTATATATAGAGATAAGCCTTTTCTCTCTCTCTCTTTCTCTCTCTCTCTGTCTCTCTCTCTCTCAGAGAGAGAGAGACAGAGAGAGAGCAAAAGAGAGACAGAGTATATTATGTAGTTCAAAATTTGTGACTGACTTCGTTTTTTTTAATATGTCTTTCTAGGACTTTACTCGTTAGCAATTAAAATACACATAGTAAGGTACGCACAATTATCATTGCACTTGATTTTTAATTTACATTTGTTTAGAACATTTTATTCTGTTTTCATTGTTAATCTTTCCAAGACATCCCATACTTTTGTCTTTTGTGTTATATATTTTTAATTGTTATTTTATTCAATACCCAAAATAAATGTATGAAAAGTCAGCTCAATTTTGTAAAGATCAGTGCGGATTTGAAAGGAGAAAAGATTTTCTTAGGGTCACTTGGTTTTGTAGACAGAATTTGAAAGCAAATCCTTCTTGGTTGAGCTTGTAATCATTGTTGTCACCAGTGCCCTTTAAAATCAATATATTTCAATTTACTCTATTATATTTTTTCAGTCGGTGGTGTCACAAAGAGATAGGACATACATCTATATTTTCAGAAGTCTTCTCAAGAGTTTTAATCTCCCAGTCTCTAAATTCTGATAATCCTTAAATTGTAGTGTAAACTTAGAAATGACTTCTTTCACTAATAACAACATCTACGAAACATAATTAATTATGATATCTCCATTCCTGGGTCTCAAATCCAGGTCCTCAGGTTTTACATGTCACCTGAGTCACAAGGATACATCATATGTTGAATTCTTTTAAGAGCTATATTCTTAGCACAAGATTTATTTGCTTTATATTATCTCAAAAATATATATTCCCGAATACATCCTGAATATACAATAGCACGTGCAATAGTTATAACTATTAATATGATGTGAATATTGTTATTGCAATGGTAGTATAACAGAAGCTGACAGATTAAAATATTTGTCTCTTGAAACCAAAAGTAACAGAAGGATATTCAGGTTGAGGGCATTTCATTTTTTAAGTGATAAGATAGCAATGAAAAGTCAGATTTCTTTTATGTTTTAAACTTTCACAACTGCCATGTTAAAATATGTTTGTATATTAAATAAAAATGAAATTGTAAAGTTGGTACCATCCACATTAAGACGAAAATGATGTTGCAAATGACGTTCAGCTGAAATTAAATGTCTACACACAGCAAAATTACGGCATAAACCTATATTTGCTAGGATTCTTGAAAGAAACCAAACCAATGGGATATATATTGGTTTATATGCAATTAAAATACATTTATTATAAGAAAATGATTCATGCAATTACAGAGAATGGATATGTTCAAGATATGCAGTCAGCGAGCTAGAGAGCAAGGAGAATTGATGGTGTGATGCTAATCCAAATTTAAGGACCTAAGAAGCAAAAGAATCAGTCATGTAATTTTGGGTTCAGAACCCATCAGGCTTGAGACACCAGAACAAAAGTTTTTAGCTCCAGTCCAAAGACAAGAAAAAGATCAATGTCCAGCTAAAGCATTTAGTTTTTATTCTACTCGATTACAGTTGACTGGATGAGATCCGCCCACACTAGGTAGGGCAATCTGTTTTTCTTAATTTTATCCCAAAACGTTCTTATAGACACACTCAGAATAATGCTTGATCAAATGTTTGGATACTCTGGACTCAGTTAAATTGGGCATGTAATTAACTATTAAACATTCCTATCACTAGTCTGTATTCAAACTACTCTAAAAATTCTTGTTTATTTGCATATCATGACAGTTTTTTTCCCCGTTTTTGTCTTCATTTATACATTGATTTGCTATAGTTCATTTTACTTAGCCATTAACTATTGGACTAAAACTAATTATTGTCGATGAGATTAATTTAATGTGTGTATTTTCACTTGAGTGCTAAGTCTACCTTTCTATATTTACAACAGTATCCAATTTGATGCACTGTTTTTTGTTTATTTTTTTTAAAGAAAGAAAGGAAAGGAGGGAGGGAAAGAGGAACAAAGAAAAAGATAATCATTTTTTATTTAGCTAGCTGTTTGTTTTGGTTCTTCCCTCACCACCCCATGCTAGGTCACAAATCCAGGTCCTTGGGTTTTACATTGTTCACAATCCTCCTGTCTCAACCTCCTAAGCTACAGGATGCATGCCCCAGAATATTTTTATATTTTTACCTCTGCATTACCATATAATTAAAGAACAAAATGAAACAAAAAAATAAGAGAGCTACAAATTCTTAGGCTGTATACCCTGAACTTAAGAAATAAAAATCTATAATTTAAGGTGCTCTGAAGTAATTATACATATGTATGCACATAGGTTACATATTTATGAATGCACAAAAATAAGCAAAAAGTAATTACATTTTTTTAAAGGAAAGGTACAGGTAAGAATGAAGCTGAGTAAGAAAAACAGGAAAGAAGGAAGAGAGAGGAGGAAGAGGAGCTTTATTTATTTTTTTCATTTAGTTGTTCACATGTGTTGTTCACTCTAGCCCCGAGTTTTGAAACCTGGACCTTGGGATGCATGTGGGACTTTTCTGAAGTGTATTACACCACTGGGGTACCAGGGCACACCCTACATTCTTTTCATAAAAGAAAATTTGCAAAAAAAATTTTAATGCTTTTGTAAGCAATAAAAGTTATATTACTTTATCTTTTGTCAAGCAATCAATAAATTAAAACTATTTCATACAAATCAAAGCTCAACATTAGCCCACCTCATTGTATTTTCACTGTATATATATTTGCACTGTACGTATTTATCCACGTGCACACACATATTCACTGAAGATGATAAATGGATTTATAGATGGATGGAAACATATAGAATATATGGATAGAGAGATGAGAGATTTGATAAAAAATAGATGATAGATAAATGGTAGATAATAAATAGATGATAGATGGATAGATAGATGTATAGATGATAGATATGTAAATGATAGAGATTGATATCTGGCAGAATTATTTTCTCCAATAAATGCTTAAGGATACTTTTATCAAGAAATGTTAGAATAAGTTATTACCATATCATTTCAAAAATATGGGAACAAATAAATTTCTGTCTTAAATTCCTATCTCCAAAGTAAGTTTTCCTCTTTTCTCCTTTTTCTCAATTAGATATACCAATTTACTATCACCACTCATAGTTCTTTTCTAAACTTATTTGAATCATGTCTATGCAACTTATCATTTTTGACACTTTGTGAAAATAGATGTGAGTCTTTTAAATATTTTTCTTCTACCAGCTGGCACCAACTTTTGTCACTGGAGTGTTTGGAGAAGAAAAGGTTTTGCTTCCTGGTTTTTATATGTGCACTTAAGTACCAGGCTTCTGCAGAGCCTTCCTGCCTGAAACATCCCAAGGTGAACAGATTTCTCCAGCAAGTCCCTTTAAATGGTTTTATGCAGACTGCCTCTAGTAAAACACCTCGTGTTCACAGCTTTTTCCTGGACTTGGATAAGTCAGATTTCTAGTAGTTTCAAAGGTCAGCCTATGGCTAATTTCAGTAGGACATCAAAAAAACACCACTGCTCTTCAGTGACCTATAGTTAAGCCATCCCAATGAGGGAGTAGACTTTGGGTTTGCGGAGAGACTGGTACTCGTTGAAAGTTCTGCCTCAGTCTAAGGGGTAATGGCTAGGATCTTCTGGTATAGTAGGTATGGTATCGTATGATAGGCATGGAATAGTATTGTATGGCTAGGTATGGGTACAGTTAGGGGTATGGTGAGCTGTGATGTGGCATGCTATGGTATAATACTATTCTTAGGAGCTGAATTGTGTCTACAAAATTCAGATATTGAAGCCCTTACATTAGTACCTCAAAATGTGACTCTTCTTGGAGATAGTATTTCAGGAGTGGTTAACTTAAAATGAGACCCCTAGGGTGGGTCCCAATCCAGTGTGACTGTTGTCCTTACGGAAAGAGAAAGTCTGGAAAAATGGAGACATCCGGAATGCACAGACAAAGCAAATACCATGTAAGCAAACAGCAAGAACACAATCATCTGCAAGCCAAGGAAAGACGACTCACGTAAAGCTAAATCTGCCAACACCTTGATCTTTGACTTCTAGATTCCAGTAATATGAAAAAATATGCTCTTGTTTCTTAAATCTACTCTGAAACTAATGCATATATAATCATTTATATTACCTATTTAATATTGCCATATACTTTAAAGTCTAGTTCTCTACATTTATTACTTCTTATAGGTCAATTATTCCTTAAGCCAATCCTTTATAATAGCTTAATATTTTTCTGTATAAAACTTTTCTTGTTCAGATTACAACTTGGCTTCTCTCTAACTTATTTGGACCCCTACTGATACAATGATCTAGCAAACACAATTTATCATCCTTTCTAAATCACATAATGCCTACCAGAATGAGAATAAAAAGATTTTCAGAATTCTTAAAATTTTCTTCTTAAATATACTGAAACTATCATTATTATACATAAATGAAACCTGCTATTACATATAGCATATCTTTATTATCCACATAAGTCCACATTTTTCATTTGCAAATGGGTATTTTCATGACTATGCTTTGTAGAAAAGATATCCATTTTTCAGTTTAAAAAGATATAACTTGCAATTTTTATTCTTGTCACCTGGAAATCACTAGAGACATTATCAAATACCCTGGTGAAATCAAGACCAATTCTATATATAACTTCTAGTAAGCATTAGGTTTTAGTAACTTGTTTCTGTTCTTTTGCACATGATTCAGTCATTTATTGTCCTAATATTGCTCTATGTATTCAGATAAAAATGTGTATAAGAATAATGCAGTTCTTATCATAGCTTATACATAAGTAAATTATTATTATATAAATTAAAATGAAATACTGTAATTCAAATTAGAACAAAATTTTAAAGATATTAAAAACATTAGCTCATGTTGGTATGGTTTGATAAGACCAGCTCCAGAGCAGACATGGCAAATGAATTACTTCTTAAATTTAAGTAATAATTTACCAAAATGGGAAAAGGTGTACAAAAGAAGCATTACCAAATAAATAATATAAAAATGTTTGGGAAATTCTTGCATTAGCAAAGAAATAAGATCGAATAAAAAATCCCTTGATGGGGGTGGGGCAGGGGAGTGGAAGTGACTCTATAAAAGTTTATTAAAATCTTTTATTCCATCAAGCTTATAACAGACAAAATTATATCAAACTTTACTCAGGTTCTATTATATTTGATTGTGTGGTCTCAGTAAAATAAACATATTCTCATGACTTTAAAGGAACATGAGAAGTATGAAAAAGAAACTTGTAGTGTTAACAAAGTACTCCTCCAGCTTCTCTAGAACATCAATTTTCTAGACTCTACAAGACCTGGAATTTCTATGTGTCCATTGTCGGTATTTATTGCTTTGCTGATTGTTTTGTTTTGTTTTGTTTTTGCTTTGGTTACCTTTGCTTATTTTAGCAACAAAATTTAAAAAGCAACTCTTTATCACATACTTAGGTTGGAGACATAGATCTTAACAAGATAACATAGTCTTATCTTTGTGGAGTTTATATTGTTGAAGAGAGTTCTTTAACAGTTATAAATATATGAATATTACCGGAAAATATAAAGTGTTAAGTAAGACATAGTTATTTTCTTTCTTTCTGTTATTTTCTTTCTGTATCAGCAATTCTATTTCTTAAGTCCAAAACTCATTAAAAAATTATGAAATTCCAATTCTGGGTAGTGTAGAATAATATATTGTTCTGGAAATTTTACCACATTCTAGATTTTTCTAATTGTATCCCTGATAGTACTGCTGACCTCTATAATTTATTATAATGGCAGTTATATCTAGAGTTTATGTATTTAGTTATTCATTTATTTGCAGAATCTTCCATAGATACCATGGCGTACTTCCTATTATATATTTTAAGACCCACAGAAGTTTTTGTGATACTTTTTATATTATGTTAAAAGTAATCAGTATGGTTACATTTAAAGTTTCCCAATAGCTTTTCACTAAGAATATTTTCAGCCTTTGAAGATTATTGTCTAAATCCATTATTCCATTAAAAGTTATAAAATGGATTCATTATATGATTTGTCTTTATCTATTGGTTGAATTTATTTGTCAATTATTTTATTTTTTAAAAGTGGAACTTGAGTTGATGAAAATGGCAGGAATTCATCTTTTTAATAGCAGAATAGTATTCAACTGCAGATAGACAGATCATAAATAGATAATGATAGAAAGATAGATGACAGATGATATACCATATATTTATCCATTCATCTATAGATAAGCATTTAAATTGTTTCTACTATTGGCCATTGTACATAATGCTGCAATAAGCAGAGGACTGCACAGGTAGTAAACCAGAAGTAGGGTAATTAGCTCATATTAAACACGTTTTAGTTTCTGGACAATCTCTATAACTGCTTTCCATGATAATTACAATATACAATCATACAAGCTGTGTATTAGTGTTCCATTTTCTTTGCATCCTCACCAACACTCACTATTTCCTGCCTTTTGGGTAATGACATTTCTCACAGTTGTGATGTGATATCTCATTATTTATTTAATTTGTATTTCCCTAAAACAAAAAATGTGGACTATCTTTTGATATAAGTGTTGACATGCATTTGTAAGCCTTCTTTGGAAAGGTGTTTATTCTGATCTGCTTATTTTTAAGTGAGTTTTGTTGTTGTTGTTGTTGTTGTTGACTTTTAAAAATTCTTTATATATTTTTGATATTAAGCCCTTTTCAGATGCATGATATTCAAATATCTTGCCTCATTCTATATTACAAGGGAATTTCTTTCCCTGTGCAGAACTTTTCTAATTTTATCTACTCTCATTTATTATGTACTCTCATTTATTATGTACTCTCATTGACTTTAGCTTCCTTCGATATATGAATTCAGTTCCCAGAGACATCTCTTAGGTCAATGTCTAGGGGTAAGTTTACCTCTATTTTATGATTTCAAGTCTAATATCCAAGTCTTTGTTTTGAACTAATTTTGAATATGGTGTTAGTGACAGAGTTTATTTTATTTTTTTTCTTTTTGCTATTTGATGTCTTTTATAATTCCAAATAACTTCAGGCATTTTGTTCTATTTCTGTGTAAAATGTCATTGAGATGCTGATAATGATGGTGTTAAATGTGTATATTGTTTTAAGTAATATGGCTATTTTGACAAAGTTAATCCTTCCAATTCATGAGCATAGGATATCGTGTATGTGTGTGTGCATTAAATTTATTTTAGCAATATCTCAACTCTTCAGAGTACAGGTCTTTCTGCTTCACCTCTTGATTAATTCAGTCCTTTCATATGCAGAGTGTCAATGACATATGAAGCCCAGTACTGCCGTAAATAGTGTTGTCTATTTACTTATTGACTTGTTTAGATTTTTTATGAACTTTTTTCTTTTTTACTTAGAAGAGGCTCTTTCAACATTTCTTGCAAGGGGCATCTTAGTGCAGCAAATCGCTTCAGCTACTGTTTGTCCAGGAAAATTCTTTATTTCTCTGTCATATTTATGAGGGTTTTGGAGGATATAGTATTCTCAACTATCTTTGTCTGAAGGGTAAATATTTTCCATTGTTAATTAATTAATGCCTTAGTCTCCCAGCAATCTCCAAGAACAACCTGTGAGTGATACTTTTAATATCAAATTGTGGTATAGATTTTAACATCTTTCCCTCTGCAGCTACTGCTATATTTTTCTTATTTTCATGCTGAAATTGTCCCATCTTTTGGCCAGAGTGTGCCCCTTCAAATGCAATTTCTCCATTCAATTGAAATAAAGGGGAAAAAATGCATATTACATATGTATTTATATGTTAGTACCTTTGACACTTTATTTCTAGTATTTGAACAATAATATATACTTCAATATTGCATTCAGTCCTTTAAATTAAGTAGCCAACTTTGCCCATTGATTTTTCATATCCCACATTCAACAATTTACAAGCCTTAATGTACTACAAATAGTAAAAGGGAATCCATATGGGTATATATAGCCTCCTAGAACACAGGGAAGTCTAATCCTTTAATAAAATCTTAGGAATTTTTTATCGCTAGTTTCCTCATTTCCACTGCTGACAACGTGAGCATTTATTATCCAATAGTCACTTTCCTAAACGTCCCTAGTTGTTTGGATGGAGATGGTACTTTAAGACCAGGTTCTAGAACCTGGAGTTCTTATTGTACTGGTTCTAGATCTTTGTATTTGAGATTGAAATGGTACTTTTCTAGAGAAAATATATCAATATATTGTACTTATTTTCAATTCAAATTTAGAAATATAGGATTTTACACAGGGCCTTGATTTTGTGTTTACTATTAGTTTTTCTTTGGCTGAATTTTTTGGCTCCTAATTAGATTAATATAAATATTATTTGTCGGTGTAATAGTTTCAGAATTTCACTACATTATTGCTAATGATACTACTACTAAAATTAATCAATACTTCTTTTTAAGTCCTCTTTTGTCCCATTGTAAATCATTCAAATTATTTCTGTCTCTGTGGTTAAGTTACTACTCATAGAAAACAAATTTAAGAAACTTTGGCTTATAACTCTATTGATTATTTAAATACATAACTCCCTTCATTCTCTGATAACAGTTTATATACTCTACATTGTTTCTGTCTTATTGATTTTCCTTTTTATTTATTTGTTTTGTAAAATTATAATCCTGGAATTTAACTCATAATAGTCTACATATATGTTCTGTTCACTTTTAAAACTTTACCATTGAACTGTAGCCCTGTATAAATGGTATCTGGGACAAAACACTTATTTTCAATAAATGAATATTTTTTTAAGATCTGTTTCAATGTAAAGCATATCCTTCTGCTCTCTTACTTAATTATTTTCCATCAACCCATTTTATTAAAGCTAGGTTTACATTTCTTGAACAAGGTCTAGATCTTTGCAAGTACCTCTGTTTTCTTATTTGAATCCTTATTTTTACTACTATAATATTGTGACTATCAACCTTTATAATAAATTCACTGCATTATTCTAACTACATGTTTACCTGTTTCTGAAACTAGATTATGAGGACTTTGAGATTAGAGTCTTCCATGTCCTCATTGTCAATCTGGGTCCTTGTCAAAACTGGAGTATAAATACATTAAAAACAAAGTTACCTGAAAATACATCTGAAAAACAAGTTCCAAAAGTGTTTAAAAATAATTTTAATCATACTAAAATTGCAAGTATTAATTTTATTAAAACTAATCTCATAAAAGTACATGATACAAGAAACACTTATTTTGCTTCCAAAGGGCTCTTTAATAAAGATTGTAAATTCTCACAATTTTCAATATTGCATTTAACATTCTTAATATTACATTTAATTCTACACAAATGAAACAGATAATGCATTTTATTAATTAAGAGAAAATTATGAAGCATTAGCCAATACATGTGCTTGCTTAATTTAAGGTTTTATCCTCTTTTTAGAAAGTGTGTCAGATTTCTTCCAGCCATAAATTTTTAGAAAAGAAAAGGAAAAGAGAAAAAAAAAATTTGCAGTCACAACTTCTAGTCTATATCATGATTTGTATTTGATTCTTTTAGTTATAAGTTCAACATAATACTTTTCTCAACCTGTCTCACCCATTTTAAACTTCTCTATTATCTATGTGGCCAATGACATAAACTTGCAATGTTTCCCACATTCATATTTTTCCACCACTGAGAGCATTTTCTGACTCTGCAGAAATATTTGTGGGTTTAATGCTTTTCTGTGACTCATTGGGATGTTTTAAATTAACATTATCAGGCACACCCTGGTGGAGCAGCAGTTAGTTCAATCACCTCTGAAGGAACATAAGGCCACATATCTCTGGGCTCAAGTGCCCAAGTCCCAGGTCCAGGTGGAAACAAGCATTGTCAACAAGTAAAAAAAAAAAAAAAAAAAAAAATTATCAACTTCTAAAATTGAAAAAAACAAATTTACAGGATCATGTAATTTCTGGATCTCATGTTCACCAAAACCAAGGCAATGAACATGATCTTATATTTTGTTTTTACTGCATAATTTTGGTGGAGACTTCTCAATTTAGCACAATCTACTTATTTACTGTGTAAATTTTATCATATATATTTATTACTATTATGTATAATGAATTATTTCTACCTGTAATTGATTTTAACACAGTTATTGCTTTTTGAGCAATGTTATTCTTTTTTCAAATATACAAATATTTATAAATATAATACACTTAATGATTTTGCACATTAAAAGTTTTCAAGGCACCAAAGATTAGTGTACATTTTCCACAGCTAAATATAGTTCTGTTTGTTCCCTTAGCTAACCTCAGCTCTTAATAATACTGGTTCACTAGCCACCTTCTCCTACCTGCCTCCAAAATAAGTTTTCTTTAAAAATAAAATTAAAAATTCACATTAACATGCTCCATCAAAGCGATTAATGAAGTCAAGTAAAAAAACCCAAGGAATATCAGTTATAAAATTAGTGTTTCAAAAGAGTCAATAGATGAAGTATGTCATATCTAACTGAGGAATATTCATTTGCTGAACCCAAAAGTTCAATGGGAAGAATAAGATGGATAACCTACAAACAAACAGATGCTGTTGGGTGTCTCCCCAAGCTCTTTTGTCTATGTGGTCTCCGTACTGGCAAACCCCACATTTGAGTAACATGTAGGTCAAAATCCCCTTCAATCCACTATCAGGAATGCTTACAGTCAAAAGAAAGTTTCATTTTCATTATTGCTGGTTCTTTCTTATACCAGGACAGGAATTGTCTAAGGCAGCAGCAGACAGGCACAAAGGCAACCCCAACCTAAGCAGTTTAGTACTGCTTTGTAAAGCTCTGTTTGTGGAACTTTCTGCTCGGTCGCTCTCAGGTAAAATCCTAAAATAGACGCCAGAAGTCTGCAAAACAGCTGCCTCTTCCTTGACTGGTGTCACTGTTGAAGCAGTTGTAAGCTGAAAGTTGCAAGCCTACAGACCCTGGAAGCTGGAATCCCTAGACCTATGGTTTGTAACCTAAAGTTCTAAAACAAGACTATTGCATCAGGCAGGTAAAGAATATCATCTGGATGAATTTATAACAATAGGGTAGCAAATAAAATAAAAAAACAGAGAAAGTCAACAAAACAGACAGAACAGACACTGAATACCATCCAAAGGAGAAAGTGAACCTAAGCAAACAGGAAGTGAAGTCATAGACAGAGAAAAACAACAGAAAGCAAAGTCTCAAACGATAGCAATAAAGTCCTGCATTTTACTCAATTTCTTAAATGTGAGTGGACTGAACTCACCACAAAAAGACACAGAGTGGTTTGATGGATAAAAAAACAGGATTTGTCAATATTATGCTTACAAGAAACTCATATCAGATTCAACAATAAATATAGTTTGAAGTCAAGGGCTACAGAAAAATGTATCAAAGCAACAATTATGAAAGGAAATCAGGGACTGTGATATTAATATCAGACAAGACAAGGATAGACACTAAATTATAGTCAAAGATGTAAAGCATCTTGATGCTTTAGAAATGGCTATCATTATATATGTACACACAATAAAGGACCATCTAAATAAATAAAACAAATATTGAATTGCTAAACACAGACATTGATAATATTACATATGATAGGAGAAATTAAAGGCAGCTAGAGAAAAAAAAATTCAACTCAAAAGGAAAAGATTGTCTGAAAATATCTTAGCAGAAACTTTAGGGGCCAGAAGGGGATGGCACGATATATTCAAAGTTGAAAGAAAATAATTTCTAACCAAGAATACTCCACCCTCCTAGATTATTATTTAGAAATAAAGGAGTGATAAAGAGTTTTCTAGAAAAACAAAAGTCAAAGGAATTCATTGCAATGAAACAAGTGTTGTAAGAAACACTAAAGGAATTTTTATATAATGAAATCAAACGAGTTAGAAGAAGCAAAACAAAAAGGAGAGAAAAAATGGTAATTGTTAGAATCATCTTGCGACTAATATGCTTTTAATTTAAAATATGTGATGAAAAAACCAACAAAGAGACATCATCTCACACCTATGAGAGTGGTTATCCAAAAGACTGGAGCCTAAAGAATTGGTGAAGATGGGGAGAAAAGTCAAGAATTATGCCCTGTTGATTTGAGTATAAATTGGTACAATCATCATGGAAAGCAATGTGGAGATGCATCAAATAGTAGAAATAGAAAATATGTATATGTCATTCCTCTTCTATTTCCTTCAAAACACAAAAACTCTAATCTGAGATATACATGCAAAATCCATATTATTTACTATAGCCAATAGCTGGGAGCAATGTAAGTGCTCATTGTAAGATGAATTATAGAGATATAATACATATTTACACTTGGAATACTATTCAGCTGGAAATTAAAGTTAAAATCCTTTTATTTTTAACAAAAGGGATGAACCTAGAAGGAATTAAAAATTCAACCACATGAGGAAATATATTGTATACTTCCCAAAATTACCCCTTTAAATTTTATAGATGGTTGTAGCTTTAGAGATTATAAAAGAGTAGATACCTTCTATTAAGATTACAATCACATTAATGTCTCAATATAAATATTTTATCGTTACATTAGTATTTATAAAGCAATTAATATAAATATCGTATCACGCACACTAAAATTCAGACTATTTTGAAATAATTTTCTTTCATCAGCCTGTATTTTTAAAATAACTTGTTTTACTTTGTAGTTATTTTTATCTTATGTATAATCTAAATTGGTGCTCCAAGAAACTGACACCTAAGTCTATTTTATTATTCATTTCACCATACTTCTCCATATCAAAAATTTGGGTAGAGATTACATAATAAATTATTGAGAAAATATAGTCTCTTCAAAATTTGTTCACAAATTATAGTACCTAGAATTCTTGATAAAATATGAAAAAATAAGTCATTGCAATGCTTTTAGCTATGCACTTAATAAGCTTTATTTCAATTAATGTTTATAATGCATGTGAAGAATTCTAAAACTTCCGCTCAATTTCATAGTAAAAATTAATTTGTTTATATTGGCACATGATACAAATATAGTAATTGATATCACTATTACAACAAAAAGTGTTTTGTAGGCAAACCCTTATGGGGTAGCAGTCAGGCTCACTACCACCCATTAAGCAAAGTTCATATATACCCCAAGGACACAGATTCATGACCCAGGGAGATCAAAACAGACTTACCAACTAAATAACGATGAAATAAAATACCTTTTCCTCCTCTCATTCTGCCTGGTTACCTGCTTGCATTCATTCTTTTCTGCACCTTTCCTTTCAAAAAAGTGTTTTGTCAAAGGTAGAGCAAATATGAATAAGGAAATATTTCATATATTTGAAAGTGTCAATGTTCAAAAATTATATTGAAGATTTACTTCTATTTTAAGAAAAAAATTGATTTTGCATATAAATTGGGAGTGAGCACGAGGGTCATAAATGAAAAGAAAATGTGACTTTCTGTTCTACTGTCCAAACTTTTTACTTTACACTCTTTCCATATAGTCCAAAAGTCTGATGATATCTGACTATTAGTCAGGTTGGTGTACACCATACCCACAAATGTATAACGGTCATGTATACCTGGAGTTATTCAAGTGTAGCACTGACCACCTCCCATTGCAATATTTTCTTTCTCTTCCATTTAAATAATAGACTTGATTACACTAGGTAAATGATAAATCAATGTGCTAGATACTTGGGTAATCCAGAGTGCTGATAGAAATTAGATGGCATAGATTGGCTGTATTTCCTTCTGTGTATGTTATATTTTTAGGTCTTACATAAAAGTGTTTAATTTATTTTGAATAACATTTTCTGCACAGTGATAGGTAGATAGAGATATACACAGGAGATATATGTATATGTATATATATGTACATGCATATATATGTATATACACATATATATATAACAAATGTTAAGAGAACTAAAGGTGGACATTGACAGAAAAACACTAATAGGAGGAATTTTCAACTCTCCACTTATATCAATCCAGGCAGAAAATCAACAAAGAAATAAGGACCCTAATTGAAATAATAGATCATATGGACCTAACAGACATATAAACGGTGTTCTAGCCCATCAAGAAAGAATATTCATTATTCTCAACTGTACATGGAACATTCTCAAGGATATGTCATATCTTAGGACACAACACAGGTCTCAGCAAATTTGGCAAGATAGAAATTAAATTATAAAAATTATCTTCTCTGACTATGAGGGAGTGAAATTAGAAATGAATCAAAAGAGCAAAAGTAGAGAACCACAAAGAAGTGAAGACTGAACAATATGCCTCTGAATAATTCCTGGATATTGATAAAATTAAAAATGAAATTAAGACATCTGGAAACAAAAATAAATGAAGAGATGAACTATGAAAATATATGGGACATGTTAAAAACAGTTCCAAGAAAAATGTTTGTAGCCATACAAGTGCATACCAAAAAATAGACAACTACATGCAAAATGTTGAAGCTAGATCAATAAAAAACTTGATTCAAAGTGTATCAGAGATTTAGATGTAAGACTAGAGACCATAAAATATGCAACAGAAAACACAGGCAAAATACTACAGGATACTGACCTAAGAGATGGAACTCAATTCCATTAGCAAGGGAAATAAAAACAAAAATAAACAAATAGGATTACACCAAAACATAAAGCTTCTGCACAGCAAAAGAAACCTGTATAAACAAAAAGACACCATACTGAATGGGAGAAGATATATGCACATCATACCTCTGTCAAGAAGTTAATAACCAAAATATATAAAGAACTCATTAAATTTAATTAAAAAAATCACCCTAACAATTCAATTTAAAAATGGGCAGAATAACTTAATAAACACTTTTCTAAAGAAGACATATAAATATACAACAGGCACAAAACAATGAGATACTTTCTTATACCGGTAAGAATGGCTGCTATCCAAAAGAATGGAAACGAGTCCTAGAGAGTATGTGGAGAAAGGAAACTCATATACACTACTCATGGGAGTGTAAGATGGTGCAACCATTATGGAAAGCAGATTGGGGACTCCTTGAAAATTTGAGAATGGAAATCACATGTGACCCAGTTATTCCTCTACTGATTATATACCCTAAAACAACACTTACTCACATAGTCATATACATCCCTTGTTCATTGCAGCATTATCTACAATACTCAAGAGATGGAAACAACCTAAATATCCATCAACAGATGAGCAGATATAAAAGAAATCGCATATATACAAATAAATAGTAGAATATTATACAGGTATCAAAAAAAGTGCAATCCTGTCACTCACAACAATATGGATGGACCTGGAGGGAATGATTCCTTGCAAGATAAGCCAGAAGGTGAAAGTTACAACATAACTCATACAAGATGTACAGAGAAAGTAAGCAAATGAACTAAATTAAAAACTAACAAAAAACAAATAAAAGAACAGATTTTAACAGACAAAAAAAAAATCAAAGATTGTGGAGAGGAAGGGAGGAGAACAAATGGGTAGAGGGAATTAATTTAAAAGTGAAGGAAATACTGAAACAGTGGTAAATTTATGATATTGTATACCAGTTTTGATCTACTATGGCATACACCTTCAAACTGTTATAAAAATGTAATATCTCTTTAATAAATAGATTAAAAAATTTTAAATATACAAAATAAAAATGAATACATTGTGAGCAAAAGAAATAATAAATATTGTTAAAAATAAAAAAGGAAAGGAAAGAAGAGAAAAGAAAAGAAAATAGGCATGCCCTGGTGACTTTGGAGTTAAAACATCAGCTGGAGAGTAGACCACGTAAAGACCACAAACCAGATTCAGAGCCCATGACTAGGAGGAACTAAAGAAGTCAACAAATAAAAACCCTCCTCTCTCTTACTGTCAGACTTCACACCTCTTTAAAAACAACAGCAACAAGCAAATGAACAAACACATCTCAACAAAATTCATATACTAAGACTGTGGCTGCTAGGAGTATTGGAGGAAGGGATGGAAGGAGAAAACAAGATGATGATTAGGGCACTAGAACTTTTGTTGCGGGTATGGAACGAAATACAAACAGGCAAATTCAATATCCTAAAGTGCATTAGCAATGTAAACAAAGTGTAAAGCAATTTAAAAAATAAAATACAATTGAATTACAGCTAATAAAACCTCATACTTGTGGAAAATAATGTTTTTGCCCAGTCTCTAATTTTCAGTTTCATCATTTTTTCTAAAATTAATATATCAATTTATTTGAGGTATGCAGATTGTAAAAGATAGCTTATATAAATTATGCTTACTTTCTCTGTCATTCTGTTTTGTGAAGGCATTTCTCCACCTCATAACTTTTGTGATCCCTTCCTTGTTTAGTAATCAACTCAGTAAAATTCACCAAATTATTAAATAAGTAATAAACACCAAATTAAAAACAACCGGTATTAGTTCTTTGTCATCCCACAAACAGTTGGCCATCTTCTCAAGGATCTAGCTATGCTCAGTGTAGTTTTCATTATTTCATACTGCAGCCTCTAATTTACAACGTTGAGGAGAGTCTGGATTAGATAAAGTACAGCAATTTAGACATATACTCTGTAGCTTTTCTCTCTCTTGTGTAATATTATGCTCTTTTGTCCTTCTGAAGTCCAGAAGATGAGTGTCAAAGAATGGCATACCTTGGTCTATTATTTATCATCTGTTTATTGTTTATTATTTCTTATTAACATTCTATTATAATTAGTAAGCGATCCATTACTTTTTCTTTCAAGAAATGAGGGATTGAGTCCTTTCAGTTAGTCTTCCTTGGAATTCTTGATTAATTCATTATCTTTCAAAATGCTTTTGGATGATATTTACATCTAGTTATGATCTTTTCATATTTATTTTAAAACATACATTTATATAAATATGGACCATGACAGAAAAGAATTAATTTCTAAAATTAACAATAGGGAAAATATTCTATATCACAGTTTATAAAATCTGTGACACAGTTTATACAATCTGTGACTATTTATTGAATAGTAGCCAGTCAGTAAAGAACAGGAAAAGAAGAAACATGTAAAAACATTATGGAAAAAAATGCAGAAGAGTGCTGAATTGAAAATGAATGCAAGAATCAAAACCATTCTAGGAACTAGATCGAAGTAGAAGTATCTCTGAAAAATATGCAAGGCATTCCAGGACTATTCTTAAGCATGCCATTATATTTCGTTCATTTTTAAGAACCAGTGGACCCAAGGGGGACAATTAAGAGAGATAGATAGGAATATACAGAATTTACTGGGATTTTCACTTCCATTATAGGGTACTAGTCATATATGGATGTAGCAGATCTGGTCTAAAAGTTCCTAATATATAGGATACAAGAATACTACAGAATCATGAATAATTTACCAGAGCTCTTTATTTTTTCTGAGCATAGCTAACAAATGCATGTTTTCTATTTTATTCTCCTGTATTCTTCATTTATTTTATCTTCAATAAACAAAAGTTTATTTCACATATATGTTACTTAAATAAAGCAAATAAAATTGCAGTTATATATAGCTTACACTCATATTGAATATAATGATGCTAAAACTTCTAAAGACATACTCATAAATTAAGATTCCTCATGGAATCTTTCAACTTCACCTATTGCTAATGCCATATTATGTTATTATATTATGATTGCAAAAGTCATTATTTTTTTCTGAAAATAAATGACCAAATGAGGGTATCCATCTACAAAACAAAGAATCAAAACATAATGAAATTCATCTCCTTTATTTTACCATTCCCTGCTAAGAACAGGAAGAATAGACACGCCATCACAAAATTGGTATATTTTTAAACTAAATAAAGTGGAATATTAATATTAAGCAATGAAAAATATCTCCCCCTATCTTTTCCCCTTGAGAAACAACAGGGGGACTTTGTATGCTACAATTCTGAAGCTAAGAATGAAAGAACATGGCTAACCTTTCTAATACAATTGTCTCTCCTAAGGATTTGGTTCTGCTTTTGTGATCATATAATTTTCATGTTGTTTTATGCATTCCCTATGGCTGAATCAACTATAATATCATTGCATATTAAAATTTCAACACAGAACACACATTTAAATTCTGTACTTGATATAAAAGTCATGAAGAAACTGGAGGCAAGTTGGAGAAACAACTGTGTTTAATAAAGAGATCAATATAACTGAGCAGACACATTGCAGCCCTATTTTCCAAGACTTCTCAGGCACTCACGAAAGAAACAAACAACAACAAAAACAAAGTTAAACAATGTTTTTATTGGGAAAATAGATTTCTTTATGAAATAATAAAATCATCGACATTCATCCTGTTTCTTTTTTTCTAATCTGTGGCACATATTTTTAGCAAATCCACTACTCTTGAAAGTAAGATGACTAAGAAGTTTTATTTGTGTATTTAGGCAAATTTCTAATAGAATACAAAATAATCATAAACATTATAAATCATATTTGGCATAATGAGTACATAAAAAAAATCAGTCTTTCAAGAGTTTCTATTATACCCATTTCTGCCTATTCACAAAGCAAAAAGGTTGCCCTTTTCTCAGAAATTATGTAAAAATGGTATTATTTGAACGTCTATCCTGTTCAAAAACATGTTTTTAAAATATGTTTCTGACTCACTTCGGCAACCAGATCATTTTTGAAAGAGTTTTTAGTTAGCCCAAACTTTTTAGCTTAACTTCTAAACAGATGTCTAGTGTATTAATGGAGGGAATATTTTTTCTTTGGATCTTGTATTAGTGCAAAAGATTTAAATGTAGCAAAGAATGGTATAGATTTCATTTGTTAGGTCCTTGAAATGTATAGTATCAGTCACTGGTATTTACATGTCTTCATTGATTCACAGTTACCATAGGGAGTCTTTTTATTCATGTTCATATTTCCCAAAAGAAATGTTCTTCAGCTGTGAGGGTTTTATCCTGTTGGTCTAAATACATATAGAACATCTTGAGTACCAATTAAACATATAATGAGAAATAGGCAGAAGGGAAAACAAAGATATTAACTTATCACCATTAATATTTAGATGAGTACAAAAATGTTAAAGGTATTTAAAGATTTTACGTTAGATGACTAAAATCTGTTCTTTTGCAGGAATTTTAAATATCTAAAGATGATTTCTTGAATCTCGACAAAACATCCATATTTGCTTTTAAAAATAAGCAATATTATTATACTTAAGAGTTACTCAAACAGGTATCATTATGTACTTATACATATTTGAACAACTTTAATGTGTATTTTCTAAATAAATAGAAAAACAATAAAGAACTCTAAGTATGTTAATTTGAAACTTTAGTATATAAAAATTGAAAGAAATAATAATATGGATAAGTACTTAAAAATCTTTAAAATGACTTATTATAAAGAGTTTTGAACATCAGGAAATGTATATGACAGTGTTAAGAAAAATGTTGCATGGTATTTATAAACAAAAAAGTTTCAAATGTTTATATCATGTAGTCATACATATAAACATGTATTTATACACATACACCCCATTTTGACTTAAGAAAATATAGACACTGATACTACTTACACATTTTTAAATTTCTCAACTGTTCAGTTCTGAATTTACATTAGAAAAATGAATCTTATCTTAAAAATAAAAAAGAACAATGATATCATGTCTCCAAGCAGCAAGACCTTATTTTTTCAAAATAAAAATAAGTATTTGTTTCAAGTTACAACATTAAAGAAAAACTTATATATTCAGAAAATTCACTGATTAACAGTAGAGTATCTGGTGCATCTTGGTGGCTCAGGTGCTAAGGTGAAGACTTGAGTATAGACTAGATAAATCCCAAGGACCCAGGTTTTCAACCCAGAGCATATGAGGGTGGAAGACAACAGAACCAAAAAATAAATAAAAATGCTTCTTCCTCCCCTCCTTTCCTTCCACTTTTCTTTCATTTCTTAAAAAATTAAAAATAAAGAGTAAAGTGACTAAAATTTTTCACTTCCCTGGTTATTTATAGTATAATTATATATATTTTAAAATAATATTTTGAAAGGACTAAGCACTTAAACCTATTGTTTTCAAATTAAAAGTATG
>RJWH01000105.1:1060000-1365000 GCA_004363575.1 Solenodon paradoxus
TAATGTTTTAAGACTATAGCTTAGATTTGCTAAACTGATATACTTTGATTAGAAAGAAGCAATATATGCATATAAGGCAAGCCATTAAAATAAAACATGAATATATGAATTACAAGGATTTTCACATAAACTATTGATGACAGCTAGTTCTAACTTATGAAATCTATTTACCTATTCTCACTAAGATTTCTCTTTACACAAATATATCTGACACATAAAAATCTACTGTGTGCAACATAAGAAACAGTGAAGGGAAAAAACAAAAAGGATTGTAAAATGAGAATTTTTGTCACGAGGTCTGTGTTATTAAAATGTTTCTAGATAAATTTTATTCTATATTCTCCAATATTGCTACTAATTATTTTTGAAGATTTTTATATATGCTACTCAATTTCAAAAAGAGCTCTGAACTCTAACACATAAAACATATTGCACATATTAATATAAATATATTTATTATGTGTTTACTCTGATTTGATGGTCTACCACATAGTCATTTACATACACATGTCGAGATCAGTATCCATCTGTCGTTAACAATGTAGGAGAATTCCTGTATTGATTTCGTTTTAAATTTTAGTATTCATTTATTTAAAAACATTAGAGTTTGTTATAGCATCTGATTGGGACTTGTTGATCTTATGGAAGTTATAATTGTATTAAGTTTTTCTTTTTTGTTTCCCTAAATTTTTGGCAAGTTCGGGACCAAAATACTGATAATAAGTAAGTAGACAAATGGAAATAAAGGTCATATCTTGTATTCATTCAATCTTCTAAATTGCTGATTATTAGCTAACATTTTCTAAGCAATATATGCTTAAAACAACATTCAATAATATATTTCTTAGAGCAGTAATCTCAGATTCTACCAAGAAAAATGGGTTCATACTCACAAAAAGTGAAAACTCATTATAAATATACTTTGTACTTTTTTTTTCTTGGTGATTCCTTAGCATATTTTCTTATTTAATCAGAGCAAGATTATAGTTAAAAACAAAAATCATTTAAATTTAACTCATAGTCAATCTTATATTTCATTTCCTTTTTTTAAAAAAACAGCACCTTTCAGTTTTATAACAAATTATAATGGAAGACTTTTCAGGAAATAAGAAGTTTCAAGAACTAACGAAAATAAGAACAAGGGATTAAGAAGTGAAGGTATTCCAGTGCGCTGATGAAAAGAATATGGATGAGTCAAGCAGGCTTCCAAGTTAATTTTAACTCTTCACCTAATTATCGAATAAATTATTTAACCTCTCTGATGCTCATTGTCCTCATCTGAAGTAAAAACCACTCTTAACCCATTGACTTATTTTAATAATTAGATTGGATATAAAGTACATCCAAATCCCTATTAGAATATCCTCTCTAGAATTTAAAAATCATAGTTCTGAATTATTAGTTTTTCAGCAATACAGCGCAAATGTCTACTGAAACTTTAGATTGTGTCCTCCCTAATGGAAGACCCTCAGACTATGTGACTTGTGGAGTCATATTGGACATAATGATGACTTTTTCTTGTTCTCATTCCTGTGGGATATTCTCATCTCCTGATGTGGTATGTGAAAAAATTACATGAACATCACAGGGGTCAAATAAATTATTAAATATATTAACCCAGGGGGTTATAAATGATATGTTGAATACAAATTCTATGTATTTCCATAAAAATACCTGTGATTAGAGATATTATAAGCTATCTTTAAACTACATTTATGATTAAAAACAAATATCTTTAGATAGCATTAATTCCATGAGAATTAAAAGCTGCTCATTCAAATTAATTTCATGGAAATGTATTTAAAAAAATCTCTGTCACCATCAAAAATTTTTATATACCATTCATAATAATCCTTCCTAGGCTTAAATAAATATAAAAGTTGACTTCAGATTTATGAGAAAGGTCTCAAAAAAATGTGGACAAGTTAATAGCAGAGGAACACTTGAAAAAAACTGATGTTTAATAGTGTTGCAGCTTTACACATAAGAAAATATATAAAGATCTCAATAGCCCCAAGAGTGAGGAAATGGAGATGTCAATTAAGTTAAATAAGAACAAATCTGCCAACATAATTTATAAATGGCAATTAAAAGAAGCTATGATATGCTTAAATCAGAATTCATAAAGGTAATAAACAAGGGTCCTAGCCTTTGTCACCCATTTTAATTCTGTGAGCAGCAACATACGGAAAAGTTCATGTGGTTAAAGGCTTCTCCCCAGGTATCAGTTTCTAGACTTCTATATCTCTACATTAAATATTAAAGCACTTCCATAGATATAAAATAATTCCCATCTGTTGTGCATGTCATTAAACCAGGCAATTTGGCAAGGAAGTTCATCCCTTAAACACCAGTATAAAGTATTTCCAAAACAATACTGAAAATTTATTATCTATTATTAGCATATATAATACCTTAATTGCATACTTTTCATTCATTTGTTCATTCAGTTAAATATTTTGTAAGTACTCAAATACTGTGCTGATTACTGGGTCAAGAGACATACAAAAATATATATTTATCTACCTTAAGTGAGTCATATTTCAGAAACATAAATATATAACAATAATTGACATTAAAATTGGATAAACATGATTTTAACAAGCTTTTTTTATTAAATATGAACTTAAGATCAAAGAAAATAATAAAAACAGCATTTCTATTTTATATATTTAAATCACCATTGTGAAACTTCCTTTTGCAAAATCTTATTACCCCAGTAGACAGGCAAAATATGCATAATAAAAATGCTTTGTAACAACAAAATGATCACCCATTTTATTGTTAATATAGTTATTATTTGAACACAAAAATGCTTTGACTCCAGAAGTACATTTAAATTAGTCTTTTTGATGCAATCAGTTATAGTTAAAAATCTTCAAAGTCTTTTATATTGCTCCAAATAAAGCACGAAGTTTCTCTTCTAATTCAACAGGAAGAGGCCTGTTTCTGAGGTAGCATTGGAGTTTATATTTTATTTGCACAACATACTTATTCAGGACTTACATGCTTAGGTAAATCTATAGACCTTTTTGCTATAAAAAGTTATGCAAGAAATGTATACTCCTGATATTCCCCAGAGGAAAGACTTCAAAAGCATTACTTTCAAACAGGGATAGAATTTCCAAAGAAGTTCTTCATATCCCCAATTTTAAGTTAGACATCTGCAGGAAGGGAGAAATTTGAATTTGTTGGAAAATAAGTGAAAACAAATTCTGTACTTGATGAATATTGCTGACTATTCAAATATAGATGCCTGTCAGAAATAAGTCCTCTGCAACAGTAAAAATATTTTTAATTTACATGACATTTTCTTCTGAAGAATTCATTTAGTACTAAGTTGAAAAATGTTAAGAGAAACTTTATTATATTTTAAAAAGGTATATAGAGAGAAACATAAAACGACCTAGCTAGACAATAGACTACAATAAACTAGCAGTTAAGGTAACAAATTTTAATAATTTAATTCAGGAAATTGATCAGAGGCAAATGCTTGCGGTAAATTGCTGGAGATAAATGAATCAACAAGCTTGTATCATATATAAAAACCATCAGATAATTTTTCAATAAAAAACAAGTAATGTCTGAGGACATTTATTGGAAAGTTAAGCATTTTAAAAGCTATTTCTTTAAGTTAAAAAACGTAATGTCATTTAGCAATTGACTCCTTTGGATATGAAAATAAAATCATTTCATAGCAAAGTTTATCTGAAACTGCAGAGTACAATCATCATGTCAGAAATAGTAACAGGAGCCATTATTGATAAATTCTGATTGATAGTGTTGAGACTTCATTCTTTGATCCATCTATCACATTTTTATTGAATTCATTTTTAGTGCCAAACAAGGAACTAGCTCTGGGAGAATTTCATGGTAAACAACAACACAAAAGAATGACTTTTTCCTTCAGCCTTGTAAGTTCAAATATTTTTTTGAAATCTTTTCCTCAGCATGAAATTTAAGGAGGAATAACACACAAAAAATTATTTGTTATTTTTTACCCTCTGTGACTTTAGTTTTCTTAAGCTTTTTAATTATTTGTATGGAAGATATTATATATATATATCACACATTACATGTTATATATCACATATAATCATAGCCAAAGTCAGTATAAAATAGGTTGAATAAAAGCCTCTTAGAAACATGCTATTTTGTGAACAGTGTATGGTAATTTTCACCCCATAGGGCACTGTTCAGCACAAAATCTCTTAAAGCAGAGCCTGAGGCAAGGATTAAAATGCTGATCTTTATTTGAGAAGTGCAAACCAAAGACCATGAGGATGAAAAGAGTGAGGCAAAGGTGCAAATTCACTATTATATGATTTTACTGCACTGATTATCATGTCAAGAAGTGTTACTAAAAGATAATAGGTTGTTCAGAGTTGTTACAGGTTGATATATTGAAAAGTCTCAGGTTATCTTCAATCTTATATGATATCTCTTAGAGAATTTACAAAATGATGCCAATGTGTAAAACAAGTTTAGTAAGTCTCTCAACAAAACTGAACTTCTCAGAGTCCTGTTTGAAGGTCCCATGTAAAGTTTATTCCCTGGGCATGAATTAACTGAGACAATTTTGGGTTCCTAGATCCTCCATACAGTTATGTTTATCTCCAAGCATCAAAATTACATATAAGCTTTGGCAAAATAATAAGAATATATTTTATTAATTTTTTCATCAAATTCATTATAGATTTTTAATGTTAGACAATGGGAATGTTTCTTTGCTGCTTTCAAGTATATTTAATCACTTTTTGCAAATAATTAATATTTCTATCATTGCTATTTTTCTAGAATTTTTATTCTCAAAGGGATTTTTCTTCATTTAGTGAATAGCCATTGATTTCTCCAAAACTGAGCAACCTTATATTTTTCAACTAGAGTATCCAATCTTTTTTTATCATACCTCCTAAAATATTTCAGCCTTCAACAAGGTAAATCTTAGCTCTAAATTCTTACTTAAAAATTTGACAAATGTTTTAAATTGAAAAATGGGGATTAAATATCAACAATCCAGTAATAAAGAATAAGGAAACAGCCTTATTATTATATCTTATGTTTTTTAAAGTTTGCAAAAATAATTTCAACAACTAATTTAATCTGTGGGGTGGGGAGTCAAAGGAAAAATTCCCCCATTTCTCTGAGGTACTTCACCAGCTGGATGAATGAACAAAATAAACATCAAGTATGATTAGCAAGAGAAAATCCCAGATTGAATAATAACATTTGTATGGAGAATATACATGGTGGTAAATTCTAATGTAACTGGGATAGACCAATGATTTATATACTGTTCTGAGATATAGAAGGGGATTCAGGTACTCAGAGGAAGTGGAGGAAGTCTCCATGTGGCAAGGAGGAATGACTCATCCTTACTCCTACTCTAAATGTACAGCTAAATAACTCCCCTTTCTACATTATTCAGGAGAACAGGAACAAGAGAGCATTTCTGAATTAAGAGAAGAGCGGAAGCTTAAGGAGTAGCAAAGAAGATGGTTTATTTGATTAAGGGAGGGGCTAAAGGTTTAGAAGAATGGGAGCTTTTCTTTTTGCCTCTGGGGCTGCCCTTTACTACCCTTGGATTTTCATTTCAGAGCTGGGTATTTACAGGAGAACAATTGTAGGAAAATTTGGAATGTCATGTTTTAGTAACTTCAGTTCACTCTACTGTGGTGAGAAAGAAGAAATGGGTTAGTACTTTAGTGACAAGAATTCTGAAAAAAAATTTAAAAAAACAAAAACAAATACTAGGATGAAGATGAAAAAGAAAAGAGCAAATCAAGGACATGTCCCCACATTCCATTAAACCAGCTCTTAATTCTTCAGCTAACAAATTGAATGCTCTGGTGACACTACTAGTCCTGTTTATATAGAAGATGCATTTTTCTCCAAATACCAACACAAACTCCTTTGGCTAAACAGTCAGGGTCCAGAACTAGTCTGGAGATTGTGAAGCACCATAGAAGTTAGACTGTCAATTTCTTTGTAAAGTTTGCATAGTGCCATTGTTCTAACACCATGAAGAGATTTAGGATAGCATTCTACAATTCATAATCTTCAGAGCTTTGGATATAAGAAGTTTAACATGATGTTTAATATGGAGCCATGATATACAGTAGATTCTCTACAATTTATCAACACACAAACACACACACACACAGCACCTATATGGCACAATTTTATGAACAAAGAAACCCAAGTTTACAATTAGGCTGGCGTTTGGATGAAGTGCCTGATCACAGAGGGAGCCAGATATCTAAATTCACATTTCCTGATCACTGTGATTCTCAGTATCTGCAGTATTCCAGTGTGAGGGGAAAAAGGCCTGTCTGCTGCTTCCCAGCAGCCATGAAGGCAGCCATAAAAACCGTTCAAGCTAGCCGAGTCATAAAAACATCCTGTGATCTAAGCTTTCTGGAATGCTGTAGGCAACTGAAGTCACCAAAAGACAAAGAACTTCCTGAGCTAGAAATCCTCCACTCTAATTTACATGTCTCTCTTCCTGAGCTTGCTCTAACCTATATAAGTGTACCCTAACTCGAAGCCTGTACTCACCTTTTGGGGAAGGATCCCTGCTGAGCCCACATGTAATAAATCTGCCTAAAATACTTCCCAAGAGTGCCCTCTTGGTTTGTTACCAGGAGAGCCATAATACCAGGAACTTTTGATAAAGTTAGTGTCTATACATCTACATTGTCCCTATGTTCCTGAACAAATAAGGGTTTGAAAGAGTTGATGCAGGCAACTTTGAGTTTTATTTTGGTAGTTATAGAGCTTAGTTTTATTACTTATCTAGATAAATCCATATTTCTAATCCATGCATACAATCCGTGGTATTAAACCACCTTAACAAATGAATAGCTGAGTTACCCCAAGTTGTACAGGGTTAGTCTGCAACAAGATATTTGGTGATTTGACAGACTTCTGTGTTAGAGTCACTTCCTAAGTCCTCGGCAATTTTGAAGATGCCACTTTCAAAATTAGGTCATAAAATTTGATTGTAATAGTTCTAGGAAAATTCTAGTGACATGTCTATTTTCCACACTCAGGGCAAAATCTCCATCTATTCCTTGTATCTGAAAAAGAAATAGTCCTTGGGTTCTAAAGAGATCTGGGCTTCAGAGCCAGGGGCAGAGTCACATTTCCTATTTGTAGAGGCTATACCTCACTGTCCAGATATCTTTCAGTGTCCATCCACCATCTATTCACATCAGCAGGAATAAAATGAATTCAGGTTTCTTTCAGATTCCATAGGTGCTGACATAACCAAAAATCCAGTTCATTCATTGATGCATCATGGTCTAGTAGACTGCCAAAAGGATGTTTCATTTGTATACGACTTATTGAAAAAGAGAGTGTTAGTAAATAAGACAGATTGCAAAGATTTCATGATGAATGCTTAGAGGCTAGACTGAGGCCAGCAGCTTCCAGTCAGCTCTCAAATAAACACAAAATGTTCACTTAAAAGGAAAAATTTATTCCTATTCCTCACATTAACAAAATGGACAAGGATAGGGAGTTCTATGAAGAGAGAGGAATGGTAGACAGGAGTGAGGAGTCTTGATCTCCGATCTTGAGAAAACTGCCTCATGCTGTCAGTAGGTTTTGAGACCTGGGAATCAGACCTGGAAATTCTTACCTGTAGGTGTGGACTCCCAAAATTAATTCTATGTCAAGCAATAATAATAAGCATTTCAAGGAAACAAAAGTTAATTATCAGGGTTCAGTGCATGAATCTAGTCTGAGGTCAATCAGTCCAGATTTTCAGATGCCAAGATTAAATTATCTTCAGATGACAAGTTAGAGATGTTAGACAGGTTCTGGATCACAGGTTCTGGATTGCACTTTGAATGATATCTGATGTTATTGGATAGTAACTACCCATATTAAATTTTTCATCTCCGATTTATATTCAGAAACACAGCTAAAAGTTTTCACATCCTGATATGAAGGAATATGAAGAAAGAAAAGCGAGTGTTCAGTTCTGCTAACAAAGCAGTTCAGTTTTCCACATTGCTTCAGGCTAGTTGCTTAAAGGACAAAGAAATCTTAATATGGTAAAAGAATCTATACAGTGTTTTAAGTCAAAAAGTCATAGAAATGTTAATTCTCATTAGTTCATCCTGTCCATTTTATTCTTGATCTCTGTAAGAAGTTTTATGAAGTTAGTTTTACATAATTTTTGTAATTCCTTATCCAGTTGTTTAATGATAGACTTGTCAAAGTCCTTTTCCTGAATCTCTCTGTACATGAAAATATCAGTAACTAATAGTTTGTGCAAATGGCAAAAAGACTTTTAAAATGACATAGTTAAAGATCTGATTATAGAACACAGTTGACAAAGAATTTTACCCACTAATGAACAGAATGGTAAGCAAATACATTCGATTTTGGGGGAATTTTTGTAACTCTAATTATACACGTATAAGTTTTGAAACTTCCATGTGAATATATGCTAAGATGGTTGAGCATTACTTTTTATTTTGATAATACTTCCCAAAAGATTTCACCATTTCAAATGAGTTAAATTTATTTAATCTCTTTCCTATATTTTGCTTTAAAAAGTCTTTTCATTCAGAATTTTAATTTAGGGAAGTTAGGAAATTTAAGGTTGCAGTGAAATGATGCAATGTTTAATTAGTCATTCAGCCTAAGGCATGTAATTCTGATAGGGCTCAGTTCTTACCTTTGCTTTTATCAGAGGCCTGATAAAGATAACAGCTTTGAGACAAATGCTTTCCAGGCAAAACTTTTAAACAATTTACAATCTACTATCAAAACAATAATTTAAATATATATTTTTTCTTTTAGAAGATGAAAGAGCTTAAAGCTTGATTTTACATAATATTTTATACAGCTTGATTTTAAATTCATTTGACTTTTTCCAATCTGCCCATACTTTGAAATAACCTGTTTGACCTTAAAAGTAATTTTCTTAACACATCATAATTTATCACCATTCAGATATATTTTTTTTTTTTCATTAAATTTCTTTAATTAGAATTTTGAAACTTTAAAGCCTTAAATTTAAGCAATTATAAACAAAACAACTGTTTTTTTTAGATTAGAGGATTCATAAATGATATGTGTCCTTATAGGACAATCCCTTAAGATGGTATAAGGCATGCGCTTAAGAACCCAAACTCTTGTTTTCTAGCCAGAAGTTGACTTAAATTCAGGAATTAATATCTAAGTAACATAATCAAAATGTTTTAGTTAATTCTTGTTACTTATAACTCAGTAAAGTTCTTTTAAATTTCAAGTTACTAAACATATTTTACAGATTTATAAAATATATTCCTAGAGATTTCAAATTGAAAAATTTTCCAACTTTTTAGGTAAAGAGTGACATTTCTGGCATGAAACTAGATTTGGGGAAGAAGGCTTAGTAAAAATCAACTTCATCTTGATGCTATTGTTACTTCTTAACATTTCATGAATCCAAATAAATTATTTTTCTTGTTACATATTCAGTAAATTTACGTTCTTTATCTCAGTAAAGCTTTAGGGTGGTATTTAGCCCACAGATATAAAGAAAACTGCTCAAGTAATGTTAAAGAGAAACAACAGGCTCAAACTGGTGTCCAATTATGCTAAACCTCGATCGAGATTTCATGATAAAATTTGGAATAATTATGAAATAAAATTTCATTTGGAATATTGGAGTTCCATTTTCCATAAGACTACTCTTTCTGGCTGTAAGATTCATCCCATCTATATTCAATTAAATCTTTTAAAGACTACCTGTGTAAACTGAAAAAAATAATCTAATGTAGCTTTGATTTACCAAAAATTTATTTTATCATTTGAACTTAAAAATTTGAATTAATTTTGTCATATTAAAAATTAGCAATTTATGAAGGAGCCTTCCATGATCCAATAACATGATCAAATTCTAGTAATAAAACGCACTATTTATGAGCCATAAAGGCAGGCAGAAATAAACAATTTTCCTAATTTTCATTGAAAGTGATAGTCACATGCCAAGTAAAATAAGACTCACTCATTATAAAAGGAACAGAAATTGTAATAATTTAGCAACATAATCCCTCATAGGTGCTTTAAGCCAGTTGTTTTTTTCTATTTTTAATCTTCAGTTCTTTATCTCATACATACAAGATAAAATGTGAGAGGTGGAATTGTCTTCTAAAATTTTAACTCAGATTTTTTTTTCCTTTAAGGAAAATGCCAGAAAATATTCTATGATTCCCTGAATTTATTTTCTAATTTGGTAAAGTAATGTTTGAACAAAAAGAAAGACAATCTCCCTGATAGCTGGCAACAATGTTTGACCCTATTCTGATGCCAAACCAAGTTTTGAGATGGAGGAAAGAAAAGAGTTCATCCATCCCTATGGTTTCATTCTTATAAAAAGCAAATTTCAAAAGATGGATAAGAGATGATGAAACATAAGGAGGATAGGAGAAGGAGGCTTATTTTCTTTCAAAATGTGTATTCACCTTCAAAACATAGCTTATGGAAGATGCCATTTAGATTCTCATATCTCTTGGAGGACTTTTAAATAGTACTGTATCAATAGAATAATTGTTTCATTAAATATTTTCTTTCTCTCTTTTTTTATATCCAGGATTTTTTTTTTTGAATCTTAAGTCTCTTAATAGACATTGTAACTTTATAATATCTTTGACATTATCAGTCCAGAAAAATGGGATTTCTAAAGTTAGATCATACTCTTCGATTCCTTAAGGTTAGCTAGAATACATTTACATTTTCTTTATAGCTTATTTTTATATAAATGCCAATAAGTCAAATTTAAATTGAGAGCTCTCTAAAAAGTATCTTTTGATTTAGAAGTCCAGTTCTACAGTAACTCACCAAACTAGTAAGCATTTTAATGTAACCATAGATCCAAAAATTTACTCATAGTAACAGCCAAAATATATAAACACACCTGTGACCAGATCTCACTTCCCTAAGAATACTGAGCAAAGAGTTCTGCAGTGAAGATTGTAAACAAAAGTCTCAAGAGAGAGACCAAAAAGAAAAGGCCATAAAATCAAAATAACTTCCTTAGAATGAGAATCTGCCATACAAAGACAAACACATACAGGGAGAAATATAGGCCCACTAATGGAATTCTATTCCCTACCCATAGAATTACTCAAAATCAAGAACAATGTATTTAAACCAAAATGAGTCCCACACACCTAAGAAACTAGATTCCCCAAGTTTTCTCCCACTAATCAATTTAGAGAGAAAAATGTTTCTCATCACAGTGTTTCCTTTGTATGTCTGTAGAGGTAATGAGATCAAGAGTTCTGATGTGGTGATAAAATTTACCAGTTTTTGTCGACATTTTCAGTGTCCCAGTTCTTGAACCCTTGTAGCCATCCTGGAGGAATAACAGCATCCAACATTTTGAGTTGTACCATCTGGGTCACCAGATTGTGAGAGTCAAAGGAAAAGTTTCTCCATTTTTTTTCTGAGGTGTTTCACAGGCTGAACAATGAGCATATTAATATAAGTGACTATTAGTGAGAGAAAAGCTTATTGAATAATAACATATGTATGGAGAATTTGCATAGCAATTAATTCTGAGTTAGCTGGGGCAAACCAGTGATTTATATCCTGTGCTGAGGCGTGGAAATGGGAACTAAAAGTCTCCATGTGGAAAGAATAAATTACTCATCCCTACTCTTACTTTGAAAATACAGATAAATAACTCTGCTTTCTGCATTCTTCTAGAGAATAGGGATAAGAGATTATTTCTGAATTAGGAGGAGAGTAGATGCCTAGAGAGTGGCAAAGAAGACTACTTCTTTGATTAAGGGAAGGGTTAAAGGTTTAGAGAAATAGCTTCTCCTTTGCCTTTGGGACTGTCCTTTGCTGTCCTAGATTCTTCTGACATGTCTTAGGGGGAGATTTACAGGAGAACAGTTGTAAGAGAACTAGGAGTGTCATGCTTTTGTCCCATCAAATCTGTTTATATTTATGTTGATATAGTTATCCCACTAATTATATATTTCAATTTCCACTAAAAATAACTTAACAGTTCACATCCCAAGAAAAAATATTTTCAAGGAAAGAGGTAGAGCAAGAATATTTTTGTTCTGATGGTAATTTTCGATATTTAGAGTTATAAAACACAATTGAATATACTAATAATATGTTTGATATAGAATTAGGCATAAAACTGGTTATTGCTAGTGTTTTAAAAATGTATTACCTGAATGATAAAAATAAATTTTGCTTTTTATATCAGTAAGCACACAAAATACCATAAAGAGGCAAATCATGTTCCATTCAAATAAAAAGAACAAAAGATTATGTATTCCATTAATGTTTTAGAAAATAGTTAAACATAGACATGTTATGAGGGAAAATAAGATAGCATTCTAGATATAAGCATTGGCATTATGGGATAGGATTACAAATAAGGAAAAGTAAATTCTAGTCTTGACTCTGTCCTGACCTGAGTAGTACTTTTTTAAAATACATGCTTGTTGATTTAAATTTATTTTCCATATATGCCAAATGGATATCACAGTGCTCTAGTCTCCTACTCTTCAACAAAAACATCCATTGTGGGAAGAATACTTGGTGATTTGGTGGAGGTCACGATGTGCTCAAATATATCTAGAAATGGAGAACTTATACATAGGAAAGTATTTTAATGTGTAGAATAATTACTACAATAATTTTTTTTTAAAGATCTTAAGGGAGCAGCAGAAACCAACTGTGGTTTTCCCAACAAGGGAAATGGCTTGATAAACAGGCATTTAAAGTTTGGGGAAGTAGAGGCAAAGTAATTCCCAGACCTCACTTGGAAAAGCCACCAGAGACTTGCTGGCAAACTGTCACTTGGCAAAACATCAGGAAACAGCCAGTGAACAAACTAATTGTTGATTCTGGAGGAAAGATTTCAACAGCTTCAGATGGACCCAAAGAATTAAATGAAAAAGGGATGTAGTCAGTGTCTAAGGAACAGCAGATCTGTCCATCTCGGTCAGAAGAAAAATGCTTCAGGACACGTTCTGGTGGAGCAGTGGTCAGGTTCATCACCTCTGAAGGAGAGCAGGCCACATTCTCTGGGTTCGAGTCCCCAGTGAGGGAAAGGTCAATGACAAGTGTGAACAGCTAAATAAAATAAAGATGAAAGAAATTCATTGCAAATGGATCCCAGTATCTTTTCCATTATGCTCAAGTTAGTATAAGATACATTCTCATTACTTCATCTCAGTATACAACTAATGGATGGACCTTGTCACTAGAGAGGAAATAGCTCAGACATTTTTGATAAGATAATCTTCAGCAACTCTGATATTTTTTTAATTTGAGGTGTCAATTCTTTGTCTGCATATTGTGCAATTAATTTTTCTTAAACTATAACCAAATTTGAGTTTTTCAAGAGCAAAATTGCAGAATAGTTTGTATAATGCTGATATTCACAAAGAGTCAACTGTGTTCCCTCTAGAAGTAGAGACCTAAGGGAGAAACAAATAGCAATTTAAATTGATAGCAGTTAAAAGTAATTAAATTTGAATGACTTAAATATCACAGAGGTAGAATAAATTATAAAGTTAGAAGGTAAGCATAACCCTATCCTCTCATCTTTATCCAAGTTGAAGTATTCATTCAACAAATGTTTGAATTCCAAGCATGCTGCTAGTTTGTGGTAAAGTGTTAAATAAAACTGACCCTTATCTCTGATTTTATAGATCTCATGGTCTAGTGTGGAAGTGTGTCTATATATATATATATATATATATATGTGTGTGTGTGTGTGTGTGTGTGTGTGTGTGCATGTGTTTATGTGTATATATACACATATATAATAAATATGTGTATTATATAATATATATTGTATATAACGACTGTATTAATAAGAATTAAATTAGTTATTAGAAACATTCATGAAAATTTGAAAATAAGAAAATCAAAATTTAATCTAAGACCTGAAGAATATGTACACATTAGACTACATCTACAGTTGGGATCTAAGGAGGAAAGAAGTGAATAGTATGTAAATATATTTATAGAACAGTAAAATTTTACTTAGCACAGGATTACATTTATCAGATAAAATATATAAAGTTTGACAGCAAATTTTCTGACTTTGCTCCTGGGTTCACTGAGGCACCATTGACTGAAACAGATAATGAAGAGGTAGGAAAATTTTGGATAAAACTTAAGAGTTCAACTTTTGGACTTAGAAGTTTAAAATGCCAATACAACTTTTCAAGATATAATTTCAGTTAGGAACTTGATATAAAGTCTTGAAATTACAAAATACATCCAAGATGAATATTTAAATTTGAGAACTATAAGCGTGTGTATAGCATTACCTGGGGAAATGAAATGATATTTCATAGGGAAACAATTCTTTATGGGAAGTTATGAACTATGGCCGTAGCTTGAGACTTTTTAGTGATCTTACAGAAACATTTTCTTCAAAGCATGTCTGAAATGACAGTATCAGTGTATTACTTAAAAGCCTCTTAGAAATGCATTATCTCAGTAACCACTTTAGACATATTAATTCTTAACTTTCATTTAGATGACCCTTAATATTTATAAGTTAAATTGTGTAGTCTTGATTACAAGAAAAGTAGTTGGCAAAGGTAACTGAAAAAGAAAAAACAAACAAACAAGAAATATATAGTATCACGCAGGCCATGAATGAGAATACACAAAAACTTAGGGAGCAACCAGTAGTGTACAATGCTATTAGAAGGATACAGCAAATTACAGAAAAAAAGGTGTCTATTTGACAGTGTGAGTTTGATAGGTAATATTAGTCAGAGAAGTTTTGATGAAGCATCACAAGTAGAACCCAATAATTTAGTTGGTTTAAAATGAATGAGGAATGATTAAATGGTAATATCACTTGTAGACAAGAAGCAAGGATAGGTCAAGAAATAAAGGGAATGAGAAGGTGATGAGGATTTCAAAGTGGATGATTTTAACAGTAACATAAAAATGGAAGATGATATTTAATGAAAAATGAATAACAAATTTAAAAATAAATTTTTTGAAGCTAACAAGAGGTAAATTCATTCAGGGAGCTCAGTACTGACCAAGGGGTAAAACTAGGAATTACAACGAAATGTGAAGAACTTGTCTTTTATTAGTTATGAGATATATTTCATATAAATAAATGAGAAGATACACAGATGATTGTAGAGATTTGGTAGAGAGACAATGAGGAAATGGTCATCTAATAACTTCTAATAGGAAAGTCATCTGCTAAAAGTAAAGGTTGGAAGGGATATCAAATATTCGAGAAGAGAGAATATTCTTATTCCTACTATATAAAAATATTATTTTGCTTAACTTGTAACTTTTCCAAATAGGCCATCCATTTTTTTAACTTCAGTTATACATAAGAGATTTCAGGTCAATAAATGAAATAATACAAACCCAGTGAATGTACTTTAGATCTATTTTTTGTCAACTAACACTTTTTTGTTTTCACAGAATTAGAGAATGTTTGGTGATTGTGAATTTTAATAACCAATAGCCAGATTGTACTGTCACCAGTAAATTCCTTTGCACAAATACTAAAACAATAAAATTTTACTCCTCTTTTATTCTCATTGAATGTACAATTAAGGACCATTATAAAGCTATAATAATAATAATTATGAAAATAATTAATCTTTATATAATTTTTCATAAAATGTTTTAGTATACTTTATTTTACTATCTTTCATCCCGTAATATTTAATAACTAGGTTAATTTTTTTCATGAAAATCAGATTTTAAAAATTATTTTGTTGTTGGGCTAGAAGTAAATGTTATAACAACAGTTTATTACTCATAACATTTTTGTATGATAATTTTAGATAAAATATGACATTGTAATATTCTAAGTAATACTTTAACACTTTAACATTGTTAAGGAAATAAAAAGAAAAAAGTTAACATGATGTCACCAAAAATTTTAAAAACTATAATAAGAGCCCTAACTTCTTATTCAATGGATTTTGATGGAAATTATGTCTTCTGGTTGATATCGACCACAAATCTGGCAACAAATAATCGCTAAAATATATGTTCATTAGTTGTGCTTACACTAATTATAATTACTTTTTAGATGTCTGGATAGTTTGCCAATGGCACAATTCTATGAACTAAGAAACTTTCATAAGCTATGCAGTACCCTAGAAAATCAAAATGTTGTGCGAAACCTTAATATGTTTTCAGATGATTATTCCACACAGCCCTTTATAAAAGTTTCCAAACAGTAGAAGATTTGAAAGAAACCACAACAGGGGTTGGTAACAGCCAAAGTAGAATTGAGAAGATACCCACATACCAAAATGTAAGAAAAAAATATCACAGCTGCAAGGAGAGAATATACAGAGGATAAAAGGGTCAGACACCTTGAAAAACAAGCAATGATTACAAACTCAGGAAGAAAAATCCTGAGGGCCTACAGCAATATAAGCAAAAGAATAAATAATTCATCTTTGTCAAAAAGCCAAACTATATACTCAGTAAAACGGGCTCTAGCCAAATTCACAGATAAGACTATCTCTTGGGAAATTTGATTATATCTGATCTATGATATATGTCTACAAAATAATAGGAAAAATAGGATACTGCTAAAAATATAAATGACAAATTAAACAAGATAAAATATGCCCAGTCCATCCAAAAAGATTAACTTCCTCATCTTTTATTTTTTATGAATTTTTATTTTTAGCAACAGATTGGGATTTTGGGATGTATTTTTTGTTTGTCTTGATAAATGAATGATGAATCCATGCAAATGCTTCGATAACCCTGTATAGATATAATTTAAAAAGGGTTATCATGTCAACAACATCAGAATCTGGGTGCAATTGCCAATTCAGCTAACCGAAAAGATCTGTTGATTAGCTGTAGAATCAAATAACCTCCCTCAGACTGAACAGTGAATTTGACTTCAAAGAGCAAGGCAGGCATAGTCATGAGATATAATATCGATTTAAAAGGAGTAAGTTATACACAGAAGTCCTCAATACCAATTATTGGAAAGAGATTTAGTCAAGGATATAGCCATGCATTCCTCAAACTAAATGATCTTCTTATATCTTCCTCTCATGTCTTATTGTACTGTTAAACTAAGTATAAAATAATGCAAGAGTCTTGGCCAGGTCTCCTAGCGCTAGACCTTAGAGTCCCTGCTGCCCTTTTAAATATTAAGTTGAAAGTATTAGACTTAGGGATATAAGAAGAAATAAGCCACAATTTACCTATAAGAAAACAGTCAGAAGTATAGGCCCAAGATGGTGACATTCAAAATAAAATCAAGTTATTCTATTTCATACACTCCCTTTAATTTTAAGCATTGATGTTTTGAATAAATGACACAACAAAATATAAATTGTAAGGAATTGAATACATATTAAGAAATAAAGCATATATAGTTTTAATAAACAGAATCTTAAAGCTAAGTGTATATAAATGTATAATACAGAAAAAAATGCAATGTTAGAGCTGATTTCAATTTTTTCTTGAATAAATATTACTCAAAATCACTAAATGACACTATTGGATATATCCAATTATTTTTTAGTATGTTATACATGTACACATACACACACATTTTGAAGAAGCACAGCATCCAAATACTTATAGGTTTAAAGTATGCGTCACTGTAAATTAACAACTGTATATAGTTCACCACCATAATTATAGTTCTTCCTTGACCATATACATTTTGTGATTTTTGTTCTGTGTATAATGTAATCAGGATTTTGACCAAGATTGCTTTAAATTTGTATAATACCTTAGCTAATATGGCCATTTTAATAAGGTTAATTCTTCCAATCCATGAGCATGAAATGTATTTCCATTTCTTTGTGTTTTTTCTATTTAACAATATTGTGTAGTCTTTGTAGTACAGGTCTTTCACTTCTTTGATTAATGACAAAGAGAAAATCTTAAATCCAATTTGAAACATCAATGAAATAAAAATGAGAAACAAAAATAAAGATGGTCATCAGATTTTTCATCACAATGCAAGCATGAAGACCATGAAGCACCCTCTGAAGACCATGAAGCACCCTCTTTAAAGTACTCAAAACAACACATAAAGTGCAGAGGATAGTCTCATCAATAAATGATGTTAGAAAAATGGGATATTCACATGAAAAAGAAAGATACTAGACTCCAATTTACACCGGTCACAAAAATTGAATTAAATAAAATAGACTAAAAAGTTAGACATATTGTCTGAACACATAAAACTCTTAAAAGACAATAGAAGAAGTTCCATGCCTTCAGTATTAGCACTGGTTTTATTTTAATATGAAACAAACAAAAAAAAACATAGAAAAAATAAAATTAAACAGATGAGACGACTTTAACTAAAAAAATCAACAAAATTAAAAGGCAACCTATGGCACAGGAGAAAATATTTGTAACCTATTTTGATAAAGAGTTAATATACAAATAAATAAGGAACTCATAAAATGCAATACCAAAAAAAAAGAAAGAAAAGAAAAAGAAAAACCAATTTAAAAATGGGCAGAGGATTTGAAAAGATTTTTTTCCCAAGATAACACAGAAATGATCAATATGTACATGAGAAGGAAAGCAATATTCTAACCATCCAAAAATTGTAAAACAAATCATAATATTATTTCACACTTGTTAGATGGTATTTATCAAAATAAAAATAGATTACATGAATTGACAAGGATGTGGAAAAATAAAACACTTTTACATTGTCAGTGGGGAAATTATATAGCGCCATTAAAAAAATAGTATGAAGATTCAACAAAAATTAAAAATAGAACTAGAATCTAATAGGAAATCACATTTTTGAGTATGCAGTCCTTTTATTAAACTTTTTATAAATGTTTGCATCACTGTAAGCTTCAATCTACTTCTGTTTGCTAATACTGTGTTTTTTTTGTTTTTTATTTTTACAAATGGAATATGTATGGAAACTCTACATGGAACAATTTATCAGTATCCCTTTTCCAACAGTCTCAGCTCACATCATGTTTCCGTGTCACATTTAATTAAATTATGTATATTGGAGGTATTTTTTGCACAATTAATAGACTACAATATTTCATGAACATAATATCTACATACACTGGGAAATCAAATATTTGTGACTTCTTTTTACATTACTTGCTTTATTGAAGTCGTCTGAAACTCAATGCACATTAAGAGATAGCTATGGTCCCATGTTCATTGCAACATTATACACAATAACCATAAGATAGAGAAGGAAAACATAGGTATCTGTGTATTCATGGATGTACAAATGAATATAAAAGATATGATAAACACATATAAACCACAGTGGAGTATTATTCGACATTGAAGGAAGTTCTACTACCTGCAAAAATATGGATTAATTTAGAGAGCATTAAGCTAAGCAAACTTACCTAGACAAAGCACTTTATGCTCTTACTCATATGTGGCATCTGAAAAAAATAATACTCACAGAAACAGGATAGAAAGGTGGTTACCAGATACCAGAGGATAGAGGAGATGGGGAGATGCTGATGAAAGGGTAAAACCTTCTTTTATGTGTATTAAATATACATTAAAATGAATACACACTGGGGATCCAATGTCCAGTATGCAGCATAATGATTATTTAATAATATATAATATAAATATGCATGTATGTATATATATATAGATATATATCCTTGAGATTAGTTGAGAGTAGAGCTTAAACACACACACAAAGATAACTGTGTGAGGTGATATATGTTAGTTAATGTTATTTTGAGATTCATTGCACAAAGCATACATATGACAAATCATTGCATTTTGTACTTTTGTCAGCTACAAATCAGTAAAGCTGAAAATAAACACAATACCAAAAATAGGAGGTGAAAGAAGCACTCTGGGTTTTCAGCTCTTTGAGTCAGGATGGGCAGGGAAACCGAGTAAATCTGATGTTTCAGAGTGTGATTCAGCAATATTTCTGAAACTGGGAAACATCCGGAGTGATAGAAATAGAGACAGACAGATAGACTACCTAAGTTGCAGAAAGTCAAGTGAAATTCTTTCTAAGCCCAAAACTTGACTGAAAGGTGTGTGTGTGCGCACGCGTGTGTATGTGTGCGTGTGTGTGCGCGTAGAGGAAGAAGGGGAGAGAGAGAGAGAGAGAGAGAGAGAGAGAGAGAGAGAGAGAGAGAGAGAGAGAGAGAGAGAGAGAGAGAAATCGTCGGTCCATTGTTTAGAGAGCTGGTGATTCAACCATAATGCTTATTCGAAGATCTTAGAGATCTTATTAGAGTTCAGGTCTCAAGACCTGGAAAAAGAGATGTTCTAATCAGAGTCAGTCCTAAACCGAACCAAATTAAGTTTTAAGACAGTCCAGACTCAGATCAACAAAAGTTAAGTTCCTCATTCTAGTAAGCTGACACTTCAGTTTTATCATTTTTGTGAAATTGTTCAGTATATAATAAGAAATAAAACCCAGAGTCAAGAAATTGTGACCCAGAATCAGTGGAAGTAATCATCAGTAGAGGATGACACAGAGATTCCCTGATGTTGAATTAGTCTATGAGAAACTAGAAAGAGCTATGTTGAAGATGATAATTTATCAGGAAAATAATTCCACAAGTGAGACAGGATTTGTTGTGGGAAGAATGAAGGTAAAAATAAACTAATATAGTTGAAGAAGAATACAATCAAAAAACATACCTCTCTGTGCTACCATAGTAATTAGTTTTCACTGTATCACTGTATAAAATCAGTTTACTTTCTATTTCACTAAGTAGTTTGCATATTCCTTGAAGACAAGAACTTCATTCTGATTACTACATCTTTAAGATCAAAACAGCATCTGGTACAGAGTAGGTGATATTAAAATATGTTGAATAAACAATGTATAAAAAGTGAAAATGTTGATGGTGACTTCATTGTGAGCAAACTTCAGAATTAAAAAAGAAAATTCATGAAAAATTAAACAATATTTGAAGATTCCCCCAAAAATATCATAATCAATTTCTAATTTACTTCTAAGATGTGACTAAAATATTACAAAGATAAAGACAATTTATTTCTTCAAAAATATATACTTTGTTGAAATAAAATACCATTCTATGGTGGAGTCATTTTAACTAAACATTAACACTAGTATAGATATTATTGTTTTAATGCCAAACTCAATGGTTTTATCACTCATCAATCATTGGTAACAGAAAAACTTATACTCATATATGACCTGACTGCAGTTACCTTAGTACCATTCCAACGTGAAAAAGATAAAACACACAAATCTTGCTAGGAGATTTGCAATAGTCTTCAAGGCAGCATTCTAGGCCCCATAGTGGGGAATTACTAGATTTACCAGTAATGAAATCAGGTGGGAGATAAAAGAAAATGGAGGCGGTAGCGCTTCAATTTGCCAATAAGTTTTCTGCTGTTTATTTTATGAATAAAGTTCTAGGTAACTGTATTTCGAAAACTTTTTTCTTTAAAAGTACAAAGGATTTACAGGGATCCAAAAATGAAGGACTTCAATATCATGTAAGAGTACGAAGGAGAATAAATTAAGGTAAGAAAAATTATTTTCCTTCACTTGGGTTTTTTATTCCAGTAATAAGCAGATTTTCCTTTGAACTTCGTTCTATGAAAAGGACTGTAACTGGGTATATTTTTCACCTTAGTAATTCATAAACTAATTTTTAAAATTAATAAAAATGAAAGAAGGAAATGGAAAAGTAATAAAAAAAAGAAAATGGAACATCTTGATGAAATCCTATAGGTGCACAGGATTAAAACAGAATAAGAGAGGACCGTAGTAGCAATCAAGTTCAAACCTTAGTTATGATCTCTTTATTCTCTTGTGTCATATCTCTGAAATATGAAAATAAATTATTATCTAATTCAGTTTCACAGTTAAATAGTATTGCCTATTTAATGTAGTTTTATGGCAGGGGTATATTTACTCTAGGAGAATATCCTCACTCCCTTTCAATCTCTTTTCAAAACCAGACATTGTATATTATTTCAGATTTAATGTACATTCTTAGAAATCACAAATTAAGGATACTTAGGGCTTCCAGAATTCTCTTATACCCTTTGATCATGGATCTTAGAAATCTATACTTAATATTAACAATATATTTTAATTTTACTAAAGGTATAAAAAAATTATCATCTGTTTAGGAGTTAGAATTCAAGCATATAAAAAGGATTAATTAGAGTGATTTTATCTTTAAAAATTCCCAATATTTTATAGGGAAATTTTAATATGCTTCTTTGAATATTTTATCTCTTTAACACAGAAAACCCCACAGATTCATAGAGTATGTCCTGAATTTATAAAATGATGCAAAAAATCATGAAAATAGTAATTCAAAAATTTTACTAAAACCTTCCAATTCAAGCTATCCATTTGTATTGATGAAAATAGATTATTTTGATATGAATTTCATTCTACCATCTTGAGAAAAAATGATTCAATTTCTACACAGACTCATTATTAATACTGCTTTCTGGTAGTTATAATTCTAATTTCACATTTCAAAAATCAATAAGCATAATCTCATTTGACAAAAATAAATGTCATTACCTTGAAATAATTTTAAATAGCTTTTTGTGTTCTTGATAAAGCTTTTTTATTTAAACACTTTGAACAGTAATGCTAAAACTAAAGATATTTTTTGCCCAAATTCTACAAATTACATTTAAAAATTCATTAGGGCATCATTTTAGTAAATTTGAACTGCAGTAGGCATATTTTAATTATCTCCCAAAAAAGTCTAATGCTGGTGTACAATCAAGGGAAGAAGTTGAAAGGTAGGAGAGAAGGGAGAGAAAGAGGGGAAGGTAGAAGAAAATAGAGGAGGCGAAAGGGGAAGAAAAAAAAGAGAGAAATAGATAGATAATAGGACAAATCATGCACTAAATCTATTTCACAGTGGAATCAACCTTCTGTCAGATTAATTACCCTGCTTTTGACACATGATATTCATCCTTATGTGACTCTTCATTGCTCTATTAATTTATACTATTTTAAGAAATTATTGGATGTCTTTATTCTTATATTTCATAAATGTTTTGTGAAACTGGCATGACTAAATATTTATATGTCTAGAGTTAAGCATCCATTCTTTAGTATGGATTATTGTATAACAATGAATTAGAAATTTTAAAAATATACATTTTTGAAAGTACATTTTCTGAACAATTTTTTCATTGAAGATTTTTTTGTCTTTTTATATTTCAGTTTCCATCACTCATCTCTGAATGTTTTTAAATACTTTTTTCAAATCCATTTCTATTGTGCAACTATTTCTCTGTGGCAGTCTGCTGTCTTCAAAGGTCATTTACTATCAAGTTTACTGTATATGCTTAATTTTATATTGTGCAATAAATCTTCAACAGCCCCTACATGTGACAAGTCTGAAGGTTCAATCAGAGGTTGGATGTATCAATGTTTAATGCATTTCTCAATAAAAAATTAGCACGTCTTCAACTAAAATAAATGCTCTTGTTTTATGTGCTCTCTTTTAAAAGACTATTAAAATAGCCTTTTTATTATAGTTTCAGTATTCAGCTAAGAGTAGTATGAAATGGAATTATTAGGTTAACAAAGTAAAATAAACTGAAACATGGCTACATTCAATCTGAAAAATCTAAAAATTACAGGTGATCTAGTAATTGAGAAAAACAACATAAAAATAAATCTATCTATATAAAAATAGTGTTTCACATTTGAGAAAAATGGCTATGTGTTAAAATTTGAAAAGGTAAACTTTCGTATTTTTTAATTTAGAGTTGAAATGATTCAAAATATTTTATTTAGCAGAGAAATATTTTATGGACAATGGCAACAGCAAAATCACTAAATTATTTTGTTTATTATCAATACCTGAAAACTTGCTCCAAAATGTAGGTCCTGATTAATAATTTTTATTCCATTTCAATTATAGAACAGTCTGAAAGCTTAAGTAAATGAAGTGAATTATTTAAAGAATTCTAATACGTAAGACAAATAGTTTTTATCACATTGATATATGAATATATATAAATATATATCATAATATAAAGTGAAAAAATAGTATAGCCATGTTTTCAAAGCAAAACACTTTGTACTATCAAATCTCATTAATCCTTGCCATAAATTATTTCAGAGATTTTAGAACCAAAACCATGTTGCAATTCTGAAATAGGAATCAACACAACATATGCACATTAAAACTGATGTAATTTTAAGATTCTCCATGGTCATTTAGAGAAAAAATACAAGCCAGCTTGCTGATAGAATCGGAGACTCATATTCAGTCATTTAAACCAATGCAATTTCTAATGGTTTTGCTTGTGTTGCAGTGAATTTACTATAAATCCCACAAGTGTGACAGATTCAATCAGTCCTTTTGTTGGAATGACAGGTCATATTTGCAGCAGAATGATCCAGCACCAAATATTTCAAACTCACTAAAGATATTAAAAATGACAAAGAATGCAAAGAGCAAGAAAGTAGCAGTCAGTACAACACAGTTTCAGAAATAAAAAGCCACTTAGATAAATGTGATATTACCTGTAAATGGCTGCTGAAAACAAATTGCTATCAAATCTTACATTAAGAATACTTTGTACCTTAATTAGCTTCTGCTAAGTTTGACAATATTCTCTTTGATGCATTTTTTGTACCATAATGTCCATTGAGAAGCAGTGAAACATTCAGAAAAAAGCTATAGGTATTTGGAAGCTCTGCTTTTTAGACCCAGCTCTGAGACCAAGAAAAAATCTTTCAACTTTTGATTTCCTATTTAAAATATCCAAAAACATCTTCAGTCCTTTCATCTCATGTCAGGAGATTAAAAACCATTTTTTAAATAATCATCATATGAACATGTTCTGAAAACAAAAACAATAGACTCTTGTAAAATACCTCGTTACTTTTTAAATTTTTGTGTTGTTTGCTTATGTTAAAACTTCTTTGATTACTCTTGATTGCTTATCTTAGTACTGCTTTGCAAATTACGTGTTCTTCTTCCCTCATAGAAATTAATTTTCTCCTTTTCACAGTGATCATTTTCCTATACATTTTCCGACTATTCCATTTTATGTTAGTAAATACAATAAGTAAGATTAAATAAAAGAAAGGCAAAATTGTGTGATAATTTACTGAAGTTGATTTTCAGCTTTTCTGAAAAATAGCTCTATGACTATTAATCAAGCTAAGTTCTATCAGGTTGCAGAGAATAAAATACAATTTTAATTGAAATGTAGAAAATAGTCATTATTTTCAATCTGGAGCCTAAAATTTTCTCTCAGAAATACTAAAAACCCAAAGATTAAAAATGTAAACAGATATTCCATTGTCTTTTGAATGTCAGCAGTCTTGCCAATACATTTATCCTAGCCAGGGGAATTTAATATGTTTCCTATAGAAAGCTAATCCCTAAACTATTGACCCTAACTTAATATATATTACATATATGTGTATTTTTATATTTATACCAGCTACTCATCATGAAGAGTCTATGGATGCTTGCTCCATATTTGATTCATATTCAAATAACATATTGAAAATTAAAATAAATGATTGATGGATAGATGATAGGTAATAGATAGGCAGTAAGACAATGTCCTGAGGCATATTATTTAATTTCTTTATACATTAAATTTTTCTATTTCCTCCTTTATATAAAGATGATAATAATGCTATCTAATTAACAAAGTTATGATGATTAAATGAAGTAATATATATAAACTACAGACTCACAGTAAGTACCTAGTAATTAGTATTTCCATTATTATCACAATTATTCTTCTTATTAGTCTTATTAATATAATAATTAATAATTAATTTTCTTACTTGCGCATTGTGGAGCATCCTCCCATATCAAAATTTATAGGATGTTATATGGCTGTACATGTCTATTACATAAATATCTAATTCATTTTTCCAAATAATATCTGATTTGGGGATATATATTTTGTTGCAAGTTTTTGCAACTTTTAAAATAGCTACTGTAATGAACATTTCCTAACAGATTATTAACATGTTTATGAATGGAATACTGCTATATACAAAAGGACTTGCTTTTAATCTAGGATATGTTTATATTTAATTATTTGATCCTTTTAAGATTTTGTCATTGATTTGTCAAAATGGACACAAATCCATGCTACTAACAAAGAGAGGATAGGGCTCATGATCAATGATCTGCTGACCAGAGACAGCATCGAGATAATTTAGATATTTGGCTGTGATGACATTTTATGAATAGCAGGACAACTTTTAGATTCAATAAGGATTTAATCAAGTAAATAGGAAATGTTATCTATACCCAGGAGTACAGACTAAGGAATAACCAAAACTCACATTAATTTGTTGACACTAGTAAAGAAGTCACTTCTTGCTCCTCAAGCTTGCCCGCTGCAGTATATTACTGGGCAGGTTTGTACTCATAAAAGAAAATAAGCAAACAAACAAATATCTGTAACTCTTCTGAATCATGCTATTCATTTCTTCTCCTTTCATTGGCCTAAAAAGCTCACCTCACAGCAAGATTGGATTTGGACCCCAATTTTCTCCTTTCTTCTAGGTAATAGAAATTTTACAACAATTTCTACTCCCTACACATTTTAATTCATACACAAATATTCTAATGGCATTTGAACTTGAATTTGCCTTTTTATACACGTATTCCTTATTTACACCTCCAAAGATTAATCTCAAGTGAATAACTAAACCTTCCACTTTTAGTAACTTGAAAAGGAGTGAAATCTTCAGCAAAATACTTGCAAATAAAACACAGTTCCATATAAAAATTACTGTTATAACCAAGTGATATTTATCCTATGAATACAAGGTTAATTCAATATATGAAAATCTATCAATGCCATGGCCATGGTGGCTCAGACATTGGCTAAAACTCTGGAGAAGTCAACATACATCCCAAGACTGGGTTTTGTGTCCCCAGCTATGGGAAGCAACCAAGATGAACAATTAAATAAAAAACAAATAGAAGTATTTCTTCCTTTTCTCCTATCCTACCTGCCTACTTGCCTTCATTTCTGCCTGCTTCCTTCCTTTTAAAAAAATCTGTCAATGCAATATAGCATATTAATGGAATAAAATAAAAACCTACAGAATATCTTTAGTAGATGAAGAAAATACATCATTGCATGATTTAAAAAAAACTAAAAAGATTGTAAACAGAAAAGTCCATGCTAAAACCATTTAAGAGACTTTCTGCTCACTTTATATTTATTGGTGAAGGCTAAGCTTTTCTCCTAAAGATCATAAATCGATGTCACTCTCACCCCTGAGAACAGAATGTTTATTCTTACTTCTATTTAACACTTTTATTAAACATTGTATGGTAAATCTTTGCCAGGACAATTAGGAAAGAAAGTTTTAGAATGTAAGAGGTAAAAATAAGTCTATTGGAGATGACATAATCTTTTATTAATAAAAATCACAAGTAGTACACATAGACATATAGTAGCACACATAAGCAAAATGCTGCTAGAAGCAATTCAACAAGATTAAATATTCTGGAGTCAATTTTGGTTGAACAAAAATATACTTAAAAATCATCAGGTTGTATACTTTAGAAGGGGATTTTATAGTACATGAATTGATTTTGATAATAAAGTTTATGACCTTTGACAATTTCTTTGAATCATATTATTAATCACATCACCATCGTAATCTGACATTCCCAGAGCCATCCACTAAGTGCCAGTAATAGGTTAGCTATAAGAGTGATAAGTGCACAATAAATGGTCAAGAAGCTGACATCTCATTAAAGAAAATAGAAATGTATCAAAAACTCTACCATAAAGCAGAGTAGATGATGCAGTAGAAAAGACCACTGTTAATGAAGCTGTAGTTTCTGAATTCAAGTACCAGCGTAGTCACTTTCTGTGTCTAATGTTGGCAAAGTAACCTTATAAACTTCCATTTTTTTCCCCAGGGAAATTGAATGATATGTTCTCTCATTTGATCCTGTGAGTAATTAATGGGAGCCTGAATGGAAGCATCTGGTATATAGGGTCTGGCTTACAGTATAAATATGAAATTAATGGTAGCTGTTATTATTACGCTAGATAATTTGCTCTAATTGTTTTGCAGGCTTACACAATGAAATACATAACTCTTTAAACAGTCAGGCAAACTATGAGGTTGAATTTGAAGGATCAGTAATATTTAATAAGAAAAATAATTGATAATTTTCATTCATAACACACAGGAAAAAACAGGTGCTGTGAACAAGCAAGTAGCTCAAGGTTATAGTTCTTATTCATTGATTCTCAGACAAATACCATTATGAGAGAAATATTTAACTTTTCCCAAACAAATTAGAAAGTTAGAAGGGAGATTATATTGAATTTAAACAGATACTTTCATTTACATTATTGGACTGTCCTTCATTACGCTGTTAATAACATTGCAATGCTCGCTGGCTTTACATATTCACTATTTTATTAAACAAGGAAGATAACACTTAAAAGCATTGTTTTCAGTTCTGACAGTAAAATGTTTTGTTTTGGTTATCATAATTTATTACTGTTTTGTTTTCTTGTTTTATACTGTACTGCTTAACACAACTGAAGGGTCTGATAACCACTGTTGAGGGTATGAAAAAGAAGTTTAGAAAGGTAGACAGGAGTTAAACTGAAGATTTTTATATATCATATTGAGATTAGGCATGATTTTAGAGGTTATAAGAGAAAAAACTGAAAGAATATTCACAATATTGTGACATAATTAAAATATACATTAGTCATTAATAAATGTTATTGTGTCTTAATTTAAAAATAAAACATGAGCTTCTTTCTCAATAAATTAAAGTTTTAAACTATACAACTTAGAGATGGGATATGCTGCATATAAAAGACAGAGAACTTAGTGTATGTGTGTTTATATGTATATATGCATGCTCCCTAAAAAACAAAAATAAAACAAAACAAAATCATATTTATACCAAACTATTTGCTAGTGTCTCTCTGTAGAAAAGATTTAAGTAATCATGGAAAAATAATGAAATATAACTTGTATAAAATAAAATAAATTTACACTTATGTGACACCCTTTTCATTCTTTTTCCAAAAAATGCTTATTTTATTGAACAATATAAAATTCCTTAAAGATTGAATTGAAAATTTAACCAATTATTCATTATGGCTTTTTTCTATGAATCGGATAATCTTACATATCTGTACCTTAAATTCTTCATTATGCAAAAGATATCTCTCTTTCAATTGATTATGACTGCAAAATTCACTAATTTCACAATTTAAATTATCATAGTGTCCTTGGTAGGAAAAATATGAAAAATGAAAACAATAATTATTGTGAATAACCCTCAAAGTAGGAAGAATAAATATTTTGTTTTTATCTGAACTCAACGGAAAGAACACTAAATTTAAATTGGCTATTGCATATGTAAATTTATTTTTATGGAAGCAACAATACATTATAAAATTATGTAAATTTCAGGTATATATCATTGTAAATCAGCATCTGGATACACTTCATTAAATCATTAACTCTAACACTGAATGTACAGTTCTGTCCTTCACCACATAATTGACCCATTTTGCCCACTGTTCTTGCCCATTTCCATCTGGTACACTAATATGGAGTCATAGTATAAAATATTATTTTTGCTTCATTTAATTCATTTTTGTTTCAATTCTCTCTATAACACATAGGAATTAAATCATAGTGCTTGTCTCTCTAACATATTCTAATAAATGTAATACCTTTCAGTCCATTCATGGTGTTGAAAACAAAAGGATTTTATATTATTTTATACTGAGTAGATGCCTCAAGTCACGTCACTGCCGAGCTTCATTAATAGTCTATATAATTTGATATAATACGTGCATATTTTATGTAAATTTTAGAATGATTTTGGTAGTTAGTGGTGTCACAGAACATTGCTTATTCACATACACATAGTTAAATGTATATAATTGATTAACTTAGATACATTTCATTGATGAAATCCCTTCTGGATTTTCATAATAATATATAAACTATTACTATGATATCATGAAAACGGGTGGTCAAAAAATGGAAAAAACATTTTCTGAGAAACTTGATTCTTCTACTCAAATTAGAGAAAAGGTATTTGAAAATATATAGTTTGACCTGGCTAATAAAGTAGTGAAATTTCAAATATATGCCTTGTAATAGAGTATATGACTAATTTTAATGTATTTTATGTTCCAATTTTTAAATGTTCGTTGTGATGATATTCATGAAATATGATGAGCATTCATTTCCTAAGTACCTATTGCTGAATAATGAGTGTATTAGAAATAAAATAGTGGCAAAATAAATTACAGAAATAGAAACACTAGGGATGATATAGAATAAACATCCGTACAGATTGTTGGCTTTATGTAATTGTGGTGGTTGGCCTATTGTTCATCTCCTTCTCCTACTAAGTGAGAAGGCACATGATAGATGGTGAAGTTTGAAAGCTGAGCAAAAAGTGGAGAAGAACAATGGCTACTGCAACCTACATCTGCTTCTCATGGGAGCTCATGTAGGTTTCTTCTCATTTCTAAGCCTTCAGTCTCATTGCCATTGAAAATTTACAGGAGAGGCTGTCACTCTACCAATGAACCAAACTTGTATCTGAATCAGTGTTAAGAAGCAGGAGCTGGAGACCTGGGTTGGGCTGTAGCTCATGTCAGCAATGTAAATGAGTAGCCGTGGAAACTTTGAAGAGCAACCGAAGAAGCTGACCTTATCAATCTTCCTTCACTGTACTGCTTTATTTCCACCTTCCAGTCTTGCAATCTTTTATGCCCAAAATTAAGTAAAAGGATAAAAGGAAAAAAATCTGGAAAACGTAGTTTAGCTTAGCAAAGTCATCACATTCTAAAATCACCACAGTCCACCCTTTGTCAACTAGACACCAAAACATACCTTTTAAAAATCATATTTAACTATCAAATAAAGACAATAGTGTCAAATTTCTGCCTCTTATCCTTCATATAACACTAAATAGTTAGCTTTCTCAAAAACACTAGCTAGATAACTTTCTCTTCATCGAGGTTGTCTTTATAATCCATTTTTTATTAACTCATTCTTCTGATGTAGTCATTCTTTGATAGATTATAATTAAAATATATGGTTATTGAATTAGTTAGTACCTGTGAATATAATGGTATTGGGAAAATAAGAGATGGAAAAAATATTTTCCTAAATATGTATATTGAAAAATTAGGAAAAATATACATAGCTGTTGAAGTTCTCATTTCTGCAAATAATACCATGTTTTCAGATTGTCTATAGCTACTTTTTTCTCTAGTCAGTCATGTTTCCTTTATCCTCTTCTGGTCAAAGCTCCCTGATACTGAAGAAATTCAAATTTTTAATACTATCTGAATAAAATTACTGAAGTGGTTCACTTGCCTGAATTAGGTTTTTACAGCTCTTCAATGACCCAATATGAGAATACTAAGAGACATCCCAGGAAAAATTCTGAGCTATAAACATAATACTTTTTTCATTCACATTGTGTAATAGTAACCCAATTTCTTCCTAAAATTTAGAACCAATTGCCCCAATCAATGTAAGCTCACAACTTTAACTGAGAAGTTACTGCAATCTGAAGCCCAAAAATCCAGATGGCATCACAACTTCTAGTTAAAAGCAACCCATTGTGTGTTCCATAATAGTAGGAATATAGAATGAAAATGGAGGACCTGAATGCAGAATTCTCTAGGTTTTTTTGTTTTGCTTTGCTTTTATTTTATTTATTTATTTTTTTAAACCAGGCAACTCCTGGGCAAACAGATCCTAGAAGACCTTGGAATACTCCAAGTCATACTGGACACAGGAGTTCTTAGGCACTAGAGGCCAAAGTCCACCTCATTAACCCTCTGCTATGGAAAGATTCCTAGAATATCTCCTTAATTATCCCTCATCAACTTAATGTTTTCCCAAATCCAACAAAGAACCATAAATTCCTGGAACTATAAATCCTTTTCAGGCCCACCAGAATGCCTGGGAGCCATTTCACAGATCTAGAGATCTTCTGGAAAGCCTCTGCTCCACTGACCCCTGCCCTTCTCCACCACACCTGATCTTCTTCATGACTACATGAATCCTGTTTTCAGACACTGGAAAGTTAATCATCCCAAAAGCCCTTTCACCTAGACATAAATAATACCACCTTCAGCCAAGAGCAGAGAGACTCTTTGCTTGCCCATGGATTGCTACATACTATGCTATTTCTCTCTCTCTCTCTTCCTCTAATAAACTTACTAACTCACTCTAATTTAAAACGTTTAAGAATTCTCTCTTGGCCACTTTTGGAGCTGAACCCCAAATACTGCATCAGAAACAGTCTATTTTTGCAAACTAAGACTACTGGATCAACAGAGTGTAAATTTGGAGAAATTGGAAGCAAAATATTGTTAGTGGATCAACAGCGGTATTATTGAAAAATGTTTTTCACATTAACATCCCTGATTTCTGAATCCATTAATACTATTTTAAGAAAAAAACAATATTGATTCTACATACAATGAAGAGAGGTCAATTGACACAATCCAATGTATGAGACTGACAAATATGATTTATTAACATTATGAGATGAGTTATTAGTAAATATGATTTGGGTCTTTGATTTAAGAATGATACAGTTTGAAATATTTGCAAAATTTTGTTATTGCACTTCAATTTAAATTTGGTAATCTTATTACTATTCATTGAGAATGAATATTTATTTCCTAAGTGATGCTAATTGTTGAGACATGAGAGGTAGCATACTGAAATGGAAACATCATGTATTGTGAAACAGATAACATGAGCTCACATAGTGGTCTTGTCATGAACTGAGGGTAATCTTCAGGGAGTTCATGTCTATGACTCTTAAGTCTTCTCATCTTCATATGGGTATAGTAATAACCTCATATTGTTTAATAAGAATTGGATAAAATATTTATAGTAGACATTAATATTCTAATGGCATTATTTAAAATAATGAGATACATGATTATAATTAAGCCAGTTAAGATATTAAAAATAACAATAATTATAGAACAAATAATTTTATTAAAAATATTTCCTAGATATTGCATTTTGTTGTTGATCCTGCATAACAAGTGTTCAAACAATGTATTTACATTTGTTTTATATCTTGATTACTGGAAGAATCTAATTACATTTAAGTATTTTGAAAGATTAATCTTTTATTAAATATATATCATGTACATTGTAAATGTCATTATATTAAATGGTTTATTTGATTTATTTGTCATATGTACACTTGCAAATCTGACTGAAATCATGTATCTCATAATACATTTGTGTTTGATAATTTATTCTGTATCACAGTTTAGCCTGAATCTAGATGGGTTAGTCAAATCCTTAAGCTACATTTTAATTATAATCAATGAATTCCATGAAGTTTTACAGGTAATTTTTTAAAATATGTTCCACCTCTGCTTAAATTGACTGCCTAATTGCCCCCCAAAGTATAACATTTTTTTTTAGATATAGAAAGGTCAATGTACCATAATTTGGTCAACATTGACAATGCATGCTTTTGATGTTTATTTTAATTATAAAACATCCTAAATAGCTCATGAAAACATAATCAAAGAATCTACTTTCATTTAGTATGCATTATCTATATTTTTTATATTCTAATATTCAGCTAAAAAATTTCATGAGTTTCTAAAATAAATTTCTCTTTATATTGTGTTCCAGCTTTATTCTAAGTGTTATAATAAAAAGACACCTGTTTGCTCTATTCTAGGTTAATATTTATAAGGATACATCTTGAAATCATTAATCTTTCAATAAGTCTTTAGAAACAATGTAAGACAAAATAATTGTATAGAAACATCCTGGGCTTTTTGTTGTAAATTGACAGAAGATAAAAGAAGTTATGATGGCAATTATGCAGATGAATTTGAAAAATAGCTTGCTACAATTCTTGTTTCAGAAATAGTTTGAAAAGCAAGAGGCAAAGAATGGAATTACAGATAAACTAGTTCAAAAGACAATACCGTCATTGACAAATGACTTCATTCATTTGATCATCACAGAGATAACACTATTTTTCAAAATTGAAAATGAATTATACATTTGTCTTCTTTTAGGGCTATTGAGTCAAAAATTAAGCTTCTCAAAAATTGCTGAGTTAAAGATAAAACATTTAAAGGCTAAATGTTTTTTTTAGGTTTTAAAGGCTAAAACATTCTGTATAATGGGAAAGAAAACTGCCCTCTTAAGAATATCTAAATAGTTTCAAAAAAGATTTTGAAAATAAAGCAAAAGCTAGAAAGTAGTCTAGTTTTCTTTTTGAATCGTACTTCATGCTATATTTTTCCAATGTATCATGTTCATTTTAAATAAATCAATCTGAATTTATTTAATATCATGTATTCAGATCAACCAGAAAGTGAACTATATGTGACTACTGTAAGAAATAAAAATAATTGCACACTTGAATGTGATGTGCAAGAGAGAGCTTGAGCATAGATGTGTAATGTATTTTTGTACACAACAAATTTATTAAAAGTGAAATTGTTTTTTCATCATTCTATCAATAGTTTCAGTATCAACAAAGATATGTGTTTTAAATCTACTTTGAATATGACAATGTATTATGGATTTTGGATTCTATAAGGAATGATAAAAGCAATTTATGTTCCTCAAGAGCCTGACAATCTATGGAAAGTAAATAAAGAGGAGATTAACACTGCAGGGTAGTTAAAACAACTCTTCAAACATTACGAGATTAGAACACCTGTCAGTGTCATGCCTAAGGGATACAACTACAAAGAAGGTGGTATGTGAAAAACAATGCTAATAGCTACCTTAATAAATATTAGTTATATTACTCCCTAATTACTTCATAAACATATTCTCATTTTAATCTCACAGCAGCATTATGGAAAAGGTAGTAATATTTTCCTAAATAAATAGATGGAGAAAACGAAATATGTCAGGTTACTCAAAGTTACACCCCTGTTAATTGACCATGACCTGCAAAATTTAATCTAAATAAAATGTGAAAGAAGACCCTGAAGATAAGAAGCAGAGGAGCAGGCAGTTGCACATAAGTATAAATGCACGTATTCAAAGCCTTAACATAGGTAACACTCCAGAGCACATGTCTAATGAATTTTTAAATATATATTCCAATTATGAGAGAAGATTATTTTGTTTACTCTAATTGTATACACAAATAAGGGATAAAGTTTTGCTACTTATTTCTTGAAACAGATTCTCTAGCAACAATATCAATTTAATTACTAATTATTTTTGATTAGTGATAAGATTCTGAACCACTAAATATTCTATTGGGTAACAGCCTTAGCTAGATGAACTGGAAACATATCTGAGTAATGATCTCCCCATCTGGTATTAATAAATATACTTAAAACAACAAACATCTAACATTTCCACCATATTATGTGTCTGTTTGAAAGCAATTGTCTGGCAGAACAATGAAAAGAATGAGCTTCTACTATTTATCACAGAGAGGTAGATGAACACGAATATAACACATGAAACAGAAGGAAATTTCTAAGATAGTGAAAATTTGAAACAAGTATCAGTAATATTAATAAATTGAACAATATTTTATTATCCTTTTAAATTTATAAAAGAATAAGGATGAAGAGGAGGAGGATGATTGATGGTGATGATAATTATTTTAAAACCATGACCTGTCTAAGCCATGGATTGTTCGTAACCTCTAAGTAAGGAGAAGAAAGTACAAAGCCATCACCATCACCCTGATAGATTGAAATGGAAAACTACCACAAGATTTTTTTTAAATAAGAAAATTACCACACCTTAAATCAATATAATATTATTATGATGCAATGTTCCCTTAATAAAATTTTTAAAAAGAAATGATAGTTTTAATTATCAATATAATAATATGAGTTCTGGCATTAAATAAAACAGTAGCTAGAATGAAAATAATAAATAATGGTACAAACCCTCTGGTTTGCATGGGCGCTCAACAACTACCATATGAAACAATTGGGCTCTACACATGTCATCTCTCAGGAACTGGTTGTAAGTCAAGTGAGTATCCTGAGCAGTGGCCGCCAAATGGAAACAATGGCAGGTCAAAGAGGAATTAGAGACAAGTGCTTCTGCTCAGGAAGGTCTCAGTAGAGGCCAAAGAGTGTAATCGTCTGGTTCCCTAATTTATCTTCTCATAACAGTACCCTTTAGATCTTGATGCTGAATCAGAGCACTAAGCATCACTTCAAGAAAGTAAGTGCTTAGCCGTGGATCACAGGGCAGGTTTGCTTTGATGCTCAGGTTTTGCAGACTGGTGAATTGGAAGCTTGAAGTTTCCACCTTGAAGGAAACAACTTTGATATAAGCCTTGGGGCTGAAATATCAAGAAAGAACTTCTAAGAATCAATTGATGATAAAAGCTCTATCCTGTTTTAACTTACTTTTGTGTATTTGAAAAGAATGGCACCAATTATTCTGTTTGCTTAGCTGGTTAGTTGTTCCTGGTGGCAGAATGCCCATACTACATAGTAAAGGGATGCTAACCCAGAGAGACATGTCAAATTAAACTTTAGTGTAAGGAGAAAACATCAAGAACCTTAGAACCTTCCAAAAATATGCTCACTAACATAATCTGAGACGGAATAGAAAGCATAAATATTCCCCTGTCAGTTTGTGAAAATGAGGTTAGAGTCTCTCTCATATTAAGTAGAATGAACTATTACAAATAGTGCAAGCAATGAGAATATACAATATAGAAATTATTGGATTTAAAATTCAGAAAAACATATTTGGGCAAATTAAAATGAATTTTCTAAGAATAAAATCAATTAAGGTGCAAGTTTGCCCAAATCTCAATGGTTATACAAAAATATTTTCTCAAGTACACATTAGTCAGAGCTTTCCTAAAAATCTATGAACTTTAAAATTACATATTTTAAACAGTATATTCTATATTCTTGGAAAAGTTATATGCCTCAACAATATAGCACTTTAATATTGGGGTATTATATTTATCAACAAGTTTAAAGATTTTGCAGTCCTGTAGTTATAGCAAAGAGTTGCCATAGCTGATGTCATTTTGCTGTCATGTCAAGATTAGATTAAACTAGTTTTAGGGACCATTTCTACATTAGAACTACAAGACATTGAATGACAAATGACTATAATTACATTAACCAATTATGTGAAATTTCAAAAATATTGCAGATCGATAGATCATAGTGTAATATTCATATTTATGGATAATTATATATAAATATCTATAGAACATATTAGAACAACATGAAAATATGTCTCCATGTAATTACTTAAGAAACGAAAAAAATAGAAATTTTACAAATAACTATAGTAAATTTCTTTTGATTAGATAGAATGTGATCATTTGTTAGAGAAAAAGTCTGTGCAATGTATTTTAATTCCTAAATTTACCTCGCTTCTAAATTTTTATGATAAATTCTAAATATATTCTAGGCCAGAAGGTAATAATGTTAACTTTAAAAAAAGCAAGTGTGAAAAACTAAGAAAATAATACACCTTATAGACAATAATCTCAATCAAACCTAAGCGACTATGACTCTTCTTGGGTATTTTAGATACATATTTAAAAAGAAAAAAACTTAAGCTCATGAAACTTCTTATCTAATACATCAAATGATAGAGGAATAATAGAAATGCTACACTACTTTAGTTACAGATGAGAAAATAGAGAAGCAGTATGATTATTTGATTTTAAAACTTTTCTATCTCAAGGAAGTCATAATATTTAGGACATGAAATTCTATTCTAATTGAACAGTATTCTGAACCAAACTTTGTCATACCAACATACGCGTCATTTTACCACAGCTCTCAAAATTCTGTCATGAAATTGTGTGTGACTAGTTTATTAGTTTCTTGAAACAAGATATATATTCATTTTTGTATTTTCAAAACCTTAATTTCTCTAGAACGAAGTATGAAATTAAAATTAATAATTTATGTGATATGCTGTGTGGTATGCTAAATGCTTATAAACCATCAAAAACATGTTATTTTATATTTGCCAAGTTTGAAGCTAAGTGTCACTCAACATTTAAAATCAATATGACTTATTTTATTCCAGTAATATTTTTAACATTAGGTGTATTTCTGAGTTTCACCATTCTCCTCAGTTCATAGCATGTCATCATCAAAATTTCATAAATTTCTCTTAATTTTTAGCATCTTATTTAATATTTTAATAGAAAATAGTTTTCATTCCCACAATAATAACTGCAAATAAGATCTTCCAGAAAAGACTGTGATAAATCTTTTGACAATTTTATAAGCAAAATATCTTATCATATGTTTTCATTTTCATTTCTATAATTGATATGAAGTCAAATGTATTTTCATTTGTTCAAAGGTTATTTACATTATCTGTGAATTACCCGTTCATATCAGAACATTCCAATAACATGGTAGTTTAGTTTCTCGATATTCTCCAGTGTGGATGTCTTGTACTCCAAATTTCCGATAACTACAAAACTTTGCAGAATCTCAAATTTAGTCATCACCTCCTATTTTCCCAATTTGCTAGCTCTGGTATTCTACATCTAATAATCCATCAATCATAAGGAGGCATACGATACATTAACTCTATCACCTTGACACTGACCTCACCGACCCCATGTTTTTCTCTTCTCCTTAACCAACAAAATTCCCAATCATTATTATTCTCTCACATACCTCCCATCTTGATCATTTCACCTCCTACCTGAAAAAGCAAAGTCCTGTCAAATCTACTTCTCTATTTACTCTGGCCTCAATCTGCACAGCTTATCACAATTTGATACAGATAACTATACAGACAGGTCTAAGTTAAAAATTGTAAACATTAATATCAGGCACACCCTTAACAATACTCAGAAATCTCTTTTTTCTTTCTTAATTATATAAAAGAAAAGTATGCCTTCTTCCTGTTCCTCGGTGAGCCAACACTCCCTTCCTCATCCTTATTCTGAACTGCTAACTAAGCTTCTTCAATAACTGAAAATTCAACAGCTCAAAACAGTCACCTCTACTTATCCATATGTCTATGATTATACACTCAGCTATATACTGTAATGGAAGTTTTGCCCTTTCTCCTTATTATGGCCAAATTTTCCACTTTTCCAGTAAATCCTATTAGCTTTTGCACTCTCTGTAGCAATGGGCCCTACTATTTACTTCATTATCATTTTTACTGCTGTGCTGATTATTACAATTAAGATAAATATGCACTCACCAGGATATAAAACTATCAAGATTGCCAGTGGCCTCCTCACAGTTCACTTTAATGAGTGATTTTTAGTTCTCACCTTACTATTAGTTATATTTAATACAGGTGGCCATGCCTATCTCTTTTAAACACTTTGTTGCCTTGATTTCTAAAGTTTCTTAGTATTGGAATTCTCATACCACTGGATGCCAAGTCCTTTCCTTTACCCTCATGTCCTTTATATTGTTTATAAAACCTATATACAGCTTTTTTTTTGGAATAAGGTTTTTTCTCCTTGATTCTCTTGTCTTTTCTCTTTGCATTTACTTTGTGACAATCTTATCCCTACTCTTGGCTTTACCACAATCTATATGTTAAACAATTTCTTAATTTGAAACTCTAATGCAAAACTCTTCCCCCTCCAATGCTTCACTCAAAAGCATACACTCGAGTTTGCACACCCATGTGCACACACACACACACACACATACACACACAGGACCATATACACCTCCACATTTTGGTGTCCAATGGAAATCTTATACATTACAAAATTAAATGTGAGCTTCTGCTATAGTTTCCACAGATATTAGTCCTTATCATTTTCTCACCTCAATCTACATTAGCTTTTCAAAGAATAGTAGTCATTTGATTTTTCCAAATAAGAGTTCAACACCTTTGTGCATGCCCTAACTCACAAATTATGCAATAGCACATAATTTATATTTTAACACTTAGGAAAAGCTGCCTAAGAATTTATGTAATCCAATCAAATCCTCAACACAAATTACTACGTTTTTAAAAATGTATGGAAAACAATTTGTCTTTGAATATACTCCTCATCCATGTTAGAGTATATGCACAGGGTATAAAATTCAAACTTATGATCACACACTACTGCACTTATTTATAAGCTATTGGGGTTATTCACAAGTAATGAGAATGCTAATTCCTCATATGCCCATGAGCTCATATAGTATTAATTAATTTCTGCATGTAATTTTAACATGGATTATCAACTATAATGTTATCCATGTATGTCTTGTAGGAGCAATTAAATCTTTAATCCATCCTTGACTACTCCAGTCCACAGATAGCTATCATTTCTGAGCATCCAGAACAGGTAATATCCAGACCACTTACATATGAGTTGTCAAGTGCCTCAAAAGTGTCCTGAGTCCAAGTGCATCATTAACCCCATTTCAAGGAAGTCCTGAATTGAGAGAAATAAAGCAAATTACTTAATCAGGTCACCTACTTTATTTATATTTGGATTACATTTATATTTCAACTGTTCCTATTATAACAAGTATAAATAGCAAATACTTAAAAAATATTATAATCCATAAACTCAGATTATTAAACACAAAATATTCTAATGTTTAGATATGGAGATCATAAAAACAATCCAATAAATATATTTTTGTTAGTAGATTGCAGCAGTTACATAGTAGAGGGCATATAATAAGGTATAATAAGTTTCATTATTATTAGCATACAAAAAATCAAAATTTGAAAGATATATTTTAGACTAAATATTCTCATGTACATTAGTTTTACTTTCCATAGGAAATTATGAAAGATCAGCCAAATTACTGTCTTTTTAATTATAAAAAGTAAGTCCCCAGAGAATATTTTCAAAAATCTAAATGTTAGCCGAAGAACTTGTCTCTTGCTCACAAAAATATAGTTTAATGGTAAATTTGATAAAAATTAATTTCCAACATGTAATTGAAGCAATAGTGTTCTTGAAATAAATATGAGATTCTTTATAAACATAATTTAGTAATATCATAACACTAACCAGATTAACTGCATATTTATTTTATTCCAGAAACTACATTATATGCAACAATGAAAAAAAAATAAAACTACTACATCAACCTAAGTATTATTGGCAAAGAAAAAATAGTACTCAAAATAAAATTTTACATATAGACACACTGTGCATAAAAAGAACATAGGACAGAGATGTAAATGGACTTTATTTTCCCCTCAATAATCACAGGCAAGAGAAGACTAATTGAAAACCAATAAATTAAGTACAGTGCAGCAGGCGGTCTCTAGCTAACTTGGCCTATTCATCAATAGGTCATTCTCAGTTAATTAAGTGAAGGCATAATCAGCTTAATTTATGTAGTTCACGGAAGTTAATGATATCATAGTACAGTACCTGACGTTTGGCCTGTCCATATAACTTGTTTTATACATTTAGTTTACTGTTCCTTCTAACAATCACTTTATTTCTGTAGCTCATCTCCTATGCTTGTCTTCCTGCAAAAAGGGGAATATTTGACAATAAAAATAAAGTAAAATATTATTCTGAAAGTTATTTTAACATATCTGATCATTCAGTGAATCACTTTCTACTACATAAACAATGAACAGTTTTCTGAAATAAAAGTAAATTCTGAAATAAGATTCATGCAAAAGAATATAAAATGCATAGATAGATATTAAAAAGATGAATCTGTGAAACACATTTTAAGTAGTATGCAATCATAAAATACATAAGCAGGAATTTAAAAATCTAAGAATTCTTAGATATATATTTTAAGTTGTGTTGCATTTCAACATTAGATTTTATACCTGCTAATGGACCATCTTCATTCTCAGAGAGAGTTTCTTTCCACTGTCTCTGTAGCTCGTCTTCTCTTTTCTGAAGCTGCAAGTTTACACACAAAGACAAACCACAATGTCAACCAATTGGACCTCACTTAAGGAACCTAGGAGATCGATTTGTAAAGCAAAGAATGAACAGGACCCTATTTCTGAAGTGGTTGCTCAAACTGCTCTTTCATTAAAAGATGCTCTTTCTTATTGATTTTGGCTTAAGTAATGAGAAAGCTTATCCAAAAATCTTTAGCATTTGGGCTCAAGTTAAGGAAATCAATACAGTCATTTCCCATTTGAACTGCATATGTGAGTTTTATGTACCAGAGACAAGACAAAGCCAAATTCAGATAAATCAATAGTGTTGTCAATAGAACATGAAACTGACAAATGGAGTTTTCAGCAATTAAAGTGAGCTGTAAACATGCAAAGACTAATCAATTACAATGTTTTGCCATTAACAGTTTTTAATTGGTACAAAAATTATATGTGAATGTGACTCCCCAGGAATGAAGAGTAAAGAATCTATATCAGACCATGTGGGAGCATTTCACTAATGTTTTATGAACACACAGATAAATTTTAATGTTGAAGTAAATTAAGACCATAATAAGAATGATTATATTGGAATATTAAATAATCCATGTAAGCCAATAAAATATTTTATAAGAACATTGAGTACATAATAAATCCTGTTTTTTCTATTTTAAATTATCATGAGGTTTTTAACATTTTGTATATATTAATCAAAAAAATAAAATAACAATTATTTAAATTTGCATAATAGAATTTCTCCTAAATTTGAGAATTGCAAGCCTAAGTTAAAAAATTGCATTTATGATATAGTTATATTCTTCAAAAATACAAAAATCACTAACAATTCTAAAATTATTTTTGTTTATACAGATAAAGAAATCTGGAACTTATTCAAAGGACTTTTAAAAGTGTTTTCTACAAGTGATAAGCTGTAATAAATTACTGAGTCATTATGGTTTGACATTATCCTAGTCAGGAAAATTATAGTGCAGATAGCCATATATAATTCATAATACACTAAAATAGGTATATCATTAAAATGCAGATAAAGCCTTTGTTTTTAATAAAAAATGATATAACAAAAGTAAAAGGTTAATTGAAAAGCAAAATAAACTACCGAATTTAGTAAGGCACATTACCTAGATTAACAGAAATCAATGAAATCATTAAAACAATTAATAACTTAGAGCTCCATTCAGACTAAGATAAACTCTGTGGCTATTAGAATGCGGATACAAGGCTACAGAGACATATCTATTCTGACTGGGTAATTTCCTCTCCTCTGTAACAGTTCAGTAATATATGCAACTGGCATTACATGGTCACCCATTTCTTCTTGGGAGACAAGAGATATTTCATTTTCTTTGCTATCTATGCTAAGTGAATCACAAGAACCACAACCTTACACAATGGAATTTCCCCCAGTGTTCAGGATATAAAATGGACCATTAAAGCATCAATAATATCACTCAAAGCCTCATCATTGTTCAGTCATTTCCTTGGATAGAAGATGTGCAGAGTTCTACCCGTCCTCCAATCATAAACAGGAATGTATATAGTGCAAAGACAGACAACTATGGAGTATACACCTAAATCTATCATGTACCTCACTAAAGATCATCTTCTGGAAATAAATCGAAAATAAACAAATTCATAATTTCATGAGCTATATGAACAGAAGAAGTATTATCATTATAAATGCTCTCTTTTCGCCTAATACGCTGAAAATATGAAGCTATAGAGATAAACAGAAATGGTAGTAATGTTATGAAACAGAAAATGATGCAAGAGTTTTAATCTTATTCCAAAGTCTCAGTCTCGATCTAAAGGAAGTTTGTATCTTAACACTACAAAACAAAATATGACATTTTAAACCTACTTCAAGGCTTCGTTGCCATCACTTTCAAATGCCAAGACTTAGTAATCCCATACTATTTTGATCTTTTTAAATTTAAACTAAAAGCAAAAATATACTGGTGCTTACCAGTAGCATTAAAACTTCCAAATCATTAATTATTTTACTTACCTATTTATTTGATAAGAAAAAAATCTGACTTCATTTTAAAAAGCGAATTTTCCATATTACTTTTATCTCCAGCTAAAGAAATGAAAATTATCAACAATATTTAAGAAACAACAGTCCAAAAAAAACTCAAAAATTAAAATCTTAGGTTTGTGAAAGGGATTCTGATGAATGATATTAAAGATGCAGTTTCTGTATAAACAACTAAGGAAGCACATGAACAATTTATAAAATAAAAAACAGTATAAAATGATATGATAAAACAAAAAAAAATTCTTATTCTATATTCTAAGGAAAAGAATATCCTGATTTAAATAAATAACATCATTCATGTCTAAAAAGTTCTCCAAAAACAACAGGTACAAGTTTTCATCATAGTTATACTAAAGCAGAATTGCTGGAAATAAGTATACCTTGGTTTATCATGGAAAGTCTCCAATTTCTAGCTGTGTTGACCTCAGACATGTTTGAAGTTTCATTTCCTTAAGGGAAGACAAAAATTTAACCTTCTCAAGGGATTGTTGTGACAATAAGATCAGATGATGCATGTTGTACTTATCACAGTGACTTGCACATTTTAGTCCTGTGCTAAATGTTTGATGACCAATTGATTTAATTAATGAATTAATTATTAGTAAACTTCAGTCCTATGGTGTAAAATTTGGAAAAGCTATTGAAATTTTAAAATATATTGCTAATCAACTCATGTGTATATAAATGGAATTAAGAAAACTTTGTCTTTTTCTGCAAAAAGGACTCAGGAATAATTCTAAGTAACAAAGTTTCAGATTGCCATAAAGTCATTCAATCACACGCTTATTCAACAAATGCATATTGAATACTGTATACCAGTCCCAGGATTTTTAAACCTACATTAAGTATATTTTTTTTTAAATTGCACTCATTAGCTGGATAATTTTTATATATAACTAAGAATTATAAATTAAGTATTAGAGTCAATATCAAGAAAATAGTTTTCTAAGTACCATTATTCTAAGAAGCAAAATAAGATGACTATTATCTCCCAGTTTTCTGTATCTTCTCTTACTTAGAGATCAGAAGAAGACAAATACAAGAAGAACCAGTGTTCAATTTTCACTTCCAACCAGAGCTGCACAATTTAAGCCAATCTCTGGAATCAAATGTAGCATCCTAGAAAATAATGCCTAACTTTCTCTCTGCTTAGAATTTTGGTTAAGTTCCAGACATATAATTTATAAGCCCTAAATTCTCAAAAAAAAAACCAAAAAACAAAAAACTATGTCAATATGTATGTCTGATCTTATTATTTTCAGCAGGAAATATAAGAAGCATTTTATATTTTTACTCCCCTGGTTGCTCAGACTACCAGTGCTCTTTCTCTTCTTCATGGTTTGTCTTGCTGCTGTTCATTCCATATGCTTCATAACCTATTCTTGCATCAAGACTCAGTTCAGACAGGTCTTCTTGAAACTTTCTTTTACCTTCTCTAACCTATTTACTTTCCAACTCTAGTTCCACAACTAAATTCTTTGTACACCTAAAATCCCCCATTATTTTTCTATAAGAACACTTTTGGTGTTTAATAAGTACATTTTGATTTGTCCCCTATATATTTACCCCCTAAGTTATCAAAGTGAAAGTCCTGGGAATAAGTTTGACATCTTATTTATTTTTATGTATCTGACATGACAAGAACTTCCATAAATGTTGACAGGATTAGCAAATTAATATTATGTTTAGGAGGATAATTCTTTATAGCTAATATATGCTACAAACTCTGTGAAACAATTTATAATAAAAAAGGAATACTTTCAAGTGAGTACTATTGCAATATTATAGATGAGGGAATATATGAAAAATTAGTTAATGGCCTAAATCACAGAGATAGTGAATGCTGGATCTGGGATTCTATATTCTCTCAATCATTATATTAATTGCCTTGGTCTATCTAATTCCCCATTTTAATGGGTTGAGAAATATATCTTATCAATTTTCAAAAAAGCTTGGATGTTGATTTACTGACAGAATGTTACTAACCTTATGAGTCCAAAGCATATGACAGAATATAAATTTATTAATTTTAATGAAGTATATAAATTATTATAATACATAATATAAATAAAATACATAATACAAGAAAATACTATTTTCTGTGCCTCATGATCTCATCTTTCAGGGAGTACACAAGATAGGAAATCCGTGCATTCATTCCACAAATATAATCGTGCACTTATTATATTGTTGGTGCTGGAAATAAAGCAATAAAAATATATGGGTAAAGAAGTCATGAGTTTATAGAGTTTATATTCTAGATAACTCTTGTTTGATACTTAACGCTCTGCAATAATTAATTTGCATACTCCGTAACAAATCTATGAGCTTGTTACTACTATCACACGCAATTTGCAGATATGGACATGAAAGCAAAAAGGGGCTAAGTAACTAGCTCAAAGTTAAAGCTTTGAAGAGCTAGACTAAAAGTTTGAGCAAGGTTCTCAGTAAAATAGCCTTGAAATCCAGGCAATCTGTGTGTTTGTGTGTTTGTGTGTTAGTACGAATGTCACAGCCCAATAGGAGGCTACAGGAAGGGCTACAGAGCCCTGATGGTTCTAAGTCTAGGAACACTGACTCCATTCCTCAGGGCAAGCGTCATGTTCCCTGAGTAATGCTACAGATGCACTGATACAGACTTTCCTTCCAGTCCTTTATACTCATCCATCAAAAGCACCATTACCTCATGCTTTGTAGGTACAATACTAGTAAGTCAGTTATATTCCCTTCATATGAATTGCTGGTTAAAATTAAGAGACAGACCAATTGTACACATGTCCCAGGGTGAAAGATCTGTTTTATGCTTCTTTTTTTAGAATTTAGATTGTTCTCAATTTTATACTTCAGGGGTATAGGGGTTCTTGTCTTTGACTACAGTTATTACAAAAACTGGAACTGGAAATAAGATTTTGTATTACTGTATCATTCTTCCTGTAGAGATCAACAGCACACTGTTAGCATGTAGTATTGGCAAAAGCATAGAAACATTTTCTTTAAAGGGTTTTGCTAAGTAATATTGTAAAGATATATTAATGAATAGTATGTAGCTATATATACGGTATTATCTTATCTGTAATACATAAATAGTATTTTACCAGTTATACACATGCTACATAGTACAATAAATCAGTACTATCTGTTTTTAGCATTTCCTGAGAGTATTCCTCCTATAGCAGTGATACTGTATCTGAACTGAAAAGCTTAGATCTAAAATTTTAGTAGCATTTAAAATTGGCTAGAAGAAAATATTGATTAAAGATTTCCCCTTTTAAAAATTCTTTAAATATGTGTTTATGTTTTGTTTCTCTTATATTTGTTCACTGTATCTCTTTTCTTTTTTTTTTAACATATGTTAGTCCCATTCAATTCCCTTCAGCGTACTCCACTAACACTTCCTCTCAGTTCTAACTTAATCTCCTATCTTCTTTCCCATTAACCTTTAATATACACACTTGCTATCTCCTCTTTACTTCCTATCTGGCCCATTCATCTCTCATTTCTTTCCTAATATAATAGAAGCGAGAAAGGAACTAGATACTCTATAAAACAAATACAGAAATTAAGGTCTCAAAGATTAGAAAACAGGATAACTCAATCATACCACTTGAATACAAAATATTTACATATCATCTTTTTTTCAGCTGTCATTTCGTCTTGCTTTTCTAAACCAGTAGTTTAAGGAGGTTAAAGAGAAGGCATACTAATTTTTATCCCTCTCTGCTCCATCAACTGCAATTTCTCTAAACTGTGCTTGAAATGACCTTTTCAAATGATTAAGTGTCTCTGGTATTTATCTTCATATTCCTGCTTCCTAGCTGGATGGCTGCCACAGAGTAGGCCCTCAATGAGTGTTTGATGAACAGAACTGAAATAAGTAGGTTTAATAGGTGATAGAAAAATAGGTAAGTTGAAGAGGAAACTGCTGTTCATCAAGAGCTGCAGTGAGGATTGTGGAGTTGAGAGTTAATTGTCACTACTTACAATTTTCTCCTGTTCAACCTCTCACTCTTCCGCCTCTTTATCTTTTTCCTTTTCTCTTTGGACACCTATTCAAAGGTTCAAGTCACTGTTCAAGGTTTAGTATTCAGTTATACTTAGTATTTTAAAGACTCACACAGTTAATGCTATAATAAGATGCTTTGTTTTAACCCATAAATAAGTGGTGACCCAGATTTAATATTGGACTAAAAGAAAAATCTAAATGAAAAAAATTTTTTTAATGACTTTGTTTTTCTTCCATCCTATCTCCCTGCAAAATTTAGATTTTTAAGGCACATTATCTGAATTAAATTCTCCCATATTCAGTACAATGTCATGGAATGTTATAAGTGCAAGCAACTAGATAGATAGGTAGGTAGGTAGACACAGACAGACAGACAGATGATAGCTAGATGACAGATAGATGCATAGGTAGGTAGATAGATAGATAGATAGATAGATAGATAGATAGATAGATAGATAGATAGATAGATAGAGACAGACAGATAGATAGAGAGACAGATAGATAATGGAGAGCAGTGGCATCCACTGCTCAAAAAATGAGCTAGTGGCAGAACCAAGATTTGTCAGTTGATGGAGCAGAGAGGGATAAAAATTAATATGCTTTCTCTTTAACCTCCTAAAACTATTGGTTTATAAAAGCAAGACAAAATGACAGCTGAAAAAAAGATAATATGTAAATATTTTGTGTTCAAGTGGTATGATTGAATTATCCTGTTTTAATTGCCAAGAATATTTTTTCTCTTATCTGCTATATTTCTAAGTGTAGAATGTTTGACAGCAAAATTAGACAAAATAACAAATAATTGCTCTAAAATTAATTTTGCTGTATTCAGAGTGAATCTCTTTGTGAAACTTAAACAATTCTAAAATTAACTTGAGTTAAAAAAAAAAGAACATGTAAGACATAATGAGCTTGACTTGGTTAGTAAATTAACCAGTTCATACAGGAGTCAACAATAGGTACCAACCTAAGATTGATAGAGGGAAATGACAAAGAAGTCGGTAAGAATCAAGAAAAAGCACAGGTCGAGGCAGGCAGTTACACTCTCAGAATAGACTGTGGTCAAGTTTAAATTAGATTGGAGCATTCAAGTGGGTAATTCTTAAAGTGAAGAAACAAGTTTCACTTGTCTACAAACAAAAGAGAACTGTGAGTCAAAAGAGGATCTGTAGGAGCACCCTGGTTATCCAGTGGGTTAAACCAAGTGTAGTCCACATGCATCCCAACATCCCTGATTCAAGACATGGTGGTGGGGAGAAAACCCATGATGAACAAATTAATAAAATAAAGTGCTTCTACCTCCTCTCTCTTCCTACCTGCCTGTCTACTCACCTTCATTCCTGCCTGTGCCTTTCATTTAAAAAAAAAAAGAAAATCTAAAAAGGCAGGAAAATTTTTGTTCAGGATGACATCTGGGCCACTTAGTGCATTTTTGTCCTTGAATATTACCAGATTTGTAGGCTTTCTAAAAGCCTGGCACCTTCATGTCTACTTAATTGTCGGTGAGTCTGAGTTATTTCAACTGACTGTTTAAAAATTATCTTTTTTATTATTCACTATAGCACCAATCATCTTCATTCATTTAATACTGATCACTGTGGCTCTTTATCTGATAAAGAGTTTATCTCTAATGTTTAATAATACTTTTCTTGACAATATAGTCTCCATATTCAGTGATATTTGATGAAAATGTAGAAACTTGGTCGATCAGATATGAAAAATATTATTTATGGTTTTATACGTATTGTTCCTGGGGTTTCTTTTCTTACTTGTTTTAGTTTTTTCCTATTCCATGTGTTTTTTCAAGAAATTTCCATTTTGTTGAGGATCAAGACCTTCACATATTAATTATATGTGCATGAGTGTGTGTGTGAGAATTAAAATTCAGTATGAGACACTCATGTTAGCGTAAGATTCATTCTGTATAATATTCCACAAAAACCTGTGAAGCATAGAGTGGTATGAAATGGAGCACAAACTTTAGATTCATTATAAAAGGTTAGCACTGGTATCTCAATAAGTAGTTTATCCAGTGTGATATATAAATATTGTAGAAACTCAAACCAGTTCTCATAGAATGCATATTCAGTTGTTCTCAGTATTTATATTTATCACATTTATAAAGTTCAAAGATAGAAAGCATTCTTTAAATACTGTTAAAAATATCTATCTGGTCTAACATTGATTTTAGTTATCAAAAGGAAATCAAGAGAAAGATGTGTAACAGCATACTTTTAAAGAACCTGTTGAATGCCACAGTAATTTAGTAGCATAAGGTAAATGATGAGTAAGAAGTAAGAATTTATTCTTTTGCTGCTAAATCGTAATGGACAACACTATAAGAACCTCTCTCAATATCCAATTTTACTGTTCTGTTCTTAATATCTCTACTTATTCTAGAAAAGTATTTTCCACTTTATTGAATGATTTATTTTATAAAATGCTATTCTAATGAAATTTGAAGTCTACATTACATTTTCTGTCCTAACCCTTCACAACACAAAACATACCTATCAAATATGTCTTCTAAGTAAAAGTCCCAAATTAAATTAAATAATGACCATGAGTTTCAAAGTTATGCTTATTAAATGTGAGACTCCAATAATCTCCTTTTCTTACTTCTCTTAGCTCACCGAATGAAGAAAAAAATCCAGAAATATTAAAGACACAATAATGTGAAGTGAAGAAGGAATTGTTTATGATGATTCTCGAATGTCTGTCTTGAATAATTGGATGACTGTAACTTATTTCATGAATAAAGACCAAAGATGGTAATTAGATTTTCATTCCGGAAAAGTCAAAGCTATAGAGATGAAGAGCATATCAGTAATTTCTAGGGGTTAGGGCTGGAAAAGATGTTCAATAAAAAGATTTGCATGAAAGAAATTTTAGGAATGATGAAACTGTCCTGTGTATTGATTGCAGTGGTATTTGCATTTCTATGCAACAGTCAAAATTGATATAACTGTACACCAAAAACAATGATTTTTAAAATAGATAAAAAAATAAGTAAAAATAATCAAAATTCAACTATGAATTATTTTAAATGAAGGTAGCCTTAAGAATTAGCAAAATGTTAGTATGATTACAGGGAAAGTTAATAGAACACTAAAATAGAAATTACAATAGAGAAAGGAAGATAATATTGTTGCTAACTAGAAACAACAATGAAATAACTTATTAAAATAACAGCTAGAGATATATAGTAAAGATGACACCACCTAAAACTTCCCCAGGGATCATCTTTTGAATATTATGTCTGCATTTCTACTACTATACTGCATTAAAAGTTATCTTCCAGAAAGTAATCTTTCAGATAGTAGCTGTTCTCATTTTTTTTTACTCAACTTATCTGTAGCAGAATTCTTATTACTAAATATAAAAATGGTTGAGAAATATAACTTAAGGAAGAAGTTCAGACAAATTTGAGAGGTTATAGTTTAATTTTAAAGGTTATCGTTTAGGGAAAAATAGTAACACTGACCATATTCAGGTCCTCAGCTTTCCTGAATAAACGAGTTTTCCTGTTCTGTTTATCAAAACACCTGGATTTGTAACAAAACCAAGAGGAAGACTGATCTGGAATTAATTCCATCTGCATACTACCATCTGTCAACTGCCCCTGCCTCTCTTCTAAAAGACTTAAAGATTCCATCAGCAAGTGAATCTGTAGTGCTCCAAATTTTCATCTTCTTCCTAATTGCTCCAGGATACTCTGTTTCCCATTCACATTATTCTTCCCCATCAGTAGTCAGAGCTTCATTATCTCTGGAGCACTTACAACTAAAGACATCTTGCCTCCTTACTTTCTGGTTCATCGATAAAAAATAAAATCTCCTTTAACTTTAGCTTCCATCTCTTCTGATTCCATTTTCTATCCTAATCTTTTCATCTCCTAAATGTTAGTATTCTGGATCAATCATCAGCAATTTTTTAAATCCATAAATGACCACTTTTTTAGACGTTCCCATTTCCTACTAGTCTAAACTGAAAGTTGACTCTCCCATGAACCTTCTTCCAAAAAGTTATTCAAGTTATATGTTCTTTTCCCAAACTCCTATCTCAGGACCTAGAAATAAAATGAATGTCTTTTTTTGTTTTTCATTACTGTTTCCAGACCACTATGCCTACATTTTGTCATCATCTAACTACTCATAGTAAACTCCCACTCTTTCTTTGAAAAGTTTATCCCTGGCTCATTAATGCTCTATCCAATTTCATACCTGTCCTACATCTTGGTAATTTTAAGTTCCACCTATACTCAATAACCTAATCTCTCAAATTCTTACCCTCATTTATCCAATGATATCACAACTATTCAATACCAGGGTCACACCCCTGACCTTGACATTTCCAATAACAACAAACCTTTCCATCTCAGTTAAACACCTTTCCCTTTCTAATAAAATATTTAATCTTTATAGTTCACTTCTAAAATAGATCTCTAGCAATCTTTGGACTTTTTCAGAATCTTTAATCTATTTACCATACCATCTTGTCACTGTTCCTTACTCCCCCATGTCATTTATTTACTATTTTCAGCTTATTTTTTGTAAATTGATGTTACAAACCTTTCTCTAAATTCTTCCCACTTGTCTAACTAAAATTCTGGTTCAGTCCAGCTTTCTACCAACTTTATTCCAATCTCCCTGAAGCTCAAACTGACTGGGGAAAATACACAATAATGTCAGTTTGTCTGCTGCGATGACAAAACCTAAGTGGACCTCATACCTGCCTATGAGTATTATATTTATAGAATCTGTTTCTCACCTGTTGTCTTATGTATTTGTTCTAATATCCTCAAAAATCTATTCTAATTTCTTCACACCCATCCAAGACTTTTTTGACTATTTCAGCACTATAGAAGCATCTAAAGAGAACTTCCATAAACTGAATGCATTACCTCTAACTCTTGCCTGTCTCTCTGCTGAAAACTCCTACATTCTCCCTCTTACTATTAATGAACTCTGAATATTTAATGATAAGACAGCCTCTCACTTGTACTATAAATTAGCTCCAGAATTTTTCATATTTTTCTTTTTCATTCTCATCATTTTCTTTTCAAGTGATGCTTCCATCAGTATGCAACAAGTTGCTGTTTCATAAACTGTCTAAATAGATTTCCTCTTTCTCACCCATACATTACCTCTAGCTTATAATAAAAGTTTTGGAAAGAATCTGTGGAGAGTGGTCATCTTTTTCTTCCTTCTTATTTTCTTTTAAATCTGCTCAATTAAGTTCTGCATTACCAATGCAAAGAAATCATTACCAACTTCAGCAATGACTTTTACTTTGATAAATTTAATAGTCATTCCTCAGACTTTATCCTATTTTATCAGTCAACAGTATTTGTCACAATTAACCATTCTCTCCACATAATTCTCCCCCAAACCCTCTATCTCATTATTTCCTACTTTCTGGTTACTCCTTCTGAAAGTCTCCTGTTTTTGTTTTTTGTTTTTTCATCTCAACTTCTAAATTTTGAAACATTCTTGGTCCTTAAAACTAGTCCATTCATTATCTGGATGAGGCCCTCCAGTTTGTGATTTGGAACAGCATATATTTATGCTGATGATGACCAAATTTATATTTTCTGCCTAGACTCCCCCATGAATTATACACACGTTTTCAAGAGCATTGACATCTACTCTTACATAGTAATTGAATAGTACCTCAAACTTAACACATTCAAAACTACTCTAAGACAGTGCCCTAAAATTGCTTGTCCTACAATCATTGCTTTCTTTGTTAATGGCAGTTTCATCCCATCATTCGTTAGTAATTGTGTTAATTTATTAACTTAACTTTCTCTCAATGACATATATAGTCTGATAACAAATCCTATGGTCTCTAATTCCAAACTGTATTCAGAATTTTATCATTTCTCCTCTCTATCACTTTTACCAAGTTGGTTCAAGCCACCATTATTTTTTATCTGTATTATCTCAGTTAGCCTTCTCAGGTCTTCTGTCTCAGTGCTATCATTCTTCAGTGCATCCTCAACACTATCCCAGAGGTGTCCTGCTAAAATCAAATTATCTTTATGTCACTCTCCTTCTCAAAACCTTTGGAAAGCTCTCCATTTCAGAATAAAAGTCAAAGTTCTTACAGTGATTGCTAAAGACTTAAAAGATATGGGCTCCATTATTTCTCTGAATATAGTAATTCCTACTCCTCTACAATTTTATTCTCCAGTAGCACTGACTTTCTTGCTTCTTATAAAGCTCAAAGAAACTCTCACATTTACACATGCTAGTTCTTCTGCCTAGAGCTTTTCCCTCAGTTGTCTGCATGGCTAGTTCTTCCACTTACTAGAGGTCATTATACAAAAAGTCACTGTCTTGGTAAAATCTTTTTTTAGCCACTCATTGTAAAATTTAAGTCAATAATTCTATCTGATCACCTTTATCTGTTTCACATTTTTTTCTTCTTAACATAGATAACTGGTGTAGCTATTTATTGTATATCTCTCACACAATTTAAGACTTTTAGGAACACCTGTTTTTTTTTGCTTTTAGTCATTATTATATTATAGACCTAAGGTAGATAGTTCTTGGAACTAGCAGCCATATAACATATATTTTATGAATTAATGAATAAATATGAGAATGAATGTCATACCCAAGTCAACAAAATAAAATAAGAATGACAGTTTATTTCTAGAATTACTTCAAACTAAAGTTTACAAAAATGATTCTGTATTACTTTCACATTTTAAAGCAGTTTCTGTGTAGTAGACAAAAAGCTAGGAACTTGCATAGTTAGAAATTAGGCATATAGTAGCATATGTACTCAGCCCAAAATCAGTAGTTTAGCACATTAGAAGTTTTGTTTCTGACTCATGAAAGCTCAGTGTTGGTTGATGGAGGTTCTCCCACATCCAGTAGTTCAGGAAACCATGTTTCTCTTATTGTGAGATATAATCAGCCTAACATGAGATTTTCATCATTCCTAAACTCAGGTAATGTAGAATTATCTAGCCAGTCTAGTCAGTTCTTAAATTCCTCAACTGAGAAGTGACAGATATCTTGTTATTCCTTTTTTCACAGGCTACAAATAGCCAGAGTCTTTGCCTTGAAGCAAGGATAGGCAAAGATCACTAGGTACAATATGGCAATAAATAAAATGTGATGTATATATTTAGAAAAGGATATATATGTGTATACATATTATACCAAGGAGCATAAGGAGTGGGAAAAAAGCATAATTACTTAAGTAAATCAGTGGAAAGTAGAATTTCCAACTGGAACTTTAGAGTGTAAGGTTTTGCCAGGAGAAAAGAAAGTTTAAAAAGTATTCCAAGCAGAGCTACTTTAATATTCTACTTTATTTTGCTTGTGTGATAGCCAAATTACATTATAATGTTTCTGACAAGTGGTTAGAGACACTGAGCATGACCAAAAGTGCAATAATCTTATTTGCATGTTCCCCCTGGATTAGCATATGAACTGTTAATAGGTTATGACAATTAGTATTAAATATATAGTTGTAGCTTTATAACTCTTAAAATACATTATTCTGAACTATTCAGTCCGTCTAACATGCTGATCTGAGTTTCTTTAAATTTTCAGGGACTTTTGAGATGTTTTAAAATTCGCATAAAATCTGCAGTTATTAGCAATACTTAAAATATTAAGAGATGGGATTTTTATGAGAAAAACAATTTAGCTATTTTAATAATGATACAACTAATACTATATAAAATTTATCTATTACTTAATTTATTTCCCTATAAAAAGTTTACTGTCAAATTGATACATAAAGTTGTAAAACATATACAAATTAGGTCTTATTAGTATATCTGAAGCAAAGTGCTCCATTATATAATTTGAAGTTAAAATATTGATATATCATGCTATAATGAATGAAGATCCATCACAGACCACATCCAGAAATTTTGCCATCAATCTCACATCTGTCATGATAAGTAGCAACTCAAAATTAACAGACTTATAGTAAGGGTTTTGCACAGCTGAGAAACACAGAGAAAAGCTCATCTCACTTTTTTTTCAACTTTTTTCTCATAAAGTTTGAGGTGATTCAAATGTTTAAAAATTATTGTCTTCTTCATTATAAATTATCAACTAAAGTTTCTAATATGAATAATGAAAGCAAAACATACCACGTACATTTCCACAAAAGTGAGGGAATTTTGGTTTTACTTGGAGGGGAAATTATTGTAGAAGGATTTCTAGTCCTTTCTTGCAAATCAATTTGTTTTATTAACAGTCGGGTATGCCATGTAAAATAAAGGTTAGACAATCTTTCACTTTTTTGGTCAGCAGGTCACAATAACTCTGAATATGTTTAAACAGCTAACTTGCAGAAAAAATGTGAATCCTCTAACTAGGCTTTCTGCTGACTAATTTATCTTTATTTTCCTAATTGATTGACATGTATTTGCATTCTTTTGAAGAAAGATATGTAGATTAAGGACAACAAGTACTCTTTCAAAAAAGTGTACTTAAAATGAAAATAGAGTTTTCTATGCTTCAGTAACTCAAGATTAAATCTACCATTATGACTTTTTTTACGACAGATTTTAAACCTCAGAATAGTAGAATCATGGATTCATACAATCTATTTTCTATTGCTACCTCCTAAATAAAATTAGTTAGCAAAGTTCTCTTACTTTTCTTTTAAGAATGTCTCTCTAATTAACTCATTTTTTAGAATATTTTTTGTTTTCTAGTTTAGGGCCCATTCTTTTCTTACTTGGAACATTTCATAACCTGGAAAATGGACCTCTACTGCTCTAGATGTGATAATCTTCCTAAATATCTTTTGCACTTTGTTACTGCTCTGGTCTAAAGTCTAATGACTCTTCATTGTTTTCATCCTGAAATGAGAAAGGCTTCTAAGTTTTTGATGTTGACCTACTTTTGAATTTCTCATGACCCTCTGGAAAGCTACAAAGATTTACAGTGAGTCATTAAAGAAAGCAAGATGCTTGACTGTCTTAGGTTTAGTCTGAGATACGCACTCTAGACTGAGGGAACAAAGAAAATAAAAGCTGTGCTTTCTGTTCTACACAATTGAAATTACATAGGTGGAAATTAGATGGGACTCAAGGAGAAAAGTGTTGTCTAGAAGCACAAATGACTGTTTTTGTCTTTTCTGACTCAAGTGTAATTCTTCTGGGTGTAATATTTGGCATTACTTTAGGAACAGAAAGAAAGTCCCCAAATCTCTAAATTCTCTCCTGAATCCTATGATACAGGCACGCACACATACGCATATGTATGTATATATATACATACATATATATGTACACATATATGTATAGAATTTTTGTGAATGTTGCATTCTTTTATTTTTATTAGTTAGAACTTAATAGTCTGCATTTCAAATAATACCTAGGTTTTGCAAAAAATAATACAGGAGCATTCTAAATTGATCATTCTCAAGCAGTTCGCAATCTTTCTAATATATGTGAAACAATGAAAAAATCAGTCTAGCTCAAAGAGAATCAAGTCCTACACTTTGTGGAAGACTACCCCCAGATGCAGGAATGAGTAGCCTCAGGCAGATGACCTCCAGGAAAAAAGCAGATCCTAAATTGATCCTTGAATACTAAAGGTGGAGGAAATGGAACTGGGACTGTGGCAGTTGGAAAAGATAACAGCAGCAAAATATAATATGCAATGATAATTAAATGATAATTTAATGATAATTAAAAAAAGGATTGTGTGTCATGGACCAGTTTGGTTGGTAATAAACTTTTGAGTGGAGAGCTAAAGGAAAACAGATATGATAGGAATATTAAGAATTTAGAGGAGGATAGGTAAGGTACAGTTAGAATGGGAAAATTCATTCAGAAAAGTCTGTAAAAATTAAAATAAAATTTGCCACATTGGTGATGGCAAGAATTTTGTTGAAGATAAAATGTTATGAATGAAATTCTTAAAAACATTGTCGCCAACTGAAAACATTTTTAATAGAAGTCATGTGTAGTTAATTTGCTTGGTACAACTTGTGCTTGTCAGCGTTCACCTTAAACTATAAATCTAAAAAGAAATAAGATTTACAGTACACAAACTATTTTCATGTGAAAATTCTGATAATGACATTTTGGAATTCAGGAAAATTTTTATTTTTCAAAGAGTATATATGCATTTCTTTACTTCAGTAATATTTACCACATCCCATTTCTACTTTATCATTATTTTCCTACTAGAGTCAAATAGTCAAATATAAAATAAGGCAATAAACAAAGTAGCATTTATCTAGAAATAATAATTTTGTGTCAAGACCTGGGTTCTGGGTAAATAATTAGGCAACAGGCTGATGTAAGCGACACATAGGTTTTTATCTGTGAAGATAACAGTAAAGGAATTAAACTTTTATAAATGGTTTGGCCTAGTCTTATACATAATCATAATTGCATAACAACACATAAATAAAAGCTTTGGGAAGGAATAAAATAGATGAATAACAATCATAGTTGTAAGAGTGTTACTAGAACATTTGGAAATTGCCTTTAGAATTTCTCTGCTTGTGCTTTCAATTTCATTTCAAAGTTGCCCAAATGATATAAGTATCAAAGAATGGACTCTATCTCTCCGAATCACAACAGATCTTGCATTTGTTCTTCAGGCAAGTGCGTGTTTATTCACATTCGTCTGTTACAAAATTGTCTAAATTAACTTAGTAATGTTTCTCATTAGGATATAAACATGACTTTATAACTAACTACTATATTGATCATATTAATTGGCTATTTTTAGACTGGGCAGTATTAATTTATGCAACACAAATTGCATATTATATAAAAAGCATAATTTCAAAATTAAATCATTCTAATAACATCACCATTTATACTGAAAGGACAAAGCTGTGTATATGTTTATGTAATAAATCATGTACTAAACACCCCTCCTTAACCAGCAAAAATTCTATTGTAAACCTTAAGCAATAAGCAAAGTTCTTTATCTTTACTAGTTTCAAGCTTCGTTCATTAAACATAGATTGTGACAATTATGTGCCAGAACTATTCAAAAATGAAATACTTTCATTTTTTATTGTGTATGTCTAATAATAGCTTCCCCTTTTTCTGGTAACAGTAGCTCAAATGTCTTTAGGAATCACCTTTCTTCTATCCTTGATAAGATATTCTTGATAACTTTGTTTCCTCAAACTCTATTTAATATTTAGTTATTAATTGTTATTATTACTTTTTCCCATAATTTATCTCTATGTTTTCCTCATACTATCATTATATAACAATTATTAATGCTCATCTATCTTCTTTTGGAAATAAAGGGGAACAACTTGGTCAGTGGTTTATAAAAACAAAAGAGATTCAAATGTTCTAGTAATCTGATTTCAATAATGAAAGATAACACAATGACACATAGAAAACAGAATAGACCAGCTACATTCATTAGAGAAAAACAAAGAAAAAGGTGACCTAGATGTTGACTGTTTAGTTAAGTGACATCAAATTTAATTCATAAATTCTCATTATTGAAATATTTTCAATAATATTTGGAATGGAAGAAAATGAAAAAATTGGTGAAGTGGAGAAAAAAATCCCAGCTATCATTCAAGCTGTAAATAGTTGTCTTCATGCCTTTCATTCTCTTTAAGAAGCATTTTGAAAAGTCCAAATTACTAAAAATCATTCTATCCACCTTGGAAATGATGAAGTAGAGGTCAATTTGCCCAGACCATATAACAATCTGAAATAAGTTTGGAAACTATCTTTGAGCACAGTAAAAAGGAATCAGGGCAAAGCTGGAATAGGATTGCTATAATACAAGTAACATGTAATGGAGGGAGAACTGTTTCAGAAAATTTTGAAAAGATACTACACTTTCCTCGCATTTAGTCTTTTTGTGATCTCTGACCTCTGCTTTACCCAACGTGCTTTTCTTGAGGGCCTAATAAATGAAGCAATTTGTCAAATGCTGGAAGAACCAAAGGCAACAGATATAGCTATCCTATTCTAAAAAAGTCTAAAATTGAAAAAAAAAATAGGGGGGAGGGGAGGAGGAGGAAAAACTTCCATCCCATATATAACCATTTATTCATTATCTAGTTGCTCAAAAATCAGAAATGAAGGGTCATTGTAAGTTTCCCACCATAAAAACAAAAAATGTCATTTGTGGAAACAATGCAGGGGTAAGTGTGTGTGTGTATGTATGTGTGAAAAAATATAGATAAATTATACGAGTAACTATTTGGGGAAAATGAAAAAAATAATTTCCATTGTAAATTTTAAATCTATGTTACAAAATTCTCATTACACCATTTGGGAAGATTTATTTTAAAATAGATTGATTGAATTTGTACATAAATATGTGTTCATTAGATAACCTCAATAAAACAAAAAAGAAAAGAAATAAATGCAAGTGAATTGAAGAACATAAATGGAGATAAGTTTCTTACATACTGTAGAGTTTAATGAATTTATTTAATTAAATTGACTATGTATACCTGTGTGGGAAGTGTTAAGTGGACAATAAAGGAGGCTAGTCATCTAGGAACCAGAAACAATGCTAGATGCTAGATGTGAAAGATGAGTCTCTAGTGAGCAATTGTGGCCATTGTGGAATTTAGTCACTGCTGGAATCACAAACTGAGACAGACTGAAATAACTAGCTCAACCATATCTGCCCATTCCTCATTCCAGCACTTCCCACCGACCAGACCCCAAACAGCAACCAGAATTCAAGGGAGTGTGTGATAAAATTGATAAAGGTCAACTTCTCTGTGTTGCAAAGAAGGGCGTACATTTGACCTGGAAATGGAGAGGTTGGCAGATTAACCAGCACACAAAGAATAAGACTTCAGTTTTGGTTTTCCTGATCGACTGTGGTTGATTTGTGACCTGTCGACTTGGCTAGACTGAACTTCATTTCCCAGAATTCCTTTTCTTGGAGTCTCCAGTTAGGGTGGGCCATAAGAGCGCTTTGTGGAGCATATCAGAGCACAGAAGAGGCAGCAGCAATTTTGTAGCTCACAGCATGAGGCAATGGCCTGGATTACAGCAAGTCCACACATTCTTTTAGACCCTTTTTGAATTTTCCTGATTCCAGGGCTTATTGTGTATGTTTAGCTCTATGAAAAGGGCTTATGGCTTCTGTGCGAGAAACGCATACTACTAAAATAAGAGGTTAAAAAAACAAAACAAAACAAAACCAAAAACCATAATGCAAAGATGTTGATTTGTCCACAGAGCCCGAGTTCATATTTTCAACTTCTAACTTATTCTTATTCTCCCCTATTTTGTTGCTGTTGTGCTTGTAGCTTTAAACACCACTAGTCCAGTTCTTCTTTCATCATACAACTGATATTCTCTCCAAGCTGTTTGCCCTCCTCCCACATCTCTTTTGTAATCACTAATTTGATTTTTTGACTTAGTCATTTTTGTTTAATTTAGTTCATTTGTTTGCTTGATTTCTCTATATGCTTTCTTATGAGTGAAATCATACAATGTCTTTCTCCTGGCTTATCTCACTAAGCATAATTGCTTCTAGGTACATCCCTGTTTTTGCAAATGGAAGGATTTTATCATTTTTGATAGCTGAGTAGTAGTTCATTGTACATATATGCCACGTATTTATTAATGCATATTCTCTCTTGTTTGGGGGATATCTTTACTTCCTGGCTGTTTTACTGCTAGGCTTCAATATTTAGCATTAAACACAGGCAGTAACCCTATCAGCACTGATTAATTAGCTCCCGCATTTATGCAAGCTCAAATTCCTACAGCAAATCCTTTAAAACATATAGTATACGCAATCACTCCATTATTCTACTTTGCTGACTAAACTCTGATAAATCTTTTATGAGTCTCAAGTAAAGTGTGAAAATAAAATGTTAAGTCAATCATGTTACAGGACACCAAAATGAATTCACGAATTAGAGGCATCAGGAACCTCTGAAGGTAGAAGCACTAGTTTGTTTGAAAAAAAGGAAGATTATTTGGACTACAAGTTTCAATAGCAACACAAAAACCCATTCACCAAACATCAGAAGAGAGAAAGGATACTAACAAGAAAAACTGAATAACAGATTATGAATCGGGAAGCATTAGAGTCAATGAGAGGGAGAAGAGAAAAATGATATTTGACTGAAAATGGGAATATATTGTGACATAATGCATACAGAAAACCAAACAATGCCACCTCCCAAACCCATTATTTTGACACACTCCAAAACTGCTGATTGCTAAGTGTTTTAATTGACACCCTACCTACTAACTTAGGAGAAGATTTAAGACTCATTTGGTGAATTGATCTACTTTGATCAATAGTGCAGTACTTGCATTTGATCACCACAAAAAGCAAGCTGACACTAAGCTTTTAATTACCTTGCCTTTAAAAATAGAATGAATAGTTAGGAACGGCAAATTCTGAAGAAATACTTTCATTTAATAGCATTATTTTAATTAAGACAAAGGCTTAACTGTATGTGACAGACAAAATTAACAGTGATTTAAACAAGAAGTAAATTATTTCTCTCTTATATAAAATTCAGTATTGATATGGTGACTCATTCAGGAATGTTGTCACAGTCTAAGTCTCTTTATATCTAGGATTCTGCTCTTCATAGGGTGTTGTCATCAGCGACCTCGCATAAGATAGCTTTCTACCTCATCTATATCCAGCCAAGCACAATAGGGGAAAATGTCATGCATCTTCTCTTTAATAGCCGGTAGTAACAACTGCACACATAAGAGTTAGCTACCTGGCCATATATAGTTGCAAGGGAGACTAATGAATTAACTGTTCTAGTGGCTTTGTGCTCTGTCAAAACCTTTGAATTTTATAATTAGGAAGTGGAAAAGGCATATTGGAGACAATTGTAAACATTTCTTTTTCAACTTGCAAGCCCCTGTTCAAGAAAAACAACTCCTAAGCTCAGTCCTATTTATAAAATAGGAATACGATTACAAAAATTAAATCTCCCATTCAGTAAATGGAATAATAGGATAGGCCCAGTTTTTTGCATCCTTCTAGTCAGAAATTTCCAAACACCGTTCCTTGTCACCAGAGAAAGTTTCTTGATTAGTCTGTTGAGCAACAACTTAACTGCATTTAGCTTGGTGGAGTGCATCTCTCTTAGAGGCTGCACTGATCTTACAGCATTCTTTCTTATTGTGGAATTTAAGGATCTGGGGGTTGTCTTAGATGTGATTTAATCATACTGTCTATAATTCAAGCTTGTGGTTTCTCTAACAATCTAATTGTCTCAAAAACTTAATGAAATATAGTTACTTTGTTTCTGACCAATTCTCTTTTAGTAGAAACACACACTATATTCTATTTAGAAGTAGTTTGTAAATTTGATGACTCACATATTTTACTTACTGGCCTCTTAGTTCTACTCATCATTCTCTCATGAAATAATAGCCTTGAGTGAAAAATCAGTGCCACACATATGGTCTTTGAGCTGTACTGGCACATATCACTACCTGAGCAATAGACTTCTTCAGTTAGTGAAGCAGATTCAATTGGTTATTTTGTTTGTGGTACTTTGTAACATTTGAGATCCTCTCAATCAGCTTATGTTGCAAGCTGCACAGAGGAAGAACTTTGCAAATAGTTTTACCCATAATTTCCAACCATGTAGAAAAACAAAGAAAATGCAACCTAAATCTTATAAAGACTGTTGTCTGTTTGCCTTCCAGTATATCACAGGCAACAATTTTATTAAATATTATTCCCTGGCTAACAATGATGCCAGACTTTCAGCTCATAATAGTTGTATACCCTCTGCTCCATTATTTTCAAGAAGGAAGGCTATAGTTTTTGTTCTAATCCATGCACTAGCCTTCTGATTTTAGAAATATGAAGAGAAAGAAAATCAAAAAGAAGTAATGGTTAGGAGTCCTTTTTTTTTTAAAGGAAAGGTGCAGGAAGATGAAGGTGTGTGGGACTCAAGAATAAAAAAGTGTATTTGAAAGTTTAAGACTGCAAATAAATCGTTAAATGATATACTTGTGCGTATACATTTATCTCATGTAAACGGGAACCAAAATTCCCTAAAGATCAAATTAAATGAATCCAAAATGTAAATTATACCCTTGCATATAAGACTCCATTTAGTGATGGTAGAAGATGGTATTACTCTCAAGAACTGCGATGTTCAGCAAGGCCTAGACTGACCATCCCTGTCCAAAGGATCATTTGGCATTGTCCATAGACATTGCTATTGGTCATAACCTAGGGAAGATGCTCCTGGCATTTAATGAGTAAAAATCTAAGACTCAGCTTAACTACACATGACAGTTCTTTCTCCCTGTACATAGAATAAAGTATTATCAAGTACAACATGTCAATAGTGCTGAGGTTGAGAAACTCTGACCATTGGGTTAAAGAGACTAAACTTGTAAGTAGGAATTACAAAACCATAATCATGGTACCCTTAACCTCTGCATTGACCAAACAGATGATTGACATCTTGCAACAGCGAGCTCATAAACAAAAGATGTGTTCTGTCGATAAGAGTTTTTATCATAAGGGAGGAGAAAAAATAATGACCCAGCTGTTATTTTTGGAGGAATTCATACTGTTGGCTACACCTAAGTCTGAACATGATAACTGATACTGGTCCTAAAATCTGCCTAAGTTTGCAACATCTATGTATTAACTGCATTAACTAGGTGAGGAGAATTGAATTAGCATGATACTGCATCAGTCCTCTGTAGGAAAAATAAAATGTTTCTAGCATATGCTCCACTGATATAGTAGGTCAGCTGCTTACTAGAGACTGACTGCTAAAGTAATAAAGAGGAAGAAAAACAATTATTTTGATGAATAGATGAACTCCAGAGTGTATATACTAATTTAGTTTTTTAATTTTCATTACACTTATGAAAAACTAGAATTTAATACTATCTATATTTCTTTGGGGAGTTTCATTTTTAATTAGATATGACTTGAGCTCATCTTTTCCCACTGCTGAAATAATATACAAACTCAGTATGTGTGTACTTGATATATAAGTAGGTCCCTGAAATTGTATAAATAATATCTGTTCCCTCTCACAGATACTCAAATGGATCTTTAGTAGAACACAATTAAATAAGATAAAATAAAAAAAACAAACAAACATAAGAAAGCACTACAAGTGAATTTATCTACTAATCATTTTCCCCCTCTCACTTCTAGGGTTTGGTTTCGGTTTTTGTCTATATGATTTAAAATGTTTTTTTACATAAAAAAAATACTTCAAGTTAAATTTTAAGAAACAATGTACAAATGATAATCCTAAATATATCCTATAGTTCCTAAAGTACATTTTTCAGAGACAAAAAGAGTCTTTTATAAAAGCAATTTGTATAGTTTAACAGAGTCCTATGTGATGGTAAAATGATCAGCTAAAGTTATTAGACTAGGTGTGCCCTGGTGGAGCAGTGGTTATGTCAATTGCCTCTGAAGGATGAAGGTTTGAAACCTGAATTGGAGGGAACAATCAGTGAGAACAACAAAGTGAAAAATAAAAGCGCTTCTTCATCCTTTCTCTGCTGCCTGCTTGACTACTACTGCCTTCGCTCCTGCCTGCACCCTTCCTTTAAAAAAAAAAAAATAGAATTAAGTTATCAGACTAAAATTATATGAAATGTTTTGAATATCATTTTCTAGATTTTAAAAAGACTCATAATATTTTTAAATGAAACTTTTAGATGAATAGGATATTATCAGTAAATCTCAAAAACATAATATTTTTAACGAAGGAAGTTTTATGTTAAATTAACACTTACATAATGTTTAAAAGAAAATAAAGATTGTGTGTTTCCTTGATTACATACATATAAAGGATTAGAAGGATTCATACCAATTAATGATCAAGGTTACATGGATATGGGAAGTAAGGAACGGGAAAGGCGATCAAAGAATCATGTAACTGGGAAAAGTTGAACATTACTTTGTAATGTTTTATTTCATTTAATAAAATAGCATTTAAACAGATTCTGATGAAATATTAACAATAGTTTTCTGTGTAGTGTGAAAAGATGTTTTATTACTATTTCGTGAATTACAGTTTAAGATTTTTCTTGAAATAAAATGAATGATTAAAAGTGAAACACAGGAAGGCTATCTGATAGCCAGATGTAAATACTCAGACATCAAATAAAAAAGTTCATGACATACTTAGTTCACAAGTAATGGTGCTCATGTAGCTATCTTGGGGTGAAGTCTATGAGATGAGACTAGAAAAAGAGATGGTAATTTTGTATTAAGACTTTAAATCATATTCCAAGGACAGTGCAAGCCACTGAAAGCTAGTCATAAGTAAAATGATTCAGTATGTTTTTGGAAAAATATTTCCTAACACATTACCTAGTATAGGTAGTTACATTTTCCAGTATAATCTTTTCTATGATGCTGTCATTGAAAATATAACTATAAAATATGACAAACTTAAGAAGTAGAAATAGGAAAGCCAAATATGCATACTGGATATATCTGAATAAGAAAACACATAATTTCAAATACACATTTAACATTGTACCAGAATACTTTTTTCCTGAAACAAAGAAAAATTTGAATTCACTCTGAGTGAATCAAGTCTGGGGAAAAAAAATGATACAGAATCACCTTGCTAAGGCATATCTCCTTGATGTCCTTGAACTTCAACAATAAAGACTCATCTAGACATCCTTACAGTAAGAGAAAGTCATTCACAGGAGGGAAAGATGAATTGGGTGCCAAATGTCTCCACAGCACCATTCAGGGACTGCCACAGGTAGAAGAGCAATGTCTTCAACATCTGACAGCGCACACACTTCTGAGGGAAGATGCGAACAAAGAATTGTATGCCTTACTAAGTTCCCCTTCAAGTCTGAAGGCAATGGATGAGATTCTCAAATATAAAATAACCAAGTGCCCAGTGAACAGAGCACACTTTGAAAAAAAAAAAGTTTATAGATATTTTTCAACAAGAAGATAAGTCAAAAACTTCAAATCTTTAAGTTTTATAAGATTTATAAATCATATGTTGGACATACCGTAAATAATCGTGGAGATTATGGTTACTAAACAAAATGCTTAAAATCTTTCCTTATAAAAATCACTTAAACTTTTTAAAAAGTTTTAAATTTGTTATTTAAAAAATTGAGAAAATTAGCACAAATATACCTCCTTTTCCCTGTCTTTACTGTATTCTGCTCTTTTAGTTACCTTACCTTACATTTATGAGGCATATACACACACACACACACACGTACCACATATGCTTGTGCACACACATACACACACGAACTTCCAAAAACAGATGATGATTTTTAGGGGAAATATAGACCATATGCATAGTAAGGAACGGAATCTAGTCCTACATGTATTACCATCTGTTCTGATTCTCCTGTCCAGTCGTAAGTCATGTTTTATACTGTTTTGAAGAGTAGTTTTAATTTCACCAGCTGGTATATGAATTAGGCCCATAACAATTTTGTTAAAGAACAGAACTGTTTGCCTCGATAACTTCCTTAAGTTACGCAAAAGAAAAATTTGGCAGATGTTGCAGTTTCGATTTTTTCCTTTGTCACCTTCCACTCACCGATCTTTTAAAATAGGGAAGACTTTTCTTTTTCTTCTTTCTGTAACAAAATCAAAGAAGAACTGTATTACTTTAACTGCACATACAATGGTATCTAATACTTTCGTCAGAGCTTATTAAAATATTAATTTTCTATGTGTACTGCTCCACAGGCTATGAAAGTTTATTTCCCTAGGTTCTGTTCTATAAACAATCCAGAAACTTGATCAAGCTCATTAACCATTTCTGTTCCTTTTACTTCAGATGCAATAAATTACAATTTCACATTAGCATGTAAGATGTGATATTAATCAATTTTGTTGCAATGTGAACAAAAGGTTGCATCTTCAAAGAAAATTAGAAACCTCTTTGAAGCAAAACTGAAGTATAAATCCTGTGATTCGTATACATGTATAACCTCACAATCAATTGTAAGTATTTTCTAGTACAGATTGCTATTTTTTATAAAGGAGATATAAACTGTAATTTAATTTTTCTAAAGTCATTCAGTACCCATATTCCATCTATGTGACATAATGCAAGCTGTTTAATATCTATCTTCCTTTTTGAAAAAGCACTAAGTTGTTATCAACTTGATGACAATTACTGATGTCATTAATTTGACTATGCATTATTATTATTCTGCTGTTTTTGTCACTTTAGTCTGATGTTTTCATTTCTACCTTCAAGCAGGCATCTTCAGAAGAGAATTGTCTGAAAATACCAAAAAAAATTTCCCTTAGGATTAAAAGCTATGTGATAAATTAACCATTAAGAAAACAAAACATTCCCAGGCAGGATGCAGGAAATTCATGGATCATCTTATGTTTATTGTCTCAACTAATGAATCTAGTTTTTTAAGAATAATCTTGCACTCTACTCCTTGACATAACCAGCATTCTTGATAAAAATATTTCCCTAGGAAAAATATCTTAATTTTCAACACATACTCAAGAAATTGAGAATAGATTATATGTGTGTGTGTTTGTGTGTATGTAACATTTAGGAATAGATCACATATATAATGTGTATAGGTACAGGTATACTTTTCTATGAAATTTAACAACCAAAAAAATGATGAGAATACAGACTCAGTTCACCATTTCAGCTCCTTGTATTTATTTCATATGAACAATAATATTTTGCAATCTTGATATTTCATTGCCACATTCCTTCTCACATCCACTCTGTTCTCCCCCAAAACTTACATACACAAACACATTATACTCCTTGACTGCATCTTACAGGAGACTAATTTACACCCAAACTGAGTATGTGAAAATGGAAGAAAGGTTGTAGATAATGGAAATTTCCTAATTCCCTGCATAGGAAATATTCATCATTTCATTTAAAATGAATTTCTCAACCTCAATTCTTCTAGTCCCTTATTCTAGATGTATTGTTCCAAAACAGTCAAATTTTATGTAACAATAAGCTGCTAAAATAAAATAAATCCAGAGACTGGGACATCCAATACTTAATTTTGTCAGGTAGAAATAATTTTATGTCATCATTCTATTAAAGATGAGCCATTTTAACTCTAAAAAAGTTAGACGTAATTCCAGACTAAAATCAGGAATAGTTTATAATTTTATACCAACATGTATTAAACACAATATTTAATATTTAATTTTACTTACTCTTTATCCATGAAAGTTCATCATAAATGAAATCTACCCATGTTGTGGTATTAGGATTCATTGCTTTATTCAACATAGTAATTACTCCATATTGCTTGCCATAGCATTTTAAAAAAAATCAATTTTATCTTATTTATCACATGTATTCTGCTTTTTATCACCCACAATAACATCTTGTCCAGAATTTACTCATAATGTTCAAACAACGTGTTTTGGGGATGAATAAGCTAAACAATCACATATATGCACTATATATAGTATATATGAATGTAAATATGTTTGAAATATATGTATATATACTTATAAATATATAAGTATACTTATAAATATGTAGGTATAATATTTATTTACAAAATGATCAAATCAATTTCAAATGACTAGCTGATTATTTCAACTAGACTTTTAGATACTCTGCTCTCTTTTAAGATGAATAATTAAAATTCATTTTAAGAATATTCTTATTCCTCATGATTTTCATTCGCTTTGGCACAACCTAAAGTAGTAAACTACTTCTAAATATTTTATGTATTTGTACTTATATGTCCAATATTTATATAATTTAGAAAAACATTTTTCCCGGAATTGATGGCAGATTCTTTTCCTTGGCATCTGTTGAAGATCCATGATTTTGTTTTCTTGTATCATCAGCAGGAGTGTTGTGATTTTTTCCTAATTGTATGTTTGTACTTCCACAGATGTCAAGGAAAGACCATAACCTCAAAGAGTTTTAAGTTTAAAATTAGGCAGTTAACTCAAGTTGCCTCCAAGAATGTTATTAAATTCTTAAAATATTCAAATATTGAGAAAATTAGTTGCATATTATTGAAATATTTCTATTCCACTAAAAAGTTTACCCAGGAATTTCAAGTTTTCCTACACGCTTTTCCACCACATGCAACTTGTATAACTTTATCAGAATCAACAACGATATTTTTAAATATCCACTTTAACTGCACATGCTTACACATGTGTTATTTTCACAACGGTTCATATTTATAGATCAAATTATTTCAGTACTCTTAGAAATTATAGAAAAATACATAAATATTCATCTTCTCACTCTTCAGTTTTTAATAAATGTTTTATCACTGCATCATTGCATGAGTTAGTATAGCATAAATAATTGGTGGTACTCTAAAACGACCCTCTTCTTCCTTCCTTCTGCTTGTCAGGGCCTGATTTTTTTGAATAGCTCATCCTTTTTACATTAAATATGGGGCCATTCAATTAATCCAAAATAAAGATGTTATTTACTTCATTGATTGGTTCAGGTTGAGCATGTGATGCATTCAGTAAAACAAGATTCCAGGTGATAGAGTCTTCTTGAAAAGATTCTCTCTGCTCTTGCAAATGGTCAAAATACAGATATGTGTGGTTTGGACTATGAGAAATACATGACGCTGTTCTTCTCTGACAAGTAGGAGCCAGAGTCTCTTGAGTCCAAAACTCTCACAAGCATAAAGAGAAAAGACAAAAATATTATTGACTTTTAATGGCATTGTTAGACTTCTGAAGCAATCATGGAGCGCCTCCACATTTCTTGTCTGAGATAAGCAATCCCTTACGTTTGTGCCACCTTGGCTAGGCTTCTGTCCCTTGCAATGGGAAGCAGTCTAACTGTGATGTCTCCATAATACAAATAAAGAAACCAAGACTCAAAGAAATGATGTCCCTGACCTAAAAGGGTTCAGAGAGAGTAGAAGAGGCAAGACTTGATGATAAATTACTAATTCAAGAGTGCACTGGTGGCTTGACAGCTAATACACAGGTCACAGTCCACATACATCCCAAGGACCAAGGATGGCAAACCGAGATGGAGCTCATGAACCAAGGGCAACCAACATGAACAACTACATGGAATAAAGATACTTTCTTCTGTCTCTTCCTGCCTGCCTCTGCTCACCTTCTTTCCTGCCTGCATTTTTCCTTTAATAAAATAAAAATCCTAGTTCAATCTTTCTACTACATTATTTAGTCTCTTGCTTAAAAATCATTTGCTTGCACAAACCACTCATTAAAAGTACAACATATAAACATACAGTGGTACAGTAAAATACCTTATGCAATAATTAACACATATGTATATTATCTAGTTTGAACCACAGGAATCTGCAATTTTGTGGACCAAAAATCCCCAAATATTGAAAGTTTCAATTTAATAATTTTATAAAAGTCCCATTATTATTCTAGAGCAGATATATCTGATTAATATAAATTAAATGCTCTCCATTTTGATGCTTGTGTTTTCTACCTAACACACCGCCTCTTTCGTTTTTCTGTAAGTTACTTTTACTGAACTTTCAGAAACAAATCCTAGATTGTTTATACTAGGTTAAAAAGTTTATGAGCATATTCATTCATGAAAATAATGTTGCAAAATTTTAAGCATTTAAAAGACATGCTCACTTTATAATAAATATCTATAGGGTTCAACCAGAAATTATTATATACTTCAAATGATAAGATCTCCTGAATATGACCCAAATAAATCATAAAGATATGATGATGTAACAAAAGTGAGGAGAATTCTATCATTCACTGGAAAATTCTGCATCATACTTTTGCAAAAGTCAGAAGGAGCAGTGACTTTTTGCAATATTACAATTTGTTGGCATTTATTATATTTTATAACTTTTTATGATTTTTAAGTCAGTCACTTGGGATTGTATAAAATTCTTTCTTCACTATGACTCCATGATTTTATGAAGGTTGCAAATAGAACTCAGTTGATTGGATGAGTTCTCAATGCTCTTTTAATTTATGTTACATTACAATAAAGAAAGGAAGAATTTAACATTTTTGTTAAGTTCTTCACAGTATTTTCTGTTTACTTTCAAAAGTTTATTCTACAAGTTGTACATTAAAAAGTTATATAAAAGCTAAAATTGTTTGCTTTCTAAAAGTTTACATTGCTTTAAATGCATAGAGTTCTCCACAAAAATTAGATTATCAGCTTCAAGGCTGCAGTATAGCAATATCATAAAAATTATTACAGAAATCAATAATGCTTTCATTTCCAGAACTAATCTGATGGTAAGATCTTGTTTATATAGATATTAAACAAATGTATTATTCACATATTTTAATGATTTTTTAGAGAAAAAAAGACATTTTTGTAATTATCATATGGAAGTGGTATAATAAATGAGCATAATTTCTATTAACACAAGGTTAATTTACATAAAACAAATGCTCATTGAATTATTGAATATGATAATATCTACATGCCTATTCCTGTTTGTCATATTTTGTGCCTTTTGGCGACATCAAAATTACAACAATCTGATTTATGCATTAAATTTAATGCATAATATGACAACATACAGATATGTATGACTTATAATGTATAATTTAAACATGATTGCTATATATTTCACCCATTCTTCCATGGCTTTACTGATTTTCTCATGCAGCCAGAAATCACGATTTTTAAAATACAGGTTGCCAGATATGAATGTCTGTTTGAATTAATGAATATTTTCATAAAATACTCCAACTATGAATGTTTTAAAAACCTTGTCATAACATTCACCAAACTTACACATGACAGCAAGCACGTGTTACTGCATTTTCATCTTAAATATTTGATGATTGCCTCTTTAAATCCAAGATTCATAACCCAAAGGCTTTCATTTCCTTAGACCATGTGTAATTCAAGAGACATTTATTAGAACTGTCCTCTTTTTATGCATCAACAAAACAGATCTGAAAAAGCAATATATGAACTTCCTAGAATCTTGAACATATTTTAAGGTATTAATTATACATAGCATTTTATAATATGTATACACTATTTATACTCCTTCTCTATTGCCCTCCCAATAGAATGAAGATAGGATTTATAATAAAGATGATCCTGGTTAAACATTAAAAACTACAATACAACTGGAATCTCTTTCAAGTTACATTAATAATGTGTAAACATTGCCTAGTCTACTCACAATGTCAAGAAATAAGTACAGCGTAAACCTGCAATTTGAGGTTCTGAAAACACCAAGGCTCTAATAATTTCTTAACAAAATTGTTAATTTTAGAAGTAAAGATTTAAATTTAAAATGAGTAAATAATGGTAGTAAATCTAGTACAGCTATCCTTGTCTTCAGTTTTAAGAATAATTCTGTGCTTAGTTACAGCTGAAGGTTGCCCATTGGTGGGTCACTCTCACTTGATTTTGGTGTGTTCTAGGTAGTACACCATGGTAACCTTGGTCTTGTTGCTCTCCATACAATCAACCATTTCAGACTCCAGGTAAATCTTTTCTTGGACGTGCTATTGAAATGTCAAGCTTCATGAACAGAGAAACGAGCACTTTCTTATAGGTGTTTAAACCACCTTCTTAAAATTTGAGCATGACCATTTTAATGCAAACTCAGTTTATCATATTCTTTCCTCTGTGGTTTCTAAAGATTCTGCTAAACATATTTTACCCTAACATACTCTATTAATCTTTGATTACTGTGTTTCAGTACACCATCAAATATTAGAGGTATAGTATTTGATTAGCTATATGATGGTATTCCTACTGACAGAAAGTGTGCATGTATAAATGCATATTAAGATATAGAACAAAAATCTTTAAATAATACTGAAACTTCCAAAGGCTGGCAAATTTTCAAAGGACGTTGTATGACCTAAGCCAAAACTGACATTCCACCTTTATGTGAAAATCAAAAAAATAAATAAATAAAATTTTAATGACAAATTATGAGATCATGAAAATATGCTTTCTTTAAAAAGCAAAAGTTACAAAATTGCTTTTTGTTTTAAGAAATGTTCATGTTCATACTCTAGATAATAATCCTTTATGCTTTTATAATAAAACTCTTGCTTTTTGAAGCTCATTCTATTCTACTCTATAACTTTTTCCATCACATCTGTCAAGATGATTGCCCAGTACCATCACCTACCGAGTCTTCCAATTTGTTGAATTCTTGACACTTCAATGTACAATTTATCTACTCATACAATTTATGCCATCACGCTTGAAGATTCTGAAAACTATATGGACAACTCATCCCAAGTCCTGACCTCTCAAGTTTTTCAGATTCTCATCACAATGACCCTATCCTTGATCATGATGGAAGTTTCCCATCTCTAAACCTGTCTCAAGGTCAATATTGGCTTTATAAGAATTCTGCTCTTCGAACACTATCGGTTTATTTTTTAGTATTACTTAAATACAATAGTTATAAGCTTAAACTCATATCAACTGAAAACTTGTATTTGATCTCTCTACTATCTCTCTATACTAAGTTCCTTTAGAACTCTGCCTCTTTCTTTACTAAGTTAAAATTGTATGGAACATGATTTTAACCACTACATATATAATTCCTAACTCTCTTCATAGTCTTTGCCCTTTCCCATGTGAAAGATCCCAAATTTTGGGTGGTACCGATAGTCTTCTTTATCCAGCCCTGATGTCAGAAATTTGAGCCCTGGTGGAGGAAAACACACAATAAGTAATATTGATTGATTTTTTCATATATATGAATTAAATGAACAATCTTAATGGAACACACAATGTCTCCTGATAATTTTACTATATTCATTCATCAAGCCACATTCCTGTTCTCCACAAAATTTCAAGTCTTCAGTACTGTCCTCAGATCACCAACAATCTCATAGAAACCTCATTTTCAACAAATAACTTCATCTTCTGTTACATGGAATAAATAGACAGAATGAATGAAAACTATCTGCCATCAAATATATGAATTTATTTACCCACAAACTCATTATTGCCTTGTTTAAATCAGTGGTTTCTTACTGCTGACAATAGGTCTATTTCCCTCCTACTTTTTCAGACACTTTAGTATCAATGATATTTTCTCTAACTTTGGAATTTTCTTCTTCTAGAACACATTTCCCACTCCTACGTTGACGAGCTCTTATAATCCTTTATATCTCACTTCAAATGTTTTTCTCACTAAAGATTTTACTATTTCTTCCTAAATAAACCAGATTCCCCTGTTTTTCGGTTTTATTTGCGCTCAACTACTTCCTTACTTTCTCATATTTTAATTGACTTATTATAATTTGAAATTCTATTTAAGTTATCATTGAATTAATATCTGTTCTCCAATACTATTAGCATTACAAATTCGCCATTATAACATATAATAAGTGTTTAATAGATCTTTTATAATAAATAAATAACAATAGAATAAAACAATTATATGAAATGTACTATGTGCTAAACACTATATTCAAAAATGAACTTATTACAGCAACTCCATCTTTATTTTACACTTGAAAAACCTCAAACCAAAGATTTAAAAAACAGAAGTATTTTGCTTCAGAGTTTATGATCTAACTACACTCAACATCTCATGTATGGATTAAGTAAAATTATAACAATATGCTTATTAAAAGACAAAATATGAGTATAACTGTGACAAGATTTAGTCCATATTTTTATGAATACAGTGTATCTCTAAAGTAGCAGACTTGAATATATTGATATACACATTGACTGAGGTATGAATTGGTTGTCCTGAAAATCATGTAGTAATGTTAACAAAAGAAACAACAAAAAAAAAAGTAAATAAAATAGTTTATGAGTTTTTCAATCCTTAGGAATTTTTAATTGAAGTATGGAAAAGGTATTAATTTTTTAATATTTATTATGGGTTCTTCCACTTCATTTTGCTTTTCTTAGCAGGTGAATAACATTCTAAGTTCAGGCTAATACTACTATTAAATAAAGAAGAAAGAAAAGGAAAATTTAAATATAAAATATAGAACATAGGTCTGTTTGGAAATTGTAGCAAGTTGCCTTTGGTATAAATGAATCCTCTGAAATGAAGCAAGCAGATGTTTGCAAAGTCGGTACAAGGGTGCTAAGGATTGACTCTGGCTGTAAGTTACAAAGAAATTACTAGAAACGAAGAGTATTATGATGGTGAAGGGAGGGAGGTGGGAGGAGACAACAGCCACGAAGAAAGAGAAAAGTCAGTTAATACCCTTCTTCCAATTCTGACTTTGCCCCACAAATTCTTTAGAGTTGAACTACATAGCCTTCAAAATATAGTGTAGAATCACTCTCATTACATTTCATTTTTCACCAGCGTTCTATATAGTATTGAAGAACTGAATATAATATCTGATTCAATAATCAAGAGAAGAGGAAGCAATTTTCAACAAAGCCATCCTCCATGGGAAAAGAAACACACTTGAGAGAATATAAGGCTTTCAACTCAGTGGGAAGGGAATGTGAAAGCACTTCATTGAAACTCATTGTAGCTCATGCACAGTTTGCCTGCCAAGAAATGCTCATTCAATGTAAGAAAATAAATTCCCATTCACTAATAAGCATAGTCAAATGCAAAAGTTGCTTTACAAAGTCTATGAATATCTCGAAAATGGTTTATGCCTTAACATAGTTCCCTCAAATTATATTTTCTCACACAGGTTTTTTTTTCAGCTCTTCCATTCTTTTCTTTGAGTTCAATTGTTCATGATACAATCATGTGTTCCTTAAATTATTCATATTTCCATGAGAGGAGATCATAATTCTCCATCCACTGAGATCATGCAGGTTTAATTTTCCAGGATTTGTATAATGAATAAACAAGATGTAAGAAGTTCAATTAGTAGTAGTGCTATCATCAACCAATCCTTCTATCAGTCAAGGCTCAAGTGTCATCTCTTGACCTTAACATTGACCAGGGAGTTAGGCAAATAGCCCAGAGGTTATATCTTCCTGTAATGCAGTACAGACCTATGACAAGCTCACAGCCGAATAGCAAAGCACTTCTTAACTCACAGGACCATCAAAAAGGATTAAGTGCTTTGAAATCCATGGATAACAGGTGCTCCAAAAACTGAAGAGCTCACCAGGTCGCCTCTTTCTCTCCCGGTCACTCATCTCCTAGTCCTTCATGTTAGGAGAATATTGATGACAGGAGTGACACAAGATGCCCGTGGCAGCAAAAAATGATGTGGGGGAAGTTTATCAGTTTATCATAGAAATATTTTTATTGTGATGCCAAAAATTTGATAATATTCTTTAAAAACATTCATTTATTTTATCAGCAATTTTCAAAATCCTTACAAGAATCTCATCAAGTGATAAAATTTGCTTTTATGGACCGATTTGTGTTCACTTACAATTGCTTTTAATATTGTATTAAACAATTACAGAAAAAAAATTTTCAATAGCTTAATGAAATACAATCACCCAATAAGGTCGAAAGCACCTCTAAATAAGGATATAAAAATACTGAAAATGATCTAAATATATCTCAATGAGGAAAAAATGTTTTTGAAAATAGTACAACATACTTATTAGTTCACTGATTTATAAAAAATTCCTTGAAATCCATGAAGTTATTATGAAATAACTTAATAGTTTAATTAAAAAGGACAGTTGAAGATTTCCTTGAAATAAAACATATTGGAAGACTTTCAATTTGAAAAATATTACTTCACTGACTTTAGAAACTCATGTATATTTGGTATTGTAAAACAAGGAATGCCTCACTGTACTCTATTCATTATCCTAGTTACAGTCTACTAAGTTGATGGCTTTAAAAAGGTAATTTTTAATCCTTAGAATTCTGTTATAATTCATAAAGATCCAACTACTCTCCTTTCTTCATCAAAATTTGAAGACGTCTCTGAAGCTCAATTTCAAAACCGCCTTAAATGGTGAGCTCACTGGACTACATACCATTTTGACTTGGGTTTTGGTGAACTCATGATTCACTGATAATTATTTTTCTTCACAGAGATCATAAGAAAAAGAATTTTAGAGTATTTCTTTATCATAAGATATTTTTGTACTCCAGCTTATTTTTTCTTAAACAAAACATAAAAATAATGTGACAGAGAAATAGTTTGCATATTACTGCATAATTTTGAACACATCAAAAAAAGCATAGAAAACGATGCGAAAAAAAAAAAAAGAGGCATAGTGACCTTTTCATCTCATTATAAAATTAATGTGTATTGTTTGTAGGAAGCAAAATACAAGGCAAAAGTCAACTAATGATCTAAATGTGGGAATAAATGTCTTTAAATGTTAGCCCAACTAATTAACATATTTTCTCTAAATTTAGCTGAAAGAAAAAAATACATAATTCCAACTTGGTTTTGAAGCATAGCTATACTATACTGGACAGCAAAAGAAACTGAGAAACTGACCTAAAGGTAGTAGAAAGTTGTACTATGCTGTCAATGGAACAAATAATGCAAAAGAAACTGTCCTACAATGGGAGCACAAATATGTATATGGTTGATATTGCTTCTCTCTGGATTATAGTCCTGTCCCCAAAGCCAGTCAATCACTGTCATTAGTATCATAAAAATTGTGGAAAAGAAAAAAAACACCTCAGATCTAATTTTCATTGCCACGGAATCCCTGTTTACAATAAAGACAAGTGAAAACTTCTAGAGATGAATAGAATTTATGGAACAGTTTTTTATTGCAGCAATTAGGTTTTTAAAAGTGTAGTGTTTTTTATAGTGCTGGTCAATTGATTTCCATATCTTTCTCAGAATATGCCTTACAAATGTGTGTATATATATGCGTGTGTGCGTATACATATATGTAAAATATATGCATACACACATATATAAACATGCACATAATATGTAATTTATACTTGACTATGAAACTCAGTTATCATGAGCAGGAAAAATAGATAATTCAGTCCCAACTAATAAAAAGGAAAAAATATATGCAATATGCTAGTATTTCCAACATTTTGGAAAAATGAAGATAAACTAGCTTTATTTAAAACAAAATCATTCACTTTATATACAAAATATTTTCTTGATAAAAGTTTGAATGATTTCATAACTGTTTTCTGTTTCATTACTGTAAATTCAAGTATGTGTCACTCTTTTCTTATAATTTAATAAAACTTACATTTAACTAGAGAAATGAAGTGATTTATACCAATCATTTATTAACGGTGGTAACTGTCATGGTTGCCACACAGGTCTAGGTTTTCTTAAGTACAAAAAAGCTTCCCTGTAAAGCACTATGTGAGGTCACAAATTCACTCCCTTTATTGCAGCCAAATATTTGCTGACAAAGGAATCTATAGTATACTTCTGATTGTGTCCCTTCCTTTCTCAAGTCATTTACTGACTCCCCACTGGCTTCTTAGTAAATGATAGATGCTGTAATTATTACTTAGGGAGTATGTTTGTTTAATCTTTACAACATCTTCAGTAGAATATACTAATATTACCTCCATTTTCAAGAGGAATATAAATAATTTGCCTAAGGTGATATAACCTGAAAGTGATAGAAAGAATTCCTAGCCAGGGCTAGTAGACTCCAAATTTCATCTAACTTTCATTTCAGAATCTCTCAACATGACAAAAACACTTCTCTAAATTTATCTCCCCAAATGCTGTTACATATGAGTTTTACACAACAAAACTTGCTTATGTTCTGTAAAACTTATAACCCCAAACTACACGATAGTACCTCTCAGTTAATGCCCTTAGCTTCCATAAGAACGACTCTGACTAGAAAATGCCATCACACTAAAACTTTTAAAATTCTCCCAGTTTTTCTGTGGATTACATGTGACTGTCATGTATAATGAAGAGAAAATTTACTTCTTGATGCTGCTTTTTAAAAATATCATTCTTTAAAGATTATTTTAGAATCACAGACCAACCTAATAATTGAAATATAGTTTTTTGGCTCAACATTATAGAGCCTCCAAAGAGATATTATTTTCTGTTTATTTTTCTGCATCTTGCAGTGTTATATTATACATTCAACATAAAAGAGGATATTAATCATGAAGTTAAATATTTTAAAGATTTATATAAAAGTTCATGAGGTTTGATCTCCATTTATTTTTAGATAAAGAGATCTATTGTTTACACCAAAATGGTTCAAATGAACTATCATAAACTTGAACAAATTGTAGACCTAAAAACATGTTATCATGATCATCAATTGAAGACTTCAAAATTTAGGAAAAGATTCCAAATAACATAGCATTAAACAATTATATTGTGATAGTTCTTTAACCCCTATTATCAAACCAAATGAAAATGAAAAAACATGATTGAGTGCAATCTGAGAGAACAATTGTCATGATATATATTCTGGGAGTAAGGGAATGATATTAGATAATATGTACTATGCATCTACTTATGTGCTCATTTTATATAGACTATCTCAACTTTACACCTCATAACACCTCCTTAAATGGCATTATTGCAATTGTTATTGTATTGCATGGGTATAACTTTTTATCATAATTTTACAATGAAAACACTTAGAAGTTACCTAGCCTGCCCCAAATGATAAAATTAATAAGAGGTAGTATTCAGACCCAGGTATCCTGAATGCACAGTCTATGCCATAACGCAATGCTGGAATGACTCTCTTGTGTGTCCTTTGAATTATATGCCCAAATTCAAAGGCAGGAGACATGAGATGATCATATAAACTCTACTCCACTACTAATTTTAAAGAAAGGAAGTCATGTTAACTACTTACATTTGTTTCTTGTGGTTGCATGAATAAATTATTCTGAACTTGTTGGCTTAAAAAGGTACTCTCTTGTAGTACTGGAGACTAGATACAAAGTCAGTAACATTGGGTAAAATCAAGGTGTCAACAAGGCCATGCTCCTTCTAAACATTCTAGGAGAAAAGCTTGCCTCTTTCAGCTTCTGAAAGATCCCAGCATCCCTTGGTTTGTGTCAGAATCATGCCAATCTTTAAGCCAGCTTCTTCAAATTTCTTTTTGCTCCATCTTCACTTTACTTCCCACTCCATTTGTGCCTTTTTCTCTGTCTCAAACCTCCTTCTGCCTTTCCCTTACCAGGACACTTGTGATTGCATTCAGAACCACCCAATTATTAAAGATAAATTCCCCACTTTAAGATCTTTTAAAAAATATGACAACATTTATAAATTTCACAGATTAGGACTTTAGTATCTTTGGAATCATTATTCAGTCTACTATGCTACCCATCTATAAGTGCAATGCCACCTGTAAGAGAGATACAAGGAACTGAAAGCAAAATATCAAGGAATATTTCATGTAAGAAAGTTTAAGCCTCTTTCAAAGTTGATTCTCTTTCAGTAGTTTGTTCCTTGCTTTTGACAATCTGCATTTCTGTCTCCTATAACTTGAAACGAATTGCAATAACTGATGCCTATTTGGGTGATCCAATCATAAGTAAAAATTGTGACACAACAACCAAGTCATTTAGTATATGATAACTCCCTAATTTATCTATTCCAGATTATAAGGACAGTGCTTTTTGTTGTAATCATTTTGACGTTTAGATATGGTGACCCTTGGGGATTGGAAAGGATATGGTAGAAGATTGGAGATGTGAATATATTAAGTCTAAATTTTGAACATATCACAATTCCTTGAAGCAGTAATCTTTAAAAAAAATGAAATAAGTCATAATAACAGAGGAATATAACTAAGAAACTTGATGCTAGTAATTCTTATCACAATCTTGTACCTTAAATGATCTTGGGATTTAAATTCATATGACTAACATGGTATGGGAATTCCAAAACATGCTGCAACTCTGGGAATCAAGACAGAACTAAAATAACCCTATACCACAGAAATTTATCCTTGAGATAACTGCATGCACACACAGAAAACCTCATTGAAGATGGGCAAACTAAAATGACAAAATACAATAGAAAACACTGAAAATGAAAAATCGCATTCACTATAGAGTAAGATTAGACTCTAAGAATTTCGGAAAATATAGCAGTATGATAAAGCTCGCATAAAAATAAAAATCTCAATGATTAAAGCATAAAGAGAAGTCAAAAAAGTTCATAGAAACAATATAATACATGCCATGTCTCTGTATGTAATATAATTAAAAAGAAATCAAAACTTTTAAGAAAAACAAAGGAACAGATGAAACAAAACCAACCCTTGGACACTTGAAATGGAACTAGGTTACCAATAGAGAATGGGACTGGACAGAGTGGGGCAGGGGGAGGGCAAGTGGTGGAGGAGGTGGACAACACTTGATTTGGTGGAGGGCAGGATGTGTTTACATATATCTTAGGGATTGGGAAACTGCATATATGGGGAACCTACACATATGAGGTTAATGTAATGTGCAAAATCATAACTACAATAAAAGCATTTTTATAAAACTTTTAGGAAGCAAACAATCTGCACATTTAAAGAACATTTCTAAATAGCACATGGTTCAAGAAAAAAATGTATGACAAATATTTATATATATAAATATGTAACACTGAATAAAGATGAAGTTACTACTGTCAAACTTTTGAAAATAAGACCAAGTAATTTTAGAAGGAAATAAGTATCTTGAAATGACAATATTAGAGAAGACGTGCAGGAAAGAAGAAAAACTGAAAATTAATGATGTGTTTATAGCTTGAAAGTAAAAAAAAAAATAAGAAAGAAAATGAAAGTAATAAAATTATCAAAGTAGAAACAAATATTATTGAAATGAAAAAAGAAATAATGTGTCTAACAAAATCAATGCCCTCTTGTATCTACCTAGAAAAAAGGTATTTGCATTTCATATCAATAATAAAAGATTCAAATCTGAAATATATTCTAAATATACTGCAAATAAGTAAGGAAATGAACAAAGAAAAGCATCTATACAGAAAATTCACAAAAGAGAATTTTAGAACAAACAAAAGATACACTTGGTTATAAAAATATGTGAAGGGATAGAAGAAAACATTATATAGACTTCATTTATAATTTGAAATCTAAATAAAAAATTAAAATCTCAAGTTTAGAGAGATATTGAGGAAGATAGGGCTGAAGGAGTATTCATTGACTTTGAGAATCTAAAAGTCGAGTGTTATGTTTCTCAGAGCATCAGCGAAAGTAATATCAGTTTTGCAACACATGAAGAAATGAATGAGAAGAAAAGAAATGGAGACAAAGTTTCTTAAAAAATCTTAGATGATCCAGGGAAAGGAAAAATGTAGTAATAGCTAAAGTTGGATACTTGTTCAGAGTAGGTTGATTTATAAATTTTGTTTGTAGCTGGACCATGGGTTTGCTATTAAGCTCAAAAGTAGTACAAAAGAAAGGAAAGTCCTTAAAGTAAGAAAGAAAACAAATGATAGAGGTCCTTCTCTGAAATGAGCCCTCAGTTGTACTAATACAAAATTTAGCCTTAAACAAAAAGCAGTAAGAATGCCTTAATTCTTAAATTAATGTGTATGAGGGGACACTGGGTACTCTTGAAATTGAACATAATTGGTAACTTTACAAAGCAAAGTAGGAGACAATCCCACATTAACTAAAGGAAAAATGATCTAGATGTGACATTGGGGACAGCTAAATGAATGTTAGTGATCCCACAATTGTGTTTCATTCATGTAAAACATATATTAAACAAAGCTAAATCAAACACACTTCATCACACCTTTAAGAAGATTATATTCTACAGAGAAAAGAGATGTCCACAAATAACCAAGCTAACTAAAATGCCATTGATTTCTCTTAAAGTTCGTATATTTTGTTCTTTTCTCATTTCATATATAAATTCACATAACATTCTCTGATCCCATTTCTTCCAAGTCTATAAAGGAATATATGAAAGCAGAAATATTTACCAAAATGCCAACTTTAAGATCAGTCTCCCTCCCACTGTGAGCTCAACAGCTGTTCATCCAGAGTTGTGGAATGATTTGAGCTAAATGCATGAGAGGATATGAAAGATAAATCATTAAAATCATCTCTTTTGGGTTATTAGACCCTATTTCCAAAAGGATATTCCCCATGTGTACAGCAAACAATACTCTGAGCACCAGCTAGGTGTCCAACTCAATTCAATTTTGACACTATCTACCTGGAAATAGCATCAGGGTCCATCCATAAGTTGTTGCCTGTGCTTCTGATCAACTAGTTACAGATTGGAGGTTCTCAGATGATAACCCTCCCCGGAATTCAGTTGCCAGTCTCAAGTCCAGGTTCTTATGCATACTTCTGACTTACTGGTTATAAATAACAGGCTCTCAGGACCCACTCCTTAGAGGCAATTAATTTTCCATAGAGGCTCACAGAACTCAGAGAAACACTTTACTTATTGGATTACTGGTCTAAAATAAAAAAGGTATTATACCTTAGGAATAATCAGATGGAAGAAAAACATAGGGAAAGGTGTGGCGAAAGGATATGAAATTTCCATGCCTTCAACAAGCAAGCCACTTTCCAGCACCTTCTTATATTCACTAACCCTGAAACTACCTGAAACCTTGTCATTTGAGGGTTGTTGGAGGTTTCATTACAAAGGTATGATTGACTAAATCATTAGCCAATGGTGAGCAACTTCAGTCTCCATCTCCTCTACCTTAGTGGACCCCAGTGGGTGAGACTGAAAACTCCAAACCTTTAATCACTGGTTGACTCTACTGATATCCAGTCCATGAATATAGGTGTGTTCTAGCTGTTGTCTAATTAACATAACAAAAAGTAATATTTATAGGTCTCTGTAGACAAGAAATTCTAAGGGTTTGGGGAGCTGTGAGCCAGGAACCATAGGTAAGGACTAAATATATATGAGAAATTTTTTTATATTTGATCATCTGAAATATATATGCACACATACACATATATCTTATAAATCACAATATCTCATCTTCTCACACACAAATGCATTCCTTAATGTGAAACGATCTTTTGTCTCACAGTCAAATATATTAAAGGAAAGAATCAATCTTACTGACCATGTAGCAAAAGTTTTTCCTTGAATATATAACATTAAAAATCTTGTTTCAAGATGATAAAACTTCCAAATTTATATTCAAATTCATTGAACATTATTTCAAAGCTGATTAAAATGTTATCAGTCAACATTTAAGCATCATTTAAGTCAGTCTTTCATTTTTCAGCATTAATATAGAGACCAATAGAATTATTAACAATTATGTAAAATATTATGCATTTTCTAAGGCAGTAATATTTTTATCATGTGATAGGACTAAAACATGACACCCCAAGTTTCTCAGAATTGTTCTCCTGTACGTACCCCATTCTGACATGAAGAGCCAAGGACAGTAAGGGACAGTTTCAGAGGCAAAGAAGTTCCTACTAACACCCTGTAACCCTTCCCTTAATCAAAGAAGCTATCTTCAACTCCTTGGGTCTCCACCCTTCTCCTAAACAAGAAATGATCTCTTGTCCCTATTCTCTAGAAGAAAGTAGAAAGGAGAGTTACTTATCTATACTTTGAGTGGAGACCCCCCTCATAACTCCCCTAAGATCCCAGGCCCACTTTCCATGATAAACCACTGGTCCACCCCAGCTGCCTCAGAATTTATTGCTGTGTAAATTCTCCATACATATTTTATTATTAAATCTGGGCTTTTCTCTTACTAATTGAGACTAATGTTAATTTGTTCCTTTGCCAAGCCTATGAAGAACCTCAGAGAAATGGGGGAACTTTTACTTTGATTCCCACACAAGCATATTGTCAAAGGAAGTAAATTTATTGCATATATATGTATATATATATATACATGCATGCATACATATATATGTACTTTAAGTTCTCAGTATTAAATTAATTTGTACAAATGCCAAGGAGATAGTAATATACCTAAGATTAAGTACAACTTTCTTTTGCATATTTAATTTTTTTTCTTCTAAAGATTAAGCATCATTCAGCTTTTAACTTCATTTTATGGGTGACACATTATCTACTAAAGCATAAGAAATTGTACACAGCAGAGAGAACCCAAAGGAAACAGTCCTCAGACATACCAAGTCATTTGTTCCTTTTTACTTTTAAAAATCACTTCAGCATCTCATTAATATTCTTCCTTTTAAAAATATACAGGGTATATTCCTAATACACTCTAACTACTTCTGGAAGATGCATAACAAAGTGTCTAAATTCACTTGGCTGCTCAAAGTGACAACTTGAATTTTCTTAATATATAGTTACTTTCTCTGAAATTAAACAATTAATAAGCCAGCAGCTATGCAAATCATAAATTATTCATACTTAGCTTACCAATGAACATTAATCAATTATAGAGATACAGAAATTAAGACCAAGAGAAAGAGTCAACCATACCCTTTTAATATTCAAACTCTGCTAACCCAGTCTCTTTAAACATATTTGATTTGTATAATAACATCAATATGCACAGCTATGCTTGCTGCTCAGGTTTCCAACAAAATAACCAATTTATGAGTATACATATGCTGTCAACCAGCAACAAGAAATACTCATCACAATTCTGTAGTCTTTGACTAAAAGGGCTTATTAGAGTTCTTTCAAATTATTGTACCTCATCAAATATTTAGTGTTAACTCTCTTGGCTTCCCAAAGAATTTGAAGCACACTGAAAAAAATCTTCAGAATTCATAGTTTGAATACCAATAACTTTATACCAATACATATAAAATTACAATGATCACAAAAGCACAAAAGCATCCACCTGGACAAAGGCCAAGTCAGTCTGTTATGATGCGCTGTATCATTAACAGACCCAGGTTCAGCAACAAACTCAGGGCTTACAATCATCTAATGAAAAGTTTCAACTTGCTCATTCCCAACACAATTTCTAAATCATAAAAGTACCCATTCAAATGAATGCATTTAAATTCAGTCAAAGCAAAAGCTACATTCCTAGTCTGCATTACAAAGAGTAAAGTAGTAAGATAATAAGAGTATATGGGTGGCAAATAAGAACTTAAGGACTTGGAATTAAGAAATTGGGGCAGCCATTTGGTTATAGCTATCAGTCAAAGGTTGGCATCAATTACTAACTAAAAAGAGGCTGGGAACTGTTCTTCAGTTGATACAGAAATCCTGTACTTGCTATTCAATCCCCCACAACAGGAACGTGCCATGGATATATATCATTCAATGTATTGTCTCACTACTCCTTGGAAGCTAGAGGTAATGGGAAAGTTAGGTTTATAATATGGGGAAGTAAGGACAACTTAATCTTTAATTACAAATGCTTTTATTGTCTCTGCTTTTGAGCATTAGTAGAAGTATGGCTCCCCTTTCCCTGACCTGATGTGAGGTACCGTCAGTTCAACAAGCTAACCAAAGAAGTTCCCCCAAAATTTCTCAAGGGGAATGTAGAACCTGTTCCTATTTGGAGTGTGGAAGGATCAGAACCAGAATACCTTTACTAGTACTCAGAAAGGGTCATTGCTAGTTGAAATTCTCATTCAGCAGTTAATAAAACTGCAAGACCCTAAAAACTCACATGCCATCTGGAAAAATCATGAACTGCATATTAGTTCTTTATTAAAAAATCAATTAGCAGATAAATGCAGAGTCCCAAACACACAGAACATTAAGTGCTATGAGAAATATAGAAAAAATAGATATAATTACTATAATACAAAAGATAGAGTTAAGCCAATAATTTCTACTAATAAAAAATAATAATGTTCTTTGAAAAGATACATTACAGGCAATAAGAGATGTTGCAGGTAAAAGCGCTACTGAGGTAAAGGCATGCTAGTTCTCTTCAGTGATTATCAGGATAGTCACACATTGCTAGAAATGCAGAACCTCTTACCCCACCTCAGACCCACTGAATTAGAATCTACATTTTTAGCAGATGCCCTGTGCTTGTAATATATAGTCACATCCCAGTCTAAGAAACACTTCTTAAATATTTTTATAAGAAAAAGGGTATTTAAGATCCTTTGTTAAACAAATGAGTAGACCAAATAAAGATGAAGAAAAGTGGGGTAGGAAATATCAGGCACTAAGGAAGAACACAAAATCAAGTATGAAAAAGTCTGACAGTGTTCAAGGAAGACTTCAGTTTGTCAGTTTAATAACAGCAAAGGTTTTTTCCAGAGAATGGCAAAAGATAAGCCTTGAAATGTCATATAGGTCTTATATAGGTCTTTGAAAAATATGGCCTGAGGTCAGGTTGATCGAGCAATTGAATATGTTTAAACAGACCAATGTTGTTGTAATAAACGTCATTCATTGATACAGGGTTTTTCTTCTTGCTGTTTTTGTTTCAAATTATACTCGGACTCTGCTCCCAGAGATTATGATTCCATTTGTCCAGGATAGAGTCAAGATACTGAATTTTTCTCCTAATATGTAGTCAAGATTAAGAACCATAGCTGCAGTTTTTGCTGAAGAATACATATCCCTAAAAAACAAAAACAAAAACATCTATGAAGTGATAGAAGCAAATCTATACATGGGTTTCAAACTAGTGTATACACCTTTCCAAAATATCTCTGAAAACTAAAGAGCATTTCTGAATTGCCCCATTCACTACCAAGATCAGGTTAGACTCTGATAAATATCTGAAATATATAAAAACTGATATTACATGTGTTTCTAAAAAAGTACATAACAAAAGTTAGGTAAATGATTGAAAAAGAGAAGTTGGAAAACATGATTCAATTACTCCCAGATTTCATCAGTCATCTCCTTGAATCTTTAACAAATCTGTTCCTTAGAGATTCCATAAGTAGCTATACATTCTCTAAGCAACCATCCAATATCTTTTTATAATGGGACAACATACATAGTCTCTACCACTTTCCCTGAAAAATCCCAGTAGGATCCTAAGTAATACAACCTTCTTTTACTTAAATTTGTGCCCTTTTATGTACTGTAACCCACAAATATTTCTCTGAAATATCATAACCACCCAGCACAATAAGTGAAAAATATGCATAGTCACACGTGCACATCAGTTTTCCCAAATAGCATAGCAAGCGGTAGAGCGCAAAACCTTCAGCTGAGTTCTCAGCCACTAGATGCCGCTGATGTGTCTGGAGGCCTAGAAAGTGAATTCTACAGAACTATAAAGGCCTACATCTTAGAAAATAAAATGCTGTTACTATGGTGACCAGCTGAGATTATGGATAATGAGAGTACCATGTTTTCCACTCTCTAAGGAGCTATTGTTCTCCACATATTGCTCTATGCTGAACATTACTGACCTTCAAAATGTATCAAAATCATTGGTACTTTCCTTTCTTAAAAAAAGGGGATATTTCATTCAGTACTTTTGTGTGCAAGAAGACATCCGTTATTTACACATACACATGAACTATGGAAAGGACCTATCATGCAATCCATTTTTCTTATTTAGGGAAGGAGGAGTGATCAATGGTCTTAACATTGCATGATGTCATAGTTTCTAAAACTTCATGTGCTTCCATATTCTTTCAAATTCTCCATCTACAAAGATAGAGAAATTGAAGAAACTAGATCACTATTTGTCATTTCTATAATAGCATCAAATTTTAGTTAGGCATAATTTTGTAAGTAAAGAATGTTTTCAGTGGAACGAGGATAGAAGAAATTTCAGTTTAGAAAAATCTTAAAATATGCAGTTATTTTTCTTATAAAGCTAGAAGTAGATAGGAAACAGTCACAGAGAAATAAAAATCTTTTACAAAAAGCAGTTTGGAACAAATGTTAAAAGATGCTAAGCAGATAAATGATACTTATTGATTATATAACTAGTTATTGACCATTGATGAATCTTAACATTACCACATCCAATAGGAAATCTGTGAAATTAAGTTTTATATTCAAGTATTTTTTAGAAAATAAAATGTAAGGGAAATATACAATGGATATTGTGATGGTCTATAAAATTATCTTACCAAAAAAAAATTTCTCCAAATAATTTCTTAAACTTACATAGCCTAAGATAATTAAATAAATCAAATAATTCAAGCAAGGGAAAAATTAATGAACAGATTTTTTTATGTCAAAAGACTTTACAAAATAACTAATGAGTATGAAAAGTAATAAACATTTTTCATAATAAGTGATGGTCTCTTATTTTCCCAGAAAACTCCACCTAGTCATTTCTTTCAAAAACCATCACTGACCTGCTTAAATCTAAAGTGAATTTAATATGCCATCTGTTTGGATCTAGTCTCCAAAGAATTTTAATAATTCTTGGGAATCATTGTGTAACATAACAGTAGTTGCACATCTTAAAAACAAACAGAAGATGGAACTGACAATAAGTATCCAGAGATAAATGTTAAGATACCATTTTTGAATCATAGTTTTCCATGATACAGGAAATTCAAAATACAAGTTTGTAACCACACGTGTACAATTGTCACTTGCATGAAAATAAAATAGAGATATTCAATGGGCTTTAAATAATGATGTGATATATCCCACAGTGTATTTTACTCTATCTATAAAATTCTTAGTGTTGGTATAACAAAGCACCACAAACTTAGTGACTTAAAAAAATAAAAATGTATTGTCTCATAGCTCTGGTAGAATCATGTTCTCTCTGAGCACGTAAGGTAATATTTCCTTGTCTCTTCCTAGCTTCTGGTGGCTTGCTAGAAATCTTTGCCATTCTCTGGCTTATAGCTAAATATCTCCCATTTTTGCTTTCAACCTCCAATGATATTTTCCCTGGATGTCTCTGTTTTCATATGACCGCATTTTTATAAGGACTCCATATTATATTAGTGGCCCAACCTATTCCAGTGTGTCCTCATTTTCACTCATTACTACTCTATAAGCCCTGTTTTGAAAGAAGATCACATTCTGAGATAATAAAGGTTAAGACTTCCATGTATCTTTTATGGGGAATGGTTACACAATCCAACTTACAACAATATCACAATGCCAAAAAGTACTTGGTATAGCATGAAACCTTATAAATAAATTAACACCATTTTCTTCTCTTTAATTGTAGTTCTTTTCTAGGAAATCATGCAACTTACAATCAACATTATGATGACATATTCACACAATACAAATGGACTCCAATGACTAGGAAACAGATTAAAAGAACACAAAGTATTGACCACTTAACATCCTCCTGCAATCAGGTAGATGGATCTAAATTAAAAAAATCATAAAAAACATATTGAGTTTTCTCAGTTGTCATTGGCAAATAAAAGAATACCTTATGTGAATAAATGGGTCAGATGTTGACAATTATTTTCAGGAAATGTCTTTTTAATAATTGTGTTTTTATATTTCAGTAAAGAATGTATAACACTTACCATTCATTTCCTATGTTTAATATAACTAAACAAAAAAATGAGAAAACAATTGCAGCTTCATGAACTTGCAGAATAATTATAAATGCCTCCCATGCTTCAATCTCTCCACCAAGGATATTAGCTCTATTTAAACTATGCATTTATTTTCAAACTTTCATCGTGTATTACCATCAGATTCTCCTTCAACATTGTACTAGAACAGGGAATACAACTGATTTCCAAAGTGTCAAAATTTCAAAAACGTGCCATTTATTCATTGATCTTTTCATCTTCATCCATGAGGATCTACCATATTCCAGGCATTTTGATAGGTCCTAAATTTAGAGTCCACGAGTCTGTCAATAACAGTTGATAATGGTGGTATATATGCTGAATTTTAAATAGACTCGAGCTTGTCCAAATACTTACTGACTACACAGAGAGTGCCTTATATTAGATTTAAAGAAGAATACAAAAGGCATTGCTAAATGCATATTTTATAAATTACATTTTGATTAGTTTTCCCAACAGTGATGCTAATGTAAGCTTTTAAATTTTATTTTAAGAGAAGCTTTGGATTACTTTTGCCAATGTTTACTTGAAGAATCAAATATGCAGTCAGACTTCCAGCAGCCTAGTGGTAGTCATTTGTATATCCTGTCAAAAAAACAAATTAATAAAACATGTTAAACAATAAACATGTTCAACACCAAACCCATCATCTTCATTCTCTTAGTATTTTTATATTTATGTTACTGATTTATATTGCTGACCCCATCACTTTCTATCATCCAGGCTCAAACATCAATCTTTTTACCCATTTTTTTTAACACTCTTTCATGAGGCTTCTTACTTATTTTCTCATTTTAACTGCACAATATTTTTCTATCTATTTCCTCTGCTTTATTTAACAACACTCTCATTACCTCTCTAAGAACACTCGCTTTCCATGTGGTCTTTCAACTTGCTTGTCTAGCATATGTATCTCATTGAAGTACAAATATGATCATAATGACCTTTTCTTCCTCCCATTGGTTGAGGGTATAAATCCAAATGTCCTTTGTCTAGCATTCAAGATCTTCCATTGCTGGTTTCCTATCTCCATTTCATGTCATCATATCCAGAATAATATTTTCAAACTAAAATAACTGTTGTTAAACTGAGCATTCTCAATTCATGACATTACTCACACTAGTCCTCAGTGAGAATACCTTCATATCATATCTAAAGTATACTATTCAACTGCAATAATTAATATTTCTATTTAGCAGCATGAAATTAGTGATCGGATTGATTTATTATAATTAAAGGATATACTTCTAAAATCTACAAAGCCTACAGCTTGCTTCAATATTTCCAATATATTTCAGAAATACAATCTTTTTAAAAATCCTTAAATTAAATACTCTTTGGTAATTTTTTTGCTTCTCTTATTAACAGAAGAAAAAATGAATGTGATTTCACTATAAAAAAGTTGAATACATTTTTCTTTGCATGTGTTCAAATTCACGATCACTCTACTTTGAAGATTGCCTTAACAGAATGTTCAAGAAAGTATGGCGAAGAGTAAAATACATTTTGTTAACAATTAGATTTCTAATTGTTATTTTGTTCAAGTAATTCTATGTGCATTAAACCATCTTAATATTTTTATATTTAGTATGATTTATATGATCATAGAGTACATGCTCTTATGAAGTAAGAAGTCAAGTTAAATTTCCAATTATGTACTAGTAAGAACATGTATAAATTAGCTTCATTGCACATGAATTATTGCTATTCTATATTAATTTATAGTGAAAACTAAATATTGAATGGAAATTGCCAAAGTCAAACTGACTTCTATTTTAGAATAATCTTTTCAAATAAATTATTTTTATAAAAATTGTGCTTTATTTTTAATGATGCTAGAATCTCTAGTCTTTAATCATTAGAGATGAAGATTTTAAGTAATTTTTGATAAAATTATATTAATATATAGAAGAGTTTATTTTTTGGTATTTTTTTATATGACAGTATAGGGAAAAATAAGAATTTTTACTGAAAAACTCTTTGCAACTTCCAGCCAAGATGCCAAATAAACTTTAACATAAACACTATCCTCCAAATACATAGTGGTGACTGATAAAATTTAAAATTAAAAAAAAAGAGGAAACCAAACATTTACCCAGGCTCAAAAACCAAAATAGTCTTTTCTGTTAACCAGAGTCCCAGTAGGAATCAGCAGAGAAGCCTAGGGCAACTGGACTCCTAGATGGAAGAGACATAGTGGCAGCTTCTGTTCAGGATATTGATTCAGGCAGTAGTCCAGAAAAGAATAGAAAGCCCAGAAAGAAACAGAGTCATAGGGAAACTAGATATAGAGATATGTAGAGAAACTAGATAAGTGATATGGAGGCTACTTAGGCCCAGTTTGTTCAGGAATGTCTATCCCAGCTAACACTTGACGTTCTGGTGTTTTTATGGTGTAGGAAGTTCTGGTCTGTCTGCTTGTTGCATTTTTTCTAATGAATCCTTTTTCAAAAGTAGCATTAAATTAAGGAAGGATGCTATATGTCTTATACTTCCAGAATCACCCATGATTCATGCAGTGGTGTGTGAGATGCATGTGTGTGTAGTTAAACTATCTCGTAAGAGTACTGAAACCAACTCCAGTATGGGGGAAGTATTCTCCCACATGTATAATAATTGTTCAAACACAAACTGTGTATCTTATAATTTAACTCAATTCAGCTCATTTTCAGAATAATCTGTCAGGAGACTCTATCAGATTTCAGAAGTTAAGGACTTAGTGTCCAAATACAACTCTCCACTTCAGATACCAATTGTATACCCAAGCTGTTACCTATACATCTGACCAAAGGGTTAACTCATAATCCCTTCCTTGGGTTTTATTAATGTGCTAGAGTGTCTCACAGAACTCAGGGAATCCTTTTTTTTTTTTTTTTTTTAACTCACTGTACCGCCAAACTGAGCACTGACTTGTTCCTAGTTTTGAGCTTTAAAAACTTGAGCTGCTGGGAGCCAACCCTTTTGGAGGTTCTGATCTAAGAGATTCAATAAATGCAATATTATCCTTCTTTTTCACTGGCTATGAAAATCTGTGTATGTAATCTCAGCGTAATTTTGCCCACTGAAGCTAGGCAGTAAGTAATTGTTTTATAGACCTGTATGTCACTGCATTCATACCTCAAAAAAAAAGAAAGAAAATATTTTGTCTTTTGTAATACATTTATTTTACAGTTGATATAACTTACTGATTATCTTTATACTTTCTTCTTTACTCATTAAAGATCAGTTTTCAAAATAAAGAAGAAAAGAGGAGAAGGAGGAAGAGGAAGAGAAGGAAAAAGTGAAAAGGAGAGCAGGGAAGGTTAAGAGGTAAAGAGAGAAGATGAGAAAATGGATAGAAGAGAACAGGAGGAATGAGGAAGAGGGGAGGGAAAGAAAAGAAAAGTTAGGAAGAACGGGGTGGAGGAAATCGGAAGAGGTGAAAGGAAAGGGAGATGATGGGGAGAAGGAAGGAATACGAGGAGGAGGAGTCGGGGGAGGAGGAGTCGGGGAGGAGGAGTCGGGGAGGAGGAGGAGGGGTGAAGGAGGAGGAGGAGGAGAAGAAAAAAACAACTAATTAACTAATTTCAGGAAAAACTATGAGATAAAAGTGACAGTGTCAAGTCAACCCCCAGGGTGACATTAAAGTCAGACACAGTGGTGTAAATGACAGGGACAACAGAATTGTAGATTACAGTGACCAGATTACAAAGCAAAGAACAACATTAAGGTAATTTTCAGATCCACCAGAAAGTTTTGTGAATCCCCTAGTATTCTGCCAGGGGAATAACTGAGACTTGGAAGGCCTGGAATCTCAGTGGTTTAACCTGTCGGGGCTCAGAAATGATGAATTTTGCTATTACATCTGTCTTCACTGTTCTTTCAGGTTGATTAGGGATTAGGGACTACATTAGATTGAAAATTCCTACCACAACAAAAAAGTTGCTTATACTGTATCATGGAAAAGTTATCCAAAGATAATAATAATGTAATAAATTAATAGCTTTACTCATAGTATCACTGAATTTGATCCTATATTTGCCATTTTGAGAAACATCCTTGTGAAATAACATCTAGTTGGTACTGATAGAATTTACTTTGACATCCTCTTCACTTGCTTGCTGAGTACAGAATATTTAAAGTTAATAAATTGTATTTTAGTGTGTTCTCAGTGTTGTGAAATATATTTCTACACTTACTTTCCATACCACAGGTACAATCTAGATGCGCTTAAATTTGCCTTTCATGAATCAAATCAATGGATAGCAAGAATTTTGTTTTTTATAACACTAGTAAGTAATGAAAATCTTTTGAAAACTCAAGCTACACAAAATCATATAATTTAAAATTAAAATAACTCAATAAAATATACATTTACGTAAGGTTTACCACCTATTAGCTGGAAGTATCATTATAAACATAACTATTTATATAAAATGATCATAAATTCTCAACACCTTCTCTTTCCTAGAACTAAAATACTTACATCAGAAAACACATTCATTACTATTAGACACTCACTGCTAAATTAGCTTAATAGGGAAGAAATTTGCTAAAATGTTGGAAATATTTTTAAACTACAATGTATAGATTTTCATCTATAATATTAAAGAAATATAAATTTCCTTGTAGAAGTATATGCCTTAAATTTACACATACAAAAACTGGAAATTTAGGTTTCAAATAATACAAACATATTTTACTAATGTGTCAGTAAAGATTATGATATATCTCTTCGTTTAAGTACAACTTTATTAAACTCCTTAAATTCAACAAAAAGGAAAGGGAAAAAATAATACTATGACACTTTTTGAAGATCACTCAGAATTGACAGTGGCAATGTCTTTATTGAATGCCTTCTATAGAACTGTGGGTAATTTTAGATAGCGTGTGGACAGAATAGCAGCAAGGCCAGGGTCCTAACATTTGCTCAGATAACTTTGAACATGCTAACCCACACTGGTTATTCCCTAAGTAATAGCAAAAAACATTACCAAAGGCAATTCAGTTAAACATCAAGACCAATCAACAAGACAGAGAAAGACTATTGGCATCTTAGCTAACTGCAACTTCTTCCTACCTTAAAATTGGAGAAATCTGGATTCCAGCACATGCCCTAATCGCCTGTCTTTGTCCCTGGACTAACCTTCTCATTTCAATCGTAAAAATTCACCCCTAAAGGTTGAAATTTAAAATGCTAATGAGATGAAGTAGCATGTAGACCCTGGATGAAGCACTGCTGGACTGGAGAAATGCAAAATCACTAGAAATTAATTCCTGCACAGACCAAAGCCCAGCATTATAAAAACAGACTGCCATATTACAACCAACAAAAAGTTTGTTCCCTTTTTGGCTTCTTTCTCATATTACAGTGTGAGCAAAAAGAGATCTTGTTTGAATTACCAAAGACTGGCCTCTTGTCTTTTTCTAAAGTTAAATGGCCAAGTACCTGGAGAAGGTCTGGTAACACTTTGTATCCAATTACCTCAGATCCAAACAGGAATGTTCATTCCAACTTTTCAGATAGAACAATTTAGGTTTAAAGTGTTAATTAAAGTGTCCACAACTCAATTAATAATAGAACTGGAATTCCAAAGAAGATTTATCAGGAAACCAAACCATGATCTTTCTAACTATTTTATATATCTATCATGATTTATTTTCTAATAAAATTTGTTTTTAAATTTCAAGTTGCTTTGCCTAAAATGAGCTTTCTTGTCAGTTTTTTATAGAAATTTTACAGGAATTAGCCCTAGGAAACTTGACTTGAAAATTATTGAAGACAAAAAAAATGATACTCGTTATGGAAATAAGGTTAACAGTCAAGATAATGATAGAATGGAGTTCTCTCCCCAGAAGCTCCAAATTGCTTCCCAGCATTTTCTTTACAGAAGTAGTATCAATATCAACGATTCTTGTCAATGAACCTATCGATCATCTTGTTAATTATCTTTTACAATAAAATAGCATTTTTACCCTGGATTAGATAGTAATCATATACTAACCATTGATTTCAAATTTCTGTCTATCTTTTATGTAGTATTGTGATTCTAAAGAAGGAAAGAGGGTTATGGTGTCAAACAGACTTAGATTAAGGTACTGACTCCTACATTTATCTGTTGGCACACAGGACATAGGAAATGTTATTTAATAATTCTTTGTCTCATGACAAAAAAAAAATAGGGAAAGTAATAGCTACCACGTAGAGTTATAGTGAGAATTATAACAGCTAAAGTATGAAAAGGAATGAATTCTTAACAGTCACTCAGTAAAATAGTCATTTTGCTTTTTGTCTCTTTTTTTCCTTTTTTTTTTTAAACTTAATGATGTTCACCAAAGTATAAACTTTAAAAAGTTGTAAGCATAATTCCCATACAAAAAATAAGTGAACATGTGCCAGAATTTGTATTCTACCTATTAAGGAGGGTTCAGTAAGTAGTTAAGACTAGCTCAAAAAAATAATTTGGGAAAAAAAGAATTTCTCTATCTACCTACCTACCTAGATAGATCGATATAGATGATATAGCTATTGATAGTTATTGATATAGTTGTATACATATATATGCAGTCAAGAATCTTGAAATAAATTTGCTAATGAATGCAAAACCTATTAAATATAGCATAAATATCTGATGTTTCTAATGTTTAATAATGAAATATGATTTTTGAACTTATTGTTTTATGGGGTGAAAAGCAATTTTTCTCTACTAGACAAAATTTGTTTACATGACTATAGACAAAAATAATTTATATTGCTATTAATATTGTACAAGTTAACTAATTGTCCTACTGAGCTGTAAAACAGTTAAGTCAATAGAAAGTTCATCAAATGTGCACACCCTTTTGATATGCCTCCAGACATACCACTAGACAATGCTTAAGTTGCCACTGAAAGACACTCAGTAATTACTTTTGCTCATTTCTAAATCGTGGGCATGCAATAAAGTATAGAACTGTAATTTATAAGCCTCTATCTCAGCTTCTGAACAAATTATTCCTGGTCTCATTTTAACTACAATAAACAAAAGGTGATTTTCTTTTTAATTTTAGCTTAACTATATATACATATATACATATATATTTCTTAAAATTTTTTCTCATAAATTTATATTTTACTCTATATCTTAATTGTCTGTTTGGATAGTATGCCTATTGCAGTCATTAAGAAAATGTGTTCCACATGTAATTCTGTCTCCTCACTAACCAGTTAGTTGTATTAACATTAGCAAATGACTAGTGCTTTCTAAGTCTCTGTTTTCTTTTCTGAAAAATGGGGCCATTAATGGCACCTATTTAATTGAGCTCTTTTTTTACAGGGTTAAATGAATTAAGACATGCAAAATTTTAGAATCATTTTGGCACATGGTAATCATTCAATACATGCTATGTTTATACTACTGTCATTTCTTATAAAGGTGGGGACAAAATTCATTGAGTGTATGTAGAGTGGTCATTAAAAAGAAATGGGAATAATAGTAAGTAATAATAGCTTTTGGACAATGATAATAATGATAAATGTGACAATAAATTTTAGGCACAGGATCTAGATTCTGGCTCAAAAATCAAAGAGGCACTTTTACTTATCTTAAGGTAGCTATTTTCTATCTTAGATTAAATGGGGCCATGTATTTTCATGTGGAAGTTTTGGTTATAAACAGAGATAAAGAGACATTAAAAAAGTTGTCTCACATATAATACTCACCAAAAATTATTAAAGCTATGTTATAATGCCAATTTCTCTCTAAATATTTAAGTATAAAGGTTATGTTTGAAGTTTACTAATTCATGAAATCAGTAATTTACATTCATAACCTGGCATAAGTACCTTCTTTTGTGCTATTAAAGAAAAACAAATTAGGCATCTCACTCCTCTAAAGTTAAGATGTCCAAATGTGGAATGGTTCAGTTTCAAAGGTAATGAGTCCTGAAAAGTCTTAAGTGAGAATAATGAAGGAAGAATGTGCCAAAAAAAAAATGTATATAAAGTTACTTCTATTTCTGTGATGGAAACCTACTCAGCTATATAGTATGGAAACACACCCACACAACAAGCTTTTTTGAATGGGGAAGTTGGGATTTTTCTTTAGAAACATTCTTCTCTTTAATCTTCAAAAGTTAGTTATTTTTTTAAAAAAGCAGTCTGATAGAACATAATGTCTTTGAGAAGAACAGCTCAATTTATAATATACAAAATTTTATTAGGCTTGGATTTCAACTAAAATGTTTGCTTAAATTTAGGTGATGAATTAGAACAAGTTTCCAAAATGATGTATTATCTTAAAAAATCATATATATATATATGTATATATATATACATAATCTTGACAAAACACACTAAGGTTTTGAATATACACAAATTATATTCATTGAAGAGAGATAGTTCATGCTTAACAAAAATAACTATTCATTCTCTAATTCACGAATGTAAAAATATAGAACATATCTTATGTGGGAAACTAAATTTCTCTGTCCAAAACCATGAGATTACCAACCAATATCAAATATGCATGGTATTATCTGGCTCAGTTAATTTGTGAGTTAGATCATACACTGTTTGAATTACAGTTCTCTAATATTTTAGTACATAATTAAGCTGAAAATATATGGTGTTTATATAATTCTATGGTTTGGAATTTAAATTTGATTTAAGAAAGATTGTACACTATATTTTACTTCAACAACCACATTTATTGGAAAACAGTTGTGTTTTAAGCAAAAAAAAAACACAAAAGTTTTAATATATTTTGAATATTCTACATAATAAAAGTTGAAATTATAAACTAAATATGTTAGCAGAAACAAACAGAAGTTACAAGAAACAAATTTGAAACTTTTGTTATTCTATAATTCAACCAGAAATGCTACAGACAGTCTAAAATTCTTCTATATATAATGTTTTGGAACTTTGAGCAAGCAGTAAAATAGGTGACCTGACTCATAATCTGAAAAGAAAAGGTCTTAACTATCTGATTGGGCAACTTGAGGCTACAATGGTGATCTCGCAGATCTAAAAGAAATAGAATTAGAATGAAGATAGATCTTACCAGCTTTTAAATGTAAATTTTCTAAAGCTCCATTTAACAATTCTTTGTCTTCTCTGAGCTTCCATAAAAAGATTTCAAAAGGCATTGTGGTCTAACATGAAAAGCGTACCCCTGTGTTTGAGATTTCTTAAGAGTATTATCTACTTAAAAGATAGACTAAGATACTAAGTTCTGTGAACCTGTACATAGTCACTTTTCTTAAACAGCAGACTTTGGCTCTGCACCATCTGACAATGTCTTTGTCCAAGCCACACTAAAAATAGGTCTTTACAGAATGGAAATGTTGAGACATTAACTATAGCAATGTGAATGAGCACCACTATAATAAGGATTTCTCATCAACTCTTGGTTTATGTTATATTAACATATGAAAAAGCTATTTAAACATTAAAATTAATACATCATAAAACAATGGCAATGCTTCATACAAAATATAGTTTTATTTGAATCACAACTACTCACAATAGCTATGAATATCCTCATTCAAATTGCTATCATGAATATTGTATAAAATGAGAAGAATAAACTAAAAGTAAAATTAGAATACGGCTTTATAAATTATAATATGTCAAGCTAACAAATGGTAGACTTGTCATATTGAGCAACTAAATGTCTAAATGATCATTCAGCACTCAGAGTGTAGGAAGAAAAAAACATTGGCTTTGTTTCCTCTAAAGCAGTTGCTCGATTTTTCATACTGTCATTCTGCTCTATTAGCAAAGCCTAACACAATTAAGTATGAATATGCAGTAATAACATGCAAATTGTTCCCTCACAATTGCCCTCAGGCAGCAGTCTCAGCCTTTCTAAGCTTGATTCCTTCTACATCATTACAGGCTTGGCATAATTCATCAGAATAAAAAATACCTCAGCCTTATTGCATGTGGCCAGCTAGTAAAATCATCGGTAGTTGTTAACCACTCTCCCTCGATGGGTTTGTTAGCAACGCTGTCCCCAGCTCCCTGCCACTCCTGCACTTGTACATGTTTCCCTTGGGTAATGTTAGACACTACATTTGAGCCTGCCAGAACAATTAACCCTACTGTTAATTAGAATGAAATGTCAGGCGCACAGATGGTACAAGCTGGCACCCTGCCATCCCGCCAACTGTGGCTGAAAGCAGCTACCCCACTGCTGACAGCTGCTCAGCCATGTCCCAAACCAGCAGATGTCAAAACTTTCCAGCTGAGGAAGGTTAAAAAAAGCAAAGAGGCGGGTTTCTCATCCCAGCAGTGATGATGACTGTTTTACTGTGATTGTATCTATTACCTGTTGTCATACTGTACCAATCAGGAGGAAGTCTGCAAGCAGCAAGACAGAAATTTAAAATAATGATACTAATAATCATAACATAAATAAGCACAATATGGCTATAATTCAATACAAATATAAAAAACAGCACAGGCAACAAACAGAATCACTGAACTTTTCGCTAAGTTCTCCAGAAGTTGAACAGACTATCTTAATGGTATATTTTCAAAGAGGAAAACACTTCCTTTTAGCATCTCCAAATCAGGTAGTTTAAAAATTTTCTAAAATGTATCTATCTAATCTCGAGAAATGTTGACTTCATTTTCAGAATTCATGTCTGGAGATTAATGTTTCCTGTCTTTTGTTGGTCATAATTTATGAACATAATTTATAAGACAACAATTTGTTTTCCACTATCCTTATGCACATAAAAGTAGCTATCAAAAAGAGACAACAGAAGCATACCTATGAAAAATGTCAAAACTAAAACAAAGGCTAAAACAATAAAATCACAGCTGGATACCATTTTGGTTATAAAACAGCTTCAGAATTCTATCTTGAATATTGTGCTAATATTGTGGTTAAAAAATATTATATATCTAATTGTGAACTAACTGGATATCTAAGTTATTTCTAAATAGAAGAGAACTGGATCATAAACCCCTAATGCTTATTTTTTATTTTAGAAAACAATTTCACGTCTGAATTTATTAAACATGGAAAGTGTGGAAGTGTGAAAGTAATCTTTCAATTGTGCTATTTTGAGTCATTCACTTTAACAGCATGAATACAAGTGGATATTATAACTTAAATGCCACAGGAAATATGCCATAAAATTTAAAGTTCATGTTTCTGCTATTCTTACTTCAATCAGACATCATTTATTGATAAATTATTCTTTCAGTATTACATAAATATGCACACATACAAAAGAAAACACAATGTAAAAGTCTTCTTGAGTATCCAAAAGGAGTTAAAAATCACACAAAAGACAACTATAATCAGGCAAAAAGAAACAATGCTAAAAGATATATGGACCAAATATCAGTTAAGATTTTCCTATCATGCATAAAAAATAATAACTTATACAAGAGGAGATTTTTTTTCAGGAAGATATGCAATGGTTCACAGTGAATTAAAAATATTTAAAAATCTCAAGGACTGACTTGGAACGTATAGAGAGTTTAGGGAACTAAGTAGCAGGAGTAGTGGATGGCCCAAGACACAAAGATTGAATCGTGTCAATCATTTCTTCTTCTAAGAATACAAAATTAAAAGTGACCTACTAAGCACATATATCCAGAGGGAAGCATATGCAGTGCAACTTAATAAATGTCTCCAACAACACTGAAGCAAATATTAAGGTTATCATCATCAGAAGGGCAAGTGAGATTCTACCTATATCAGATATAATAGTTACCAAAAGTGACCAATACCTTGTGAAGGCAGTGCTAAAGGGTATCATGAAGGGATCTGATGCAAGCGTGATTGAAACTACAGAGATGAATATAAGCAAGGACATGAGTAGGTATTTCAGGTATGAAATAGAGAAAAAATCCTATACATGTCGTTAAAAGCCTCGATGATTAAAGCGTTAAACATCTAACCAGAGCAAGTCAGTACTGTTAATGACAGTGAAAGCTATTGCTACTATTATTTCTACTAACTTCTTCTACAAGTACAACATTTTATAATTTATAAAGTAACTTCTCAGCTAGATTCTTCTTTAATTCTTTACAATGTCTCAGGTAAATATGAGTTATGCATATTTAGTGACATTTTATAAACAAAGAATCAAGTAATGTACATGAAAGATTTTGCTGATAACTATGAAGAATGTATTATTTGTAGACATAGGGAATTTTTTGTTTTATATAGCAGGAATATAAATGAAATCTTTAAATATAATTTCCTATTTCATTTTATTCCAAAATTTTATTTGAGCAAATATCAAATGCCAGGCATAAATCTGGATGCCAGGTGTCGTGAAGAAAATGAGATATAGACCAGACCTCAAGAAGCTAAGAATCTAATATGGAAAGACACATAAACACTCAAGTGCAAAAATTGTTCATAATTGTTAGAGATGGAATAAAGTATAGTATAGACAAAGGAAGGGAGTGATCAAGTACTACTAGGGGTCTATCAAGAGAAGCAATTGAGAGTTACATGACCACAGATACATGTGAAAGAATCTGTCTCTCTCAGAAATACACAAAATATCACCTATTATACAAACAAGGGCAAAGAAAGTATTTTTGGAATAAAATAAATATTAAAAAATCATCCAAAAACATGCTTTTAAAGTGCATAAAGAATACAATATATAAAACAATAAAATTTATATGATCTGAGCTATTCTTTTTGTAAAATGTGGCATAGTAAAATTAGTATCTGAGTAAATTCAGAATAGGTATGCAACGGGAAAATGCTTCAATTTCAATAACATTTTATTTTTAATATTATATACTGGGCCAACCCTGGTGGAGAAGCAGTTGGATCCACTGCTTCTGACAGACGCAGTCCATATGCATCGCAAGAACCCAGATTTGTGTCCCAGGTGCTGGGAAGAACAACAAAAATCTGAACAAGTAAATAAAATAAATAAAACAAAATTTCCTCTTCTCTCTCCCTGCCTTTTTACTCACCTTCCTTCCTGCCTGCACCTTTCTTTTAAAAGAAAAAAAATATATATATATATGAAATGTATATCTATCCATTAAAGATGGAGAGTATATATTATTAAAGTGTTCCTTGACTTCCACAGAAGATCCAGTACTGATAAATGAGTTAACAACCAAAACTCTAGCAAATATTTTTGGTGGACAAAACATAACATTTAAAGTATATGATTTTATGACTATAGACATAATTTTACCAATTTTATTAGGATATTGAATAAAGTTAATATATTCTAGCTATGTATATTCATTTGATTTTCTAGAAGAAGGAATAACTGGAATGTAGTAGCTCTCTGTTTTTTGCATTGATTGTTTTATGCATTGATTCTTGAGATTCATAAAATACTATTTGACAAATACTGCTAGATATTAAAGTTTTAAAATTTGTAAATTCTATGTTTATCATTCAGTTTCAATAAATAAAATAAAATATATCTCTTTCTAGATCTTCCATTTGGCTTCTCCAATATTCAACTGTCTTTTACAGACAAGTGCCTTTTCTTATTTTCTACATTCATACATAGATTGCAATTCTTAACTTTCATCTTCCGTATCCTAATATACAATTTACATTCCATCCAAGGTTTAATTATGCAAATGAAACATACACTTGTTTTAAGAATTTTTAATAAAATATTGGTTTTATATTGTTTTGGAGTTTATGAGCTATTTTCACATACTGCATTTTACATAAGTTCTACAATGCTACAACACAGAAGATGCTATCATCCTCACTTTTCGATGAATTGCTCTGGACTACACAACTAAAAAGAAGCAAAATTAAGAACAATCCAAGGTCACAACTCAAGTCCAGTGCTCTTTCTAATTTAATACCATCTTCCTATAATCTGCTTAGGGACAGCCACAAAACAGGGGATGGATTCAAAAGCCCATCATCATAGTTATCAGTTTTACCACTATTTTATCTATTAATCTTTACTTTTATTTGTTGTAATCAAATGATAAAGACTGACCTTACAGAAACAAAATTCTTTAATCCTCTATTTATCTCAGCAAACATGATTACAAGTCAAAGACATGAAAAAATGAACCAGGGATATTTAGTGAATAGTTGAGAAAAAATCATAGTGCAAGCATTAATTATTTAAACCAAAGTAATGTAGCTTCTCTGCTCCTTGCAAATTTAATAGTGCAAATAAATGATAAATTCTCTATCAGAATAAACAGAATTAAGCTGAATGGTATGCCTATTTACAAAAAAAGAAGATAAATATTGTCAGATAAAGCAAAACATTTTGCTTACACAAATCTCTCCTCCCTAACCTATGAATTCATCCTTTGGAAAAAAGAGGAGGGCAAGAGAGAGACAGCTACAGAGAGAGAAATTGATGCAGGCACACAGGGACTGGGAAAGAGGCAATTTAGGGACCACTGAAGATTATGAAGTAGAGCAAAAACTCAAGTATGCAGTAAGAACTCTAGTTCTGACTTTTAAGAGCAAAGATTATAGGTAGCTCTGGTCTGTCTACATGTAGTACTCAAAACATCATTCCTTTATATGGCTCAAAGGAAAAGTTCCCCATTTATTTGAAGTTCTTCACTTTTGAATAAATAAACAAATTAACATTAGGTGAAATTAATAAGAGAAAAGTCCAAATTTAATAGCATATGTAGGAAAAATATACAAGGGAGTTGGGGTAGGATCATTATTTATGTCCTGAATGGAGGCCTAGAGAGGGGATCTGGGGTGTGAGGGAGAGAAGAGGAGTTCATCAGTGGCTAGGAAATAAGTTTCTTAAATAGAGAGGTCTATTTATAGATAAACTATCTTTTGTCTTAAGAATTTAGCTAACTATATTATTCTAATAAGGACAAAAGACTATTTCTGGATAAGGAGAAGGGTGGAGGCAAAGGGGTAACTGATGACTACTTTCATTAAGGAACAGCCTCAAAGTTTAGAAAAGGAGCTTCTCCTTTACATCTAGGCCTGCAGTGCTTGGCTCTTCATGTCAGAATGAAGCAGCTACAAGAGATCAATTTGTGGTTTTCTATATTAGCTCCTTCACCCCAAATCCTAAATGCCTTTATTTCACTTTGTCACATTTTTAATTCCACTCAGATTGCCCTTTTAAAATAAAATGTTGTGGATTTTTTTCAGTCAAATATCTCCATGAGGGATAAAACACTATCATTGTAGTAGAATTGTAGAACAATATAATGGGTGGAGGATACTTTAGCTATCATTTAGTTAGTGTTCTCCACTTTTCTTCATTTTAGACATAATGCTGACATTTTAAAAGTTGAAGATATTTTGCTTAGAGTCCCAAAGTCCAACAATGCCACAGCTAGGACTCAGGTCTTGCCCTGAAGCTCACTGTAAGAATAATAAGAAAAAGATTGTTAGTGTAGGGTGTTGGGGTCTCATTTCAGAGTTCATTTGAGTCCAAGAAAAGATTTCATTGGACCCACTGGCTCTGGGGGAAAAAAAAGTTATCATAGCCAGCAGAAAACAAAATCAAATGAGATGTATTGAAAACAGTACACCCTTTAAGGGTGGGTCACATTCTAAGGGGGGAACGAGGAATTGTGGGCTGAGATTTTTAAGCAGATTTATCCCCACCTAGGGGTTTCCTGAGGTGGTACAAGGGTTTTGATTAGTCCATTAGTAGTTCCCCTTTTTAAACTAGTTGGAGGACCTCAGATTGGCACCATTTTATTGCCTACTGCTTTTTGATTGGAGGACTGCTTCCATTTGCTTAACCCCACTGCTTTCCTGCTCATGGCTGACTCACTATCTAGCAGAATTAATAATTTTCTCTCTGCACCTGGAGCTACCTATGCTCTGAGCTAATTCATCTATCATAACATTAAATAGCACTATCTTACAGTTTTTTTTTAATCCTGTGTTGCGCAGAAGAGTAACTAGTCCTTAGCTTATTTCAAATGAGAAGGATAAGAGTGGATTGATGCAAGTTTCAGTGGGAGGAGGTACATGATTATCTATGTTAGATATTGAGGTTTTACCTAAGACTTAAGAGTAATCTTTACAGTTCTCCCTTTAATGTATCTGTCGGTAAAATTTATTCCTACCTTCCACCATCAAGGAAATATAGAGAATTATACATTTCTTTTGTGATAAAATATTATTAGAATTTGTTGCTTGAAATCAGTATTCTTAAGACACTTATCATATGTTAGTTCTCAACACACTGTAATATTATTTAAACATATACTTCATTAAAAAATACTTAGAATTTCTACATATCACTTTATAAAACTAAAAATTATTCCAAGTATTTGAAAGTAATAGAAAGCAATAATCTAAAATTCATATTTGTGTTAATTTAGACAGCTGCCCATCTAGTCTGTATTGCAATAGTTTCTCTTCTTTGAGAACAGGCAAATTGATGGTTTTTCAATCTCTCAAGCATGCTCATTCCCATCCCAATCTGACAAAATTCTTTCAGGCTATAAAAATTCAATCTGAAAGTCTTCCCTTATTACCCTGTAAGAAGTCTTCAGTTCCTCTTTAAATTTCAGTTACAACTTTTGAGATTATCAAAAATTTATCACATCATTTTAGATTAAAACTTTTTATATACTTTCTTAGCTTTTTCCTATGTAAGAAATACTTTTCGACCCAGAAGTTTATACTCTATCAGAGAACAGAAGTTAGTGCTTTCCATAAACTCTCAACATTATGTTTTTTTTTAAAATGAATGAATGAATGATAAGTGAGAATCATTGTAGAATATCTAAAGAAAAAAGAAATAGGAGAAACAAGTTTATGAGTGGGCTGGAAAAAATGCCATAAGAGTATCATTTATGTTGTCATAAACACATCATTCAAGATTATTCCCAAAGTTAAAGTTTCAAATTAAATACCTACTGTATGTGGATCATTAGAAGATATAGGTAAAAAAAAAACCTGACAGGAAATTTTTTAAAGAAATTATCCAAAGATATTACATACTATATTCATTTGCTGACAAAAGCTATTGATCCCTACATTAAGCCAAAGATAAAAGTGAATAACCATTGATTTCACATAGATGATAAGTCCAAAGTTCCACATTCCAATTCACCTTCCTTTTAGAACTAAGACTTCCAACGATTCTCAAGGGAAACAAACATGAAAGACGTATGCCATGGTCTTTGGAGAAAATAGGACTATTTGATTTTACATTTATTTTTGTAGCCACCTATTGATTTGAGGTATGATATTCAGTTTCCAGTACATTTAAAAATTTACTTGAGCTGTAGATATAGAGAACAAATAAACTTGCATATGTTTAAAAGAAAATTAGAGAATTAATCTTACTTTCTGTGTGTAACGCATTTTGTAAAACCAATATAGGTGTGGTCTCTGATTCTATAGAGTTTTTGTTCAGAAATTGAATCACTGTTAATTAATTATACAATTAAAATTTTGGTAAATAATGGAGGGAGGAAGCATGTGGGTAAGCATTTTAGTGAGGGATACATTATAGTTTTGAGAAGCATGGAAAAATCCCCCAAAGAAATGACATAGGAACTTAGTGCTGAAGAATTTATGTATATCAAAAGTTATCATTTATAATTTCTACAGATTCTGAATGAGTTATGCAGATTTCGTTTTAGAGTTAAACATTGATTTTTATTTAATTTCAGATTTAGAATGTATTTCCTTCATTCTGAAAAAAAACCCAATTTTTGAAAAACATATCAAACTAAATATTGCACTTTTTCATTAGATTGTATACTGATTACCTAATGGGATGCTTCTTTTTTTTGTAATGTTATTTATGAACAAGTACAGAGTAATCACATTGGCAGTGAAACCAAATAATTTTACTGGGATGTCCTGATATATTAAGAAGAGGTTTAAGGTGCCACAGAGCTACATGTGTAAGTATCCCCTTATTGCTGACCTTACAATGCACTTGGTATCTTATACTTCACTAATGCTGTCTCAACTACCATAAGCAATTTATTCTGCCTCATGTTCCTCAAGTGCTCATAAATCAGCATTAGATCCTTTTAACAGAGTTGCTGATTTTAAGCCAGCACAGTCAGAAGGAGCATTTGGATTCAAAGTATAATATTGGCACACATATTGATTTTAATTAGTCTAATTAATTCATTACACTAAAAATCACACAGATCATTTATTACAGCAAACCTAATGGCATATGATCAAGGATTTAATATGATAATGAAGTAGATCAATTATCACTCATAAAGGAAGTCATTAACAAGTGTAAACATTGTCAAGCTGAATACCATTACAAATTATGAAGTCATAGCTAAGACAATTTGCATATACACAGTAATATTATTTTATAGTCAATCTTTTTTTTAAATGAAGATATTTTTGCTTTTGAGTTCACTTTCATGTGCCTGGTATTACTATTTTAAGTGCATGAGCTGGTTAAATAGATTGGAGGTTTAAATACTTGAGACTTAAGCTGGGAAACTTCAGTAACAATACTTTGCAACAAATTAGTATCATTAGATAAAACTAAATTTTGTTTAGATTTTTCATTTTTATTTACCTTGAAAGCTAAGAATTTGTTCACTTAGGCAATTGAGTGGTCCTGGTTTATATAGTAATAAATAATGGCCTTTCCTGAGATATTCATGGTACTTGAGATATCATACAGGATAATTGATGTGATTTTTTCATCTTTAATTAAATAATAGCAAATATAATACTTTGAACAAGAACAGATATCTGCAAAAGGATTTCAGATTACTACACTACATACTCATTTATTAATGCTTTTTGCAGCTTTAGCATTACCAAGACATCTTAAATAAAAGCAGCCAACTGTGCCCTCTGTTCCTAACCCAATGCATTGCCATTTATCATTATTATTGCTATCATTACCCTTTGCTTAGGGTCCCTTCACTCTGTTTTAAATCCATTTGACAGTAGTGCACATTCAAGCCATTCAGAATTTATTTTTTCTGGTGAGAATGTGTAAGACAGTGTAGAAAATATTTCCCTGATATCAGATAGAATATGATCTAATTGTCATTTCCCAAATGTCACACTTCTCCAAAAAAAATGCAATCTCTGAAATTCTCCTAGACCTCTTCAGAATTCCCAGACAAAACATAACATCTTGTTATTGACAATAATATATATAAATTCTAATGTTATGTTATAAAATTATAGGTAGTAAACTGACAATCGCCAAAAAATAAAATACCTGCTTAAAACATCACCTTATTCTGTTATCAAGACAGCATATCTGAAAAAATAAAAAATAACTCTCTCTGGATTCAATGCCTGATTCCTTCACTTCGTTGTATATACCTCATAGATTTGTTGTGAAGATCAAATGGGTTAATATTTACAAAGAACTTAAAAGAGTGTCTGACATGCAGTAGTCAGTCAGATGCTAGCTATTATCAAGAGGCAAGTACTTAAATGTTCATTGTGTGACATTTTCCTCATCGAGTAGCTTCCTGGAGCAGATGGTTATGCAATGAGTCAACATTGCTCACCCTTGTTCTTTGCTTTCTTCACCTAGCAAAGAGTGTGTGTGTGTGTGTGTGTGTGTGTGTGTGTGTGTGTGTGTGTCTATATGTAGATAGATAGATATACATACAATTTAATAGCACAATTTCTTCATGGTATTTTCTTACCACTCTCACCTCAATGCACTCTTTTAAGTGCTATTCCTAAAGCTAAACTGATAGTCTTTTTTTACCAGTTTCTTTCTGAGGATAAAGTCAAGTTCAAACTCCTTATCATGGTATTTCTCTATCTTCTTGCCTCCTTACTCAAAATTTGTGTGCTGCAGCAGACCAGGCTATTGTGTTCTGAAAGGCATTATATCATTATATCTATAAGTCACCAAGTTGTCTTTAAGTTTGTTTTCTTATGGCTTCCCCTTTTCCTCCCTAAAATAATCCTCTAATGATCATTTACTATTCATCTTTTTCTAATGCTTTCCATTCTTTACTATGAGCTATGCAAACTCAGGCATATTATTTACTCTCTATATACTTTAACTTCTTCTGGGAAATAGATTAATAGAGAGATGAGATTATACAATACATGATTGGTGTACAGATAATTATAGATATTTTGTTAACATAGATATGATTCCATCAAAAAAGAGAAACCTGCATTAATTAGCAAAATGCAATGAAGTAAACATTGAGACAAAAAATATGAGTCCTTGGGTAATAGCTCCCCAAACCTTGTGTTAACAGGTAGGGCACACCAGTGAGCAGCACACAAGCAGTAGCTTAAAACTCCATAGTCACAAAACATGTAGTCTTCAGAGAAGGACTTAACCCATGATAAAGAGGCACTAATTAGGAGAACAATTCCCAAAGTCAACAGTGCTGTCTATAAGGTCATCTAAAAAGAAAATGTTTGTAGAAAATATTTAAATATATAAAATCCTATTATTCTATGAACTATAACAGAACATGTAACTAGTTTCTGAAGAATAAGCATGCACAAACAGATTAGTCTACTCCGCAAAAGCAAGGAGAAAAAGAACACTTCCACCTCCTTTCATGATCTGTCAAGTAAGTGCTGTGCTTTCTCTGTCAAGATCAGGAGCTTTAGTGAATTAGTCATGGGCGTCTTTGTTTTTAATTCAGATAAGCCGATTGTTTGCTTTTGAAGCAAAGTGTACAGACCTTCTGGCAAGTAGAGAAAAAAACCCCAAGGAATGCACTGAAGACTATGAAGAACCCAGCCAAAAGCAGTACACAAACTGCTGTCCAGATTCCACTGCACGCACACACACACACACGCATGCACACACACACACACACACACACACACACACACACACACACAGCCTTAATTAATCCATCATTAACATCAGAGCTCAGCGCAGTGCCTACCACACCTGCCTTGACAGCTGTATTGAAAGCACCGTTGACAGCTGGTGCTTATGCACATGCATGAAGTGTGGGGGCTGATGATGGGCTTGGTTAGGTTGTGAGAGCCCTGCCAAGTGGTTATATGTTTGATGAAGGTAATGGCAGTTAATGAGAATATTTTTTTGCTACAGTTTGGGACTGGTGGAAAAACATTACAATAAAAGGCATGCATATAGCAATCCAATACCTAACTCTGCTAAACATTGGAAAGCCATGTCAACACAGGAAAAAACAAACACTTTGTGTGTTAAAAAATATACTCCCAGAGAGCAGCATTTTTAACATTAAATGGCAAAATAGAATCACTGCAGGATCCTGTGGCCTGGGGGGAGTAGGGGTGTAAAATACCCAATGAATATCAAGTCTTCAAACTGCGCCACATTCTGTGCTCCCCCAAATGCTTGTCTTTCCCCTAACTCAAAGGTCAGCATTTATATTTAGGGCTATGGCCAGGTTTTTTATCCTTCACAACGAACAACGATGATGAATGGACTTAGTATGGAACAGTGGATCTGTCTATTACTTATTAAGTTTAGAGCACTTCTTTTCACTTGCTAATATAATATAATGCAAATAGGCTAGGTCAGTTTTGTCTTCACGATTAATAGACTGAGAATTTGAGTTATTTTTTTAAATGTTCTGCTTGAAAAATTTCAGCTCTGTGCAGCAGCAGTAGCAGCAGCAACACTGCTTGATAGGGTCTATGGAATTCATCTTAACTCCTTTCATTGTCCTGTAGATCCATCTCTACTTGGTTTGCACTGATGATTCCATCTGTCCTTCAGATTCTAAAGTGGTCAAACCAATTTTTTTAGTGTTTGTTCTTTCAAAATACTGTGCATTTGTTTTTGTCTTGGAACCTTGCTGACCTTACCCGGACCTATATTCTATATGACTTCCAGATAACTTTTGCTGCCTCTGGACTACATAAAAGGATATAACAATATACACTGTGAGTTTTTTTGTTTTTTTTTTTAAGTCAAGGGGATTTGATATATTTTTCCAAGTGCTGATCAGTCTATAGATAGATCATTGATGATAAATAGATGAAGATGATAAGAGATAGATGATAGATAGATATTAACAAAAAGAGGCAAGGGAGAGAAGAAAATCATGTAAGGAAAGAAGAAAGAAAGAAAGTGGAGGAGGAAGAAGCATCTTTATTTATTTAATTCTTCATTTTCAGTTTTTTACATTGGCCTAGGTCTCAAACCCTGGTCCTTAGACTGTATGTAGTCTCACACCAGTGTCTCAGCATCTGAGTCACAAGGGCATGCCAATATATTTTTGAATGAAATAATTAGTGACAAAATCAAGAACAGAACCAGGCTTCAATTTCAAGTATAATGATGCCTTCTCTCCTCCCATATCCCTTTCTCACTATTCTGTTAAATTATCCTACTAGCTGTGAATCAGGGAAAGACATAACCAAAGAGAAGAAGAAAACCAAATATATCACCTGAATTATATGAAGTTTATGCCCCTTTATTAATAATGGCAGTTATCAGTTTTAAGTCTTTAAGCATATTTAATATATTTTTAAATGTATGAGTCACAGTGAGCCAATGAGATATTATCACTCCCATTTTGTAAGTGAGGAAATTGTGTCTCAGAAAGTTAAGCAACATTTTAAGGTCACAATAATAAAAAGTAATACAAATGAAAGCTAATATTTTAATAGACATATTCAATATTTCTTTTTATGATGCTATATTCATTTTAATATATTTAAATTGTATGTATGTCTATATTTTGCACCACACCCACCACCATAGTTCCAGTGTCCTTTACCATCACACTTTCCTCTCTTTCCTTCCCTCCCCACCTCACACCCCCCTAGCAGTTTCATCTTGTGTCCTGAGAGATTTTGCTGGGAATAATCTGTTTGTTTCACTTCATTATATTCTACATATAAGTGAAATCAACCTGTATTTCACTTCTTGTTCCTTCTTAATTCATATAACATAATCCCTTTGAATTCATCCGAGATTGTTGCAAAGGACAAAATTTTGTTTTTGTTTTTTTGAGTTTTTTTAAGTAGTTGCGTAGAATTCCATTGACTATTTATACCACAGCTTCTCCATCTACTCATCTGTTGACGGGCATTTAGGTTGTTTCTATGTCTTGGCTCTTGTGACTTGTGCTATATGTGTATCGGGATGCAGATATTTTTCCTGTTTAGAGATTTTGTATCTTTTGAATATAAACCCAAGAGTAGGATTGCTGTATCAGAGGTAGATTCTTTGAGCAATCTCCATGTTATTTTACAAAGAGGTTGCACCAATTAATATTCCCACAATGTAGGAGGCTTCCTTTTCTCCACAACTCCTCCAACACCTGCTATTTCCAATAATTTTCATATAGACCATTCTCACTGGTATGAGTTTTTATTTTCATTTCTCTGATTATGAGTGATTTGGGACTTTTTTTTGGGGGGGTGTCTGTAGGTCATCTGTGTATCTTCTTTACATAGGCATCTACTCAGTTCCTTTGATTTTTTTTTTAAATGTATCATTTACCATTTTATTGTTGAGGTGTATGAGTTCTTTATATATTTTGGAGATTAAGCTCTTATTTGTTGTATGTTGTGTGAATATCTTCTCCAGTTCTGTGGATTGTCTTATTGTTTCAATGGTTATTTCTTTTGTTGTTCAGAAGCTTTCAGTTTGAAGTAATCACACCTACTTAGTTTTACTTTGGTCTCTTTTGCCATAGCTGTTACTTCCCCAAATATCTCCTTGAGGTTGATGTCATAAGTGTTTGTCCCACATTTTCTTCTAAGAAATTTATGTTTTTGGATCTTATATCCAAGTTTTTGATGTATATTAAGTTAACTTCTGTGTGTGGCAATAATGAGTCATGTAGTTGCTTCTCTTTTTGAAGATATCTTTCCATTTTTCCCAATGCCATTTGTTAGACATTCCTTACTCCACTGTATGCCCTTGCCTCCTTTGTCATAGATTAGCTGTCTCTATAGGTGTGTCTTTATTTCTGAATTTTCAATATGATTCCACTGATTGGTTTATCTGTTCTTGATCCAATACCATACTATTTTGATGTTCGTATGATTCTTCCATGTTCTGTTTTTCTCTTAAGATAGCTTTGGATATTTGCATCCTTTTATGAGTCCATACAAACTACAGTATTGTTTACTCCATTTCCTTGAAAAATATCCTGGAATTTTGATAGAAACTGCATAAAACCTGTATGTTGTTTTGGGTAAAATGGCATTTTTACTGTGTAATTTTTCCAGTCTGTGAACACAGAATATTTTTCTATTTAATTGTGTCTATTCTATTTCTTTTGTTAATATCCTATAGTCTTCATTGTAGAGGTCTTTCACCAGTTTGTTAAGTTTATTTCCAGGTATTTAATCTTGGTATTATTGTTAATGTGATTTCTTTCTTAATTTCTTTTTCCTCTACTTCATTGTTTGCATGTAAGAATGCTATGACTTTTTATATTGATTTTATATCCTGCACTTTGTTATATTCATTTACTGTTACTAACAACCTTTTTGTGAATTCTTTGGGATTTTCTAGGTATGATATCATATCACCAGAAAATAATGATAGTCTTATTTATTCTTTCCCAATTTGGATTCTTTCAATATGCTTTTCTTGCCTTATTACTCTAACCAAGACTTCCAGAAATTTTTTGAATAGTAATAGTAATAGTGGCTAACTTTGTCTTATTCCAGATCTTAGGAGAAAGGCTCTCAGTTTTTATCATTGATTTTGATATTGTCTGTGTGTTTATTATATATTGCTTTTATTATGTTGAAGTATGTGCCTTCTATTCCAATTTTGGCATGGATTTTCAGCAGGCACGGGGTTAACTCTTGCCAAATGATCACATGATTTTTTTATTTTCACTTTATTGGTGTGGTGTATTACATTGATTGACTTGCATATGTCCTTGCATCCGTGGAAGAAAACCCACTTGATTGTGATGTATAACTTCTCTGATGTGCTATTAGATTATGCTGAGGATTTTTCCATCTATATTCATCAGTAAAGTTGGTCTATAGTTTTCTTTTTTGGGTGCTGTATTTGTCTAATTTTGGAACCTGGGAAATACTGACCTCATAGAATATATTTAGAAGTTTTCCCTCCTTATCAACGTATGGAAGAGTTTGAGTGAGAAGTATGGGAATTTTCTATTCTTTGAATGTTTAGCAGAATTCACTAGTGAAGCCACCTGGAACCAGGTTCCTATTTTTTGGTATATTATTGATTAGTGCTTCAACTCTCGTGACTGTGATTGGTCTGATCAAGATATCTATGTCTCCCTGGTTGTTTTGGGAAGATATATGTTTCTAGGATTTGTTGACATATAATTGCTCATAATAATCTCTCATGATTCTTTGTACTTTGCTTCTGTCATTATGCTCTCATTTTGGATTCTTGTTATTAGGATATTCCCTGTTCTTTGTGAATTTAGCTAGGGGGTCAATCAATTTTTCTTAGTTTTTCAAAGAACCAACTCTTGGTTTCATTGATCTCTCAAAATTTTTCTTTTGTTTTCTTGCTTTCAATTTCATTAATGTCTGCTCTAATTAAATTATTCCCTTCCTTTTTCTGAATTTGGATTTTGATTGTTCTTTCCTTTCTAGCTCCCTAAGTGTGATGTTAGGGATCTAATTTGGTCTCTCTCTTGGTTTTTGATGTGTGCTTGTATGACTATAAACTTTCCTCTCAGAATTACTTGACACATTCCAAATGTTCTGGTAGAACATCTCAGAATTTTCATTTGCTTCCAGATAAAGTTTAATTTCATCTTTAATTTCCTTCATGCTCCTTGGGTTGTTCAGAGCATGTTGTTCAATCTTCACATCTTTGTTGTACTTGCAGTTTTCTTCTGGTTCATTTCTAGTTTCACCTCTTTGTGATCAGAGATGATGCTTTCTATAATTTCAATATTGCTATAATTTTAGAGGCTTTTTTTGTGACCCAAGAGGTAGTCTATCCTTGAGGATATTTCATGTACACTTGAGAAGAATGTATATTCATTTTTATTTTGGTAGAATACCCTGTAAATATCTATCAGATCCTTGTGCTCTATAGTTACATTTAGGGTTCTTATTTTCTTTGTTCATTTTATGTCTCAATGATCTATCTATTGATGTAAGGGCATGTTAAAGTACCCTACTACTATTGTATTACTGTCAATTTCTTCCTATAACTCTGTATTTGTTTTATATATTTAGATGACCCAGCACTGGGTGGCTATATGTTAATGATAGTCACTTCTTCTTGACCTTACTTCCCCTTGATCATAACACATTGCATTCCTTGCCTTGAGATATCTTTTTCAGATGGAAGTTTATCTTGTCTGAAATTAGTATTGCAGATACTGACTTCTTTTCATGAGTGTTGCTTTGATATATTTTTCAATAGTCTTTGACTTTCAACCTTTGTCTTTGAGTCAAAGATGAGTTTCTTATAGCATAATATTAATGATCCTGTTTTTTGATCCATCAGCTATTCTGTCTTTTGACTGATGTGTTTAGTCACATTTTAGAGTGATAAATGATCAATAGAGGTTTAATACTATCATTTGAGACTTTGATTTTTGTTGGTTTTCTGTGTAATTGGCTTTGTTTCCTATTTATTTTTATTAGTTTTTTTCCCTGTATATGGTTTTTAGTTCACTGCTTTCAATTCCACCTACTTCCCAGTATTTGTCTCTTTAGAGTTAGGTTTTGTAGCTGTTATCTGGATTATCACTGTCTTTAAATCTTGAAACCTTGTATATCATACATATATTTTCATATGAATTCAATAATTTTCATTTATCCATTGGTGATTTTTGTTCTTTCCTATTGGTTCTCTCTGTTTCTGAATTTGCTTTCCTTTTTACCACCAATCTTGGGTTTTGATGGATATTTCTTTTCTTTTTCCCTGCTCTAGGACACCTTTCAGAACTGCAGATTTGGTTGTGGAAAAGTCCATTCAGTTTTGTTTACTATTGAAGATCTTTATTTCTCCATCATATTTGAATGCTAGTTTTGTATTCTTGGTTAGTAGCTTTCATATTTTAGTATTTTGAATATGTCATTCCATTTTCTGAATTGTAGTGTCTGCTGAGAAGTCTGATGATAACTAGATGGGTATACCTTTGTAGGTTATGGTTCTCTTTTCTCTAGCAGCCTTGAGCAGTTTTTCTTGTGACTGATCCCTTAGTTTTATTATGATGTGGCTAAGAGTAGTTCTTTTTATATTTAGAAATTTTGGTGTTCTTTCAACTTCTTGAACCTCCAGAGTTGCTTTTTTTCTGACAGATATGAGGAGTTTTCTTTTATTACTTTTTTGAGTAGATTTTCTGTACCTTTTTCTCCCTCTTCTCTTTCTGGGATACCTATGATCTTCATGTTTGTTCTTCTCATGGTATGATATTTTTCATAAAACTTCATTTTCCCTCAATTTTGTTTCTTTCTCTTCTTCTCTGAGGGTCCCCTCTGTGATTTTATCTTCATTTCCTGTGATTTATTCTTCCGCATTAAGTCTGTTTATGGAGCTTTCATGTTTATCTTCAGTGTCTTGACTGTGTCTTTTCTCTCCAGCATTTCTGCTAGCACTTACTTCATGGTCTCAATCTCCTTGGTGATGCATTGACTTGATTTGTCACTTCTATTTGGAGGTCTTCTAACGGTCTCTGGGTAGTTATATGTGCCTTCTACATCTCATTCATTATCACTAATTATTTTTTGGAAATCTGTCTCTATTAAGTTGCCCCATTGAGTGTTAGTGGAACTCTCTCAGTAGGTCTTGGAATCTTCCTGTCTTTGGGTTATTTGCCTTTTTTCTTTTAGTGACTTTGATTTTAGGATGACTTTCTTTTCTGTCTTAGATTTAACACTGTGGTTTTCTTTGTTCATGTTAGATATCTTCTTGAGTGGTGACTTTGTGTAGACAGTACCAACCACTTAGCTTCCATGGGGATTGGGGTCCTGTTACCCTTTCTGGAATGCCCGGTCTTGGTGATCCACAAATGCTGTTTCAATGATGTTCACTGGTTTCTGTGAGAATGAGGGGTAATTTTTCTCTTGTATATCACTGATAGGAAACTCCCCAGTGGAAAACCTGAGTTTACAAGCAGACCCTGTGTAGAGTTAATATTTTAACAGCATACTTTAGAAACTGTTTTAGAAGATTTATTATTTTAGAAACTTATTGTAAGTCATTTAATCATTTAATCCCCTCTACTACTCTAAGAAAGGAACTAACATAAGTTTGTCAGTAAAATAATAACAGGGAAAGTAAATACTGTATGCAAGATAATTGGTAATTGGCGAAATGGTTTTAAACTCAAACTGGTAGACCTCAACTTCTCCTAATATTCTATTGGAATTCTAACATTTCTGAAAATGAGCTCCAACTTTTTAAGTTCTATGTGCATTGCCTCAGAGAGAACACTTAAACTCATGTCTTTTATAGTATATGAGTGTGAGTACACATGCTTTAATTTTAACTTTAATTAATATTATAATCATGCTACCTACTAATTCATTCATTAGACCATGACTTTCTCATGACTATGTTATAGACTACCTAACACTGTTTTCCATCAAGTATGTACTCAATAAATATTGAGGCACAATATTTATGCACATTATTTCAATTTAACAAAAATTTATTGCAAGGCAATTTTTCATGGATGTCTCATGTTTCTGGACATCTTGGAGAAACACTGACTGCAATTTATTTCAGACTCTCTTCTAATATATATTTGTATGGCATGTTTGTATAGTTAGAAACTATAACTGCTTAATGTTTTTAATCATAATATAACTTGAAGGTTATGACTCAGTTGATAAATGTCTTCTGAACCTTCTGTTTTATTTCTTCAAATAAGTATATAAAACTCTAGGTTCATTCTTTCTTGTCTACAGGAAATATGACATTATATCAAAAGTTTAGTAACAAAGTTAGCATTAGAACAATAACTGCTCATTCACTCAACAAACCGAGTTCCATACCAGGCACTGTGCTAGACATCAGGATTCTAAAGATTGATATGATTCAGTTTAGTAAAATAGCATATGTGTGTCTTCAGCCAAGTCTCTTAAATTGTGTGGGCCCTATATTTCTTATCAAAAATATTTGGTCACATTTTAGAGCCTTGCAAACTTTAAAATCATGTAATCTTTCTATAAAATTTGAAATGTTATTTTAATCATGATTCTGATGTTTCAGAAACTCTAGAGTTCTAAGATCATTCAAGATGAACTATTTTATGTACAAAAGTAAGTATTAAATAAATATTTGTTGAACATGCATTGGAACAGACAAAATGATCCATAAATACATTCTCTTCTTATTGTTTTCCCCAGTCAGTCACTTTTCAATGGAACTTGTTATAATTTTAGACTACATATCTTCAAGTCTATATCAGCCACACTTTTTAATATACTACAGAAGAAGAATGATCTATATGTGAATTACTTAGAAATGACAAACTATAACTTGTTAATACTACTGTAATGGGTACAGTAAAAATAAAAATAGATTAAATTACATAGTGCTTCATTATTAAATACATCATTACATTTAAATAAACTAAGCGAAATATTTATTTGATAGATGAAGAAATGGATTCAGAGAGATTAAATGTGCACTAGCAAGTGGCAAGCTGATTCTTGAGCCTAGTTTGTTTGATGTCAAATTCTAATTATTCAACACTATGACTGCCTAGAAATGGGTTTGTAATTAGGAAACATCTATAATTGCAAATAATTATCTACTAGCTGCCTGTCAAATTTTAAATTTTGCATTTGTTGAACTTTTATGCTAGAGAGGAAAAAGAAGGAGGGTTCACTGAAGGTGATCAATGCCTTATAATACAAATTAAAGGGACCATGAAGATTTCTGCTGACAAGAAGTCAATAAGAATAAAATAGGGCTAATTTAGAAAGAAGAATCATTTCCACAATGATTTTAAAAAATAATATATTACTCATAAGGATGCCATTTGATCTTTAAAAGTAAAATTCCCAATTGTGGAAACTATTTTTGCAATGCAATTAGCATGTCATCAAGACACTTAGATTATTCCCATGAGTTCATTGTAGACTATATAGAGAACAAAAAAATTAATATCATTTTTATTTTAATGTAAAAACATGGATCATCTATTTGATTAAAAGTTTTAAGCAAAAAAAAGTGTTTAAGCAAATAAACACAACACATCCTGCATCATTTAAAACAATGCCTCATCTACATTATCATTTAAATGGCTTCCATCAGTATAACAAAGTTTCATTCACTGGGAATATAAGTATATAACAAGTTAACTAAGAATATTTATTGAAAACTATGCCCAAAATATATAGTAATACCATTGTATTAATAATATTTATTTTATATTTTTTAATTTTCAAGCTGAAAATTTAATTAAAATGTCCATGCATAGAACAAATAAATATAATTCTACCAAATAAGGAAAGGAAAAGAAAGATATTTGGCACAATTAACTGAAAATCTTATTTACAGGGAAGAATTACATCACATTTTATGTATATACTTGCCCACAATTAGATAGTTCTCTTACAATGTATAATATATTTATTGCCTTCTTTTTTCATCCATTCAAATTATACCAGCATTTACTAAACATTTATCAGTGAGCAATAATAAATAAAAAACAAGAGAGTCAAGGTTAATAAAAAGATTTAAGACATTCAAAAATCTAATGTTCTAAAGGAGTAAGAAACATACACAAATAAGGGAGAAATAATGGGAAAAGTTTCACTAATTATTTAAAAAAATTTATAATAGTAGAATTGAGAAAGCATCTGACTGCTGAGGAAAATCACAAAGAAAATGACATTTGTACTAGATCTTGATGACTATGCCTAAGTCAGCCAGGCAGAGAATAACATAGATAGACTGTAGAGAGAGAAAGACCTTGCATCAAACACCAGGCACTGAAGGAAAAAAAAGTAAATCAGTATTGCTATACATACATATTGTGCAAAATGGGAGTCAGACTAAATGGAAGTGCTAAATGTGAAATGGATTCCTATGTGCAAAGCATCATATAGGATTTCATATTCCATTCATTCAGTGGAATATTTGACTACCCAATCAATGGAAAATTAATGAATGTTTTTGGAGTAAAGAAACTGTAGAACCAACACTATGTGGTGGGAAAAACATTGTGCTGTGGATAGAGTTTGTAGCATAGACAACGATCCCAAATTTCAAAGACCAATTAGGAGGCTATTTGTTCCACAAGAACAGAGATGGCTAGAACACAAACTAACATAGTGACCTAGATCTGGAGACAAGTTTTGAAAAGAGTTGAAAGGAAAATAGAATTGAAATACGGTGGGATATAGCATAAGAGGTATAGAGAAGAATATAAGATAATGCTAAGTTTTTGAATTTAGATGATTATGTGGTCACATTACCAGCAAAAGGAAAACATAGAAAATCACAAGAGACTAAACGGGTAACAAGTTCCATCTGTCATTTTAAGTTTAAGATAAACTTTATAATAGACAGAGGTATATATGAAGAAGACAGAAAGGCATTTGGACTGGAGGAATATGGGATTACTGAAATATAGAGTTGCATTTCTGAGGCATCCAATGCGTATGGTTTCTATGTCAGTGTATAAGATCACCCAGGGCAATTGACCAGAAAGATGGTTATGTAGCCAAAGGGCACTTGGATTTTTAAGATATGTGTGGAAGAAGAGCTAGTAAGGAAAACAAAAGGAACCTCAGGGAGAAGCAGAATCCAAAGGAGAGAAGTTAAAACAGATAAATATCAACCAGTGTCCAATGTGACAGTGAGAAAGATGAGGACCACAGAGCAACTCAATATACATTAAAAAAGAAAGACTAACTTCTATGATAAACATAATATATTACACAAAGATGTTGATTTATGATGATGCACAATTTAAGCCTATATGTTGTGATGCAATGTTCCTTCAAATAAAATTAAAAAAAAAAGAAAAAAAGCAATTGATGAATATGTGAAGGTAGGAAGCTAAAAGATTGCTTAAAATTAAAATAAGCCAGAGATAATAAAGCAGGATAGTAATTAACATATATTTTGACTCTATTAAAATATTCAAAACTGCCAAAAGAAGTATTTTTCTTTTAATTTATTCTTAAATAGAGCAAGGTTCTGTGAGTCATAAAAAATTCTACCCTAAGTAAAATCTTCTGTCATCATTTACACATATGAATCACAAAGTAACCATATCACATCATTTAGCATTAGTTTCCTCATTTGTGAAATACATATGCTAACAATAATACCTACTACATAACTTTGGTGTATGAATCTTTACCTTTAAAGCACTTTTAGGTGTTAGCTATTGTTTTTATTATTCTATAATTCTAAAATAGTCATACCTTTTTGAATAAACCAAAAAGAAATAACAAAGAGAACACCGTTTTGTCTCTTTGACTCAAACAATACTGTAAATATCAACGGAGCAGACCGTAGGAAGTAAAAGAAATAGTATAACAAGTTTTTATTACCATAACCACCAATTCTGAAGGGATTTGAAAGAACGTGATTAAATTGGCTTGGATGTGTAAACCTAAATCTCAATGTATTTATTTGCTTCTGTTCTTAAATGCATTTTAAAAGGCAAACATTTAATTTTCAAATGAGCAAAGGATATGAATGAACATTGTATAGAAGAATAAAAAGAAAAGAATATATTTAACTATTGAAATAACTTTGAACTTCAATTAAGTTTGGGGGACAAGATCCCCAGTCATGCTTGGGAATCTTGGAGGGAAAATATCATAGATCATTAGATTGTTGCTTTAAGACAATTCTGCTGCCAACAGTTATCATGTCACTTATTACAATATTGCAAATCTTTGGAAAATCTCTGATTCAGTTTTCATATGCAAATGTACTCCAGTCAACTAAGTTACATAAGAGAAGCAAGGAGAGGCAGACATTTTCCAGGATGCTGGAACCATTCCTTTCAGCAGGACGGTAAATTCGAAATGAAGAGGCAGAATGTAGAGGGCTGGACAGACAACTCTGCCGAAAATTCACTACAATTTGTTACACAGAAATATTTGACCCATCTTCTTACTGCCACAGAGTAGATTTCTAGCATAAATTTCCTTGGTCGAAGGATATTATTTTTGAAGACTTTTCATATTGCCAACTTGATTTACAGAAAATTTGTTCAAATTGCACTCCACCTCCACCCCAACAGACTGAAGTTGTCTTTTTTATCATATCATTGCCAATGTTAAATATTATAATTTAGAAAAGGAGCAATTTCAATTTGACAGGTTAAAAATGATAGCCATTATTTTAACTTTAATTTTGTGAAACTTAGATACCATGCAATCTTCCAATAAATTCTTCTACCGCTCTCCTTTTTCTCTGTGGCCTCCAACTAGCTGAAGTTGGATTCTCTTCCTTGCAAATAAAATTTGAAAAAGAAAGTTAAAATAAAATAATGAACATCAATCTCAGTGTGACTTTATTGAAAAATTGTAAATATGTATGCATCAAAGGAAAATAGCTAAATATTTTGATTAAATACGTACAAAGAGACATGTTCTGGTGGTTAATTGGATAAGTCTGCAACCTCTGACTGGTGTAGTCCACATATAAGACTTAGGGTTCATGATCCAAGACAGAGGGAAATACCCAAGATGAACAACTAATAAATGCTTCGTCCTTCCTTCCTTCCCACCTGCCTACTTGTCTTCATTTCTGCCTGTATCATTACTACAAAATAATATAAATGTGAAAAAAAATATTTTAAAATGAATTTTGAATGCTATTAGTGGTATAAAATATGCTTAAATGCCATATGAGATTCAAACAAAATATTATGGAAACTTTGTATACATTGTCATGCAAAATGTAGAGAACAAATATAAAAAGTAAGAAGGCAATTAAAATGCTAAGGAGTACTACATAGTGAGATAACTGATTTTGTTTATTCTCTTCTTAGTATTTTTCTATTCTAAATGTTCTAAGCATGTATCATCTATATAATTCACCAATATTCCAAGGTCTATCTGGCTTTCCAATTTCCAAAGTTTCATTGAAGTTCCACATTATTATATATCTGCCTTCAAAGCAAATGTATTTATTTTGCAAATACTGGAGCAAAGAAATAATTTGGGATTTATGCTTTTATCTCCAAGCAATTCACAGGTACTTTCAAATCTTTTCAGATATGATTATTATGATAATAGAAACTTGTTATGATGATTCTTTCATTTGCTTGTGTCTGTTCAGTAGATGTTTACAGTTATGTTAGTCAAAATTTCCAGGAGGCATGAAAATGTACTCTTTGTTCATTTCTTTTGTGTCATTAGGCAAGATGTGACTACATTATAGAATAATAACAGCAATAGCTAACACCTACATAATGTTCTAAATGTAATGACTCATACAACATAAATGAAGTAGGTGCTATTATTGTCATATTTATTTTACAAATGAGGAAACTGAGACACAGAGCTGTTAAGTGATGTTACTAGAATTCTACAGTTAGTAACTTAGGTATGATTTGAGCCTGGTCAGTGTGGTTCTAAAGACCAAATTGAGTACCCTATACATAACTGAGTTAACTGAGTCTCTACTTACAGCTCTAAATTCTTTGCTTTTCTCAGCCAAAGTCAAAGTTGCTTAAATTCTTACAGTAACTAATGGAGCATATAGAGGACTCCAGAGATGATTCACTTTTCAGAGGCCAGGACAAACACAGGAGAAGTTCTGTAAATAACACATCTGGGAACCAGCTTGGCTTTGGAAGATCTGTGGACACCTAGTGGCAAGGTGACAAAGGTCTCATTAAAGGATGCTAAGTACACAAGACCACAAAAGTCAGTGGAAGTGCAGATCATTCCTGTAAGACTGAGAGAAACTGTCTTGTCAGGGGACAGTCCTAGTGGCTAATTGACATCAACAACACAGACATCTGAAGTTTCCATCATGTGTGATAAACTTTAACATGTAGATACATGTGTCTTGATAGCAAATCTAAGTTATATAGTAAGGCTAACATATCAGGAGATAATTACCAGTGAAAGAGTGGTTTCTGAGACTCATGGTTTCTAAGAAGGCACAACATGAGGATTTCCCAAGAAGATGGGCCACACAAAGAAGTACTGGTGTCTATCAAAAGGCAGCAGGAGGGGGTCATTCTGTGAGCAAGTACGTCTACTATGATTTCTTTGGAGGAAATAGGAATGGCAGTAGTCTCAGGATTGACTGATTTGAAAAATTTCGGTAGGATTGAGGACAGAAGATCTGATCCCAGTTGTTTAGAACATGTCCAGGCGTAATTAGGGCAGATGTTATAGTAGTCTCAAGTGTGGGAGCCCAAAAAAGAGGGTGGCTAAGGTTATGAGCTCTTGGATGGGTTGGTCTGTATTTGAAAAATATGCCTGGTAGCAGGACTTCTCCCAAAGAGACAAGGAGACAGGAGGCCATGAAAAAGTGACTTGGGCATATTATTAGATTTTTCAAAACAGGTCTGGCATATGCATACATGGCAAATGTTAAGGCATCAAGTTTATAGAAACTAGAAAATGGTTAATACCACTTGAGCATTGGTAAACCAAAAAATAAATTTAGTAGTTCTAAGAGACTGCAGCAACTGGAGATAAGAAAAGTAATCAGAACACTCATGTAGTTAAGCAAAAATAGAGAATTTGATAAAATTATGAGTAAAAAATTAAAATTTTTAAACAACTCAACAGATGACTTGAAGGAAAAAATTATAATTTGTAAATTTTAGCATATGATAAACTTCAGTGCTCAGAGAAAAATTGTAAAATTATAAAGGACTGGATCATGAGGGGAAAAATATAAGACTTGACTTGCTAATATGGGTGTCTTGCAGTGTAAAAGTCTGACTTTAGCTTTTTGATTATAATGTAAGCACCTAACATAAAGCTTTTCATTTAAATTTATTTTATTATTTTATCTAACACTGGTTTACAATATTGTTTATTTCAAGAGTACAGTTTTCCATCTAGTCAAATGTATATATATATATATATAACCACACCTACCACCAAAGTTTAGTTACCATCCATCACCATCCTGTCCTTTCCAACCATTCCTTCCACTTTCCACTCCCTTCCCTTCTGGCAACCACCATACTGGTGTCTGAATCTAAGATCTGTTTTGCTTTCAACTTTTGTCTGTTTGTTTCTTCATATTACACATGTAAGTGAAATTATTTGGTATGTGTCTTTCTCCTAACTTTTTTCATTTAACATAATCACCTCTATTTTCATTCATGTTGGGAAAGTTGCAAGATTTCATCTTTTATATAGCTGAGTCATATTCTATTGTGTACATATAGCAAATCTTCTTTATTCAGTCATCTGTCGATGGGCACTTAAGTTATTTCCATAGCTTGCTATTGTCAATAGTGATATAATAAACATGAGGGCTCATGCATCTTTACAAATTAGTGTTTCCATATTCTTCAGATACCTAAAAATGAAATTGTTAGATCATATGGTAGTTATGTTTTAAATTTTGGAGGGAGCTCCATACCGTTTTCTCAAAATGGATGTACCAATTTACAATGGTGCTTACATTCACAAATAGTGTAGAGGAATTCTTATCTCTATATACTTTTTTCTGTCAGCTATAGGACACAACTATGAGTAAAACAAGTAGATAAAAAAACAAATTTCCTCATTTATAAAATTTCCCTTTTAAAGAGCTCTGGGTGACCTAGATAATTAACCAGTGAAGTGTCTTCACTCTTTCCCTTCCATAAGACCGAATTCCTGCTACTGTGTTTTAAATTTGCCAATAAAGTGTGAACTTGAAAAACCCTTGAAACTCCATTTTTGGACCCCAATAAAGGCAGGATCCCAACTTCTGTCCTTATTACCCCTACCCCACATACACACTCCAAAACCCTATCACATTTAGTTGTTTTGTGTACTACCCATGACCTATCAGTAATTTTTTTTTTGCCAGGTTCCTTGATATTTGCTGCTGGGGTACATCTTGCAGTCATTATAAGAGCCACAAAAGCCACATTGTCCAGTCAAAATATTAACTCAGGTAAAGGAAATGTCTTGTCATAATTAGCACAGGTATAGGAGAGTGTTTCCAGGATTGTTAGCTGACGGTATCACTAGTTATAAGGTGGGCATAAAATAAAGCTGTATATTAGAAGAACAGGAACCCAGAGAAGGAACAAAAGAAAAGACAACAGAAAAGCAGTATGATAAAATAGTTTTTGAGGGAATTTTCCCTGAGATGAAGATTGTCCTGAGACTTCAACGTGATTGACTCACTAACTTCTAGTCTGTATTAAGGAAACAAATAATATCATAGATATAGCAGCAATATTCCAAAACTCTAAGGATAAATAGAAAATTGTATAAGCTGCCAATAAAAAAAAAATAAGATACATACAACTGAAAAAAATATATATCCATATGAGTCTAGACTTTTTATCCGATATCCTGGAGTATATCAGACAGCAGAATATTTAATACAGAAACTTCCAGCAAAGGAGACTATAGGAAAGACCAAACAAAACATCATTCATCCTCTGGGGTAAAAGTAAAATTTCTGAGGATATGTAAGAATTCAGAGAATACACACACATAAACTCCAACTAAAAAATGTATTAAAAAAAACTAACTTCTTAACAAATGAGCCCAATTAGAGACATTAATGTGAAGGAAAATAAAGAAAAAGTCAATAACAGTGAGCAAAGAACCTTGACATTTGTAACTATATATACATTATATACATGATTGTGTCTCAATGCATTTTACATTAAATACTAAATCTAAATGGATAAATATAGCTTTTAATGTATGATATAAATATCAAATAAATACTCAATGATAAAGGATCTAAAATTAAAGGCTCTAATATCTTTTAGGGAAAGACATGAATTACAGGCTATAGGAAGGAGGGGGAAGTAAATGTTTATAAAGGGTGTAGGTTGTTAGCGTGGTTTAGAAAAAAAAGGAAATAAAACACATTGAAATCAAGTGTTATGAGTTGAATTCTATTTTCCCCAAATTCCCACGTCAAATTTCTAATAATATAACTTTATTTAGAAAGTGTTTCAAATGTAACTAGTTAAGATGAGGTCATACTGGAATAGGGTGGATCAATCATTTATATTATCGATGTTCTTACATTTTAAAAAACAAAAGTTTGACACAGACAGGTACACAGGAAAATGTTCACATAAAAAGGAAGACAGAAATTAGAGTGATGTATCTGCAAGTCAAGGAGTGCTAAATGTTGCCAGCAAACACCAAAAGCTAGGTCAGAGAACGGGAAAAGATTCTCACTTCATAAATTCAGAAGGATCTAATTCTGCCAGCCTGACTTAGGACTTCTAACCTCCAGAAGTGGAAGACAACTTCCTTTACTCAAGCTACCCAGGTTGGGTCCTTCATCACAGTACTCCTAGCAAACTGGAACACCAGGTGTTTGAGGCAGAAAAATAGTTGTTTTCGATTAGAAAAAAAAAAGAAAAAGAAAAAAACATACTTCTGACTATATATGAAAAACAGAGAAAGGGAACATGAAAGGTTAATGGAATGTCAAGGAAGAGTAAAATTTCCAGATCAAAGTCCAGGAAAAAAATTACTTGATATTAAAAAGCAATAATAAGGGAAAGGAAACAAAAATGCTTAATAATCAAGCACAAAATTCACTTTACTAAATGTGAATAAACTTTTTTCAGTAAAAATATTTTAAGATTTAATTGGAGGCACATCCTAGTGGCCCAGAGCTAAGTTGTTTACTAGAATGTGGACCATGCAAAGTCCAGGGATACGGTTTTGCCACCTAGGGTTGGAGGGAACAATCAAAAATAAATGAAAAATAAAAGAACTTTCTCCTCCTGTTCCCTTCCTCCCCTAAAAAAATATTTCAAAAGATTTAGCTTTAAAATAAAACTGTATCTTATTTGCAAAAAAAACAAAACATTATAATAGACATTTAAAATATTCAACATTATTATCAAGCTCTTTTCCTTTTCTTAGATGTGTGAAGACAACAGTCCTGGATCTCTTACTGTTCAGTGGGTCACATGACCAGTTCTAACCAATGGACTGTGAGTCAAGTAAGTTAATAGTGGAACATGAGCACCAGCTCTCCTGAGTCCTGCCACAGTGAGCCTGAGACCTCAAGTTGGATTATTGAGATAACAGATGGAAGATAACTGAGTCAGAGAGTCAAAAAAATAAAAATAAAAACCCTTATTACACAGTGAGAGGCAAAAATGCATTTTTTCAAGTCTCTGAAATGTTACAGTAAATATATTACTGAAAGTTTTCCCTATCTAAACCTACACATGTAATTAAAATTCAGCAATTAAAAAAAGGTTGAAAATAAAAGAACAAAAAGAAACAAAGCTAATGCAGTTTTTAAAAGGCAAGAAGTGGCATATGATGTGGTGGATGTCAGGTTAAATGTTCCAAAAGGTTAAAGAGTGACATTATGTAAGGATAAAACATAAAGCTAAATACATAAATATAAGCTAAGTATAAATAAATAAGATAAATACACTTAAATACACATTATAGTATATTGCTATAATATCAACAATACAGTAGTTTAGTGATATAGAACAAAAACTTAAAAATGCAGTAGTATTGACTCAAGTATGAGACTCTAGTATATTTCTTGCAAAGTTTAAGAAATCTGAAATCAAGACTGTGGTTAAGAGAGAAGAGTAGGGTGTGAAAACCTGAGACTGAAGGATAAAAAATGATACTGATAATCCAGTATTAGAACTCTAGCAATGTGTATGGTATGACATATACACATTAACTGAAGTATGAATCTATTCTCTTGAAACTAATATGCAAATTATAATTGTAAGTTAATAAGACATTTAAAAATAATTTCACAGATCTAATACATAAAATATAATCAAGACCAGAGAATAAGTGAGTAATAAATAGCTTAATGAATAAATACTTTGAATGGAATATATGTATTTCCTTTATGTGTGGCCACAGTATAAAGCTTAGCATCTTTTAAAAGTTTGCTTTGTCTTTTAATAAACTAATAAATTTAGACTGATGATAAGTAAATTTAGAGTGATAATAAAATTTTAACTAAAATAATATTAACTATCTATTAAATGGATTATTGAAAGAAAAAAGCCCTTATACCACTGCATTTCAGAAGTTCCTAATTCATTATCAGTATCAGGAAAGCACTAGCCCAAAGAGTGACATTAACTTCTAGTGCTGCACTACATTTCATCTTTGAGTTATCCTGTTCATCTAAACAGTATCTAAGATAACTGATGACTAAATTTCTTACAAAACGGGACCAGGGATTTGTTTCCCTACAAATTCCTCCAATAACCTCAAGAAAATAGAACTTCGTAGGCAGTACAAGTTACTTTAGCTCAAAAAAAAAAAAAAAAAAAAAAAAGCGAAAAACCCCAAAACTAGTTACATTCTAAGATTGAAAGATCCCATTCATATATCATTGCACTGTCTCCATATAATAGGATGACCATAATGTCCTGGTTTGCTCAGGACAGTTGTGGTTTATGCCTGTTGTCCAAGTGTAATTATTAATAGTGTTCCCTTTCACTTTCAAAGCTGTCCCCATTTAGACAATAAATTTTATGATCGCTCTACCATGTAGTGAAATAACCCATTGCTTAAGAAGATAGGGAATTCCCGAACCTTTTCTATACAAAGATTTGTGAAGACAGGTCACTTTGGGCCCCTTTTACATCCTGCTATTCCCTGTCTATAAAAGAAGCATTAATGGAATTTAGGATTAATTAATAATGAGCATGAAAGCCTGGAAGCAGTATATATAAGCCTGACCCAACTTAAAAAATGTTTATTAAAAAAATAGCAAGGAGATACTGTGTTCCACTTCATGATAATGAAGTATTAAGAAAAGTATGACCTCATTAAATATATGTAACATATTTTTAAATAAGAGCTCATTCAAAACAAACAACAAATCAGACTATATAACTCGCCAGTGTTATGAAAACAGTTAAGTTGGTCCTCAGATATAAATATATATACACACATATATTTATTTAGAGTAGATAAAATGGGAAGGCTATTATTAATATTTTACATAATATGATCCTTCTTGATTCTGTCATTTTTTGGGTATACATGTTGACCTCTACAATTTATTTCTATTAGTAAATCCCAACTGATAGATTACTATTAATATTATTAAAGTTCACACACTAATATAAAACAATTACATTCATTATTTTACATTCATTATTTAAATGTCACCTATCCTATACTTGAAAACCTAATCCTGTTTGTTCACATTCACTACTTTCTGCTTTCCATCTCACTCTCACAGCGTCTGCTACTAGCAATGTCTTAACTTGTCTACTTATTTTCTTATCTCAGTTTGCTTTTACACTACTATCACACTCATAACACTTCATTTCTGACACATCCGTTCACCAATATTTTCAGGGTTTTCCCTACACTAAACAATTATCTGTGACACCAGCTGGATGTCTACAGTTTTACTCAATTCGAATACTATTACCTAAAGAAAGTATCAGATTCCATGGAGTAGGCCACAGGCTACTTTTACTTTAAATCAGATGCCAATTGCTAGTAGGTACCCAAGTAACTCACAATTTGTGTCTGACTGGGCTATAAATCAGAGTTGTCCACAACCCCCTCTTATTTAACTTGCTAGAGTGGTTCATGGAACTCAGGAAAATACTTACTTATGTTTACCAGTTTATTCAAGGATATTGTAAAAAAATATATAGAAAAACAGCCAGATAAGGAGATAAATAGATCTGAGAGGTTCCTGAGTGCAGGAGCTCCTGTGTTCATGTTGTTGGGGTGTGTCATTCTCCCGGTATCCGGAAACTCTCTGTCTCTTGCTGTTGGGATTTTTATGGATTCTTCCTTATGCAGTTAGCATCAATTGTTAACTACATTTCCAGCTCCTCTCCTCTTTCTGGAAAATGAGAGAGTGGGAATGACAGTTCCAAGCTTCTATTCATGACTTGGTCTTTCTGGTAACCAGTTCTTATATAGGAACCATCCAGGAAGCCACCCAGAGTAACTTCATTATGATAAAAGATGTTCCTAGTGCTCTTATCGCTTAGGAATTTATAAGGATTGTATAAGCCCTGTGTCAGGGATAGGGTCAAAAACCAAATAAATATTAGAATAAGAGATGTCCCTAGTGTTCTTCTCACTAAGGCAGTCACATGGTTTTTAGAAGCTTTGTTCCAGGAACCAAGAGACAGAGACTATAAGCCCTAATGCAAATATCTTTTTTGGAATAAAAGGAATGCAATTTTTTCTATATTTTGGTCATTAATTAGTCAATACTATTGGCATTGTAGTTGATAGCCATCTGGTATTTCCACAGTCTTCTCATTGATTAGACTGCTTTAGATACTTGTCAATTTGTATAGATAGATGAATTTGTCAAATCAATGCTTAGTCACAGAATCTCACTTTATCTGTTTGCCACAAAAATCCATATAACATTTCCCCTCAGAGATTTAATTAACTAGCATGAGGATGATTATTAAATATTGAACTTGAACTCTATCATTGTTTCTTCTTTCTTACTAATGGACCGATTGACCATCAGTGTTCAGGATAGCACCAGAAATTATAAACGTAGATTCTCCTCAAAGGAGTAATAGAAATTTCAAAGAATATTTTCCATATTTTTTTAATTTGCAGTTTTTAGAATTCAAAAGATGATTTTAAAATTCATCCATGGAAATTTGAAAAAAAAATAAATTTAATATAGAAAATAAAATAATTTAAAGGTTAGGATTGAATATAATTTGATAAACTATTGAACTTCAGATTTTAAAATGACAGTATGCTAGCAATTGAAAAAGGCCGAAATTCAAAGCATTCAATGCTGACATTCAAAGTACATACAATTAAAAAGAAAAGAAATAAATAAATTAAAACCTCCAGGTTATTATTAGTAGCTAAAACTTTTTATTCTAAATAAAAATCAATTAATTTTGGCAATAATGCGTGTTTGGAAAGAGTTTATATTACTTAACAAAAATAGAAGAGGAAATATATTTTCAAAATTTTGCCATTGAGGGAATATTTTTTGATGTCTCTAAAATAATAAAGCTTGATGGTGCTGATAAAATAATCTAGAAGATACAATAGAAAACTCTTAATTTGCATAATAAGTTGGAGAAACAGAGATGGTTTGACTTTATTCTTCAGTCAAAATTAATTCTATGATTTTAAGCCAAATGCAAAGTTCAGTGTCATTTCTAGTATCCTAGAAATTGTGCACAATCATTGACAAATGTGATTAAAATAGGTAACAGTCTTACACAATCAGCAATTTAGTCATGAAGACTACAAAACATGCTTTCTTTTTATGATCTGACTATTTAGTTTCACATATGGAAAGTTTTCATATATAGGGAATTTTTCAAATAATCTTTGTAGTAAAAAAATCAATGATCAATGTTTTAATGTTGAAATTCTATTGGTAGAGATGTGATTGAGTAGTTTTTGCTGGCAGTAAAATGGTATGTTAATTGATGAACACTTTGAAAGCTCTTCATTACAAGCAAATTTTTTCTTTCAAAAAATTAAATTAGTAGTTAAGAAGACATTAGCAATATTAAGAGAATGAGTGAGGAAACTGAGGAGAATATTATGTAGTTCTGAGTTAACAGTATTCATGAAAATGTAATATTAATATAAAGCAAGATAACAAAGGGTAGATAAGATTGATTCTGTAAAATTATTTCTACTTATTATGAATTATTTGTAGCATTAAAGGAAATGACTGGAAAACATTATTAAAGTTTTAAAATTGTTTAGAACAAAAGTTCTTCAAGATTCACATATTTTTTCTTTTCTCCTGTGGCATCAGTAGAAGGGAAGCATATATTTACTATACTAACATGTAGAAAGATGGACTTTTATAAACACTCTATAATGAAGAAAAGAAAGTGGAGAAAAAAATTAGACCTAATAAACCAAAAAGGACATGGAATTTGTTATTTCATATCACCCTTTAAGTAGAAAAATGAAGAAATTAAATCTGCTATGTTATAAAGTACTGAGAAAACTAGACCCTAAAAGCAGCCAAGTTTGTGAAATATTTAAAAATTTTTAGAACACATAAATCATCCAGCTATCACATATTACTAGGAGGATGACATGCAATCTAAGATAGAGGAAAATTTAATAATGCTTCTGTGTGACTAAATTTTTGTTATAATCATTATCTAATATGTCTGAGCATCAACAATATATTAAGACTGTACTTAGAGTTAGAAATATCCATTTCAAAATGAATTTATGATTCAAGCTCAAAGACAAAACATTAGAGAAGAATAAAATACACTTAGGGGAAGATCCAAAAATCATTTTCTCAACAAAACATGTACTACATAAGTATAATTTTATACTAGTAATCCTTAGAAAATATTATGAAAAGTTATATCTATGTTTGTAGAAAAGTTGGACTGAGAATACGCTAATGAAAATAATAATTTTTGCCCTATTTAGTTTAGATCTGAAATATTTTCTTACTACTGAGTAAGCCATGATAACATAACATGGAGAAAACATTCATTACTGAAACAGAGTTGTAAATTAAGCCCTATGGAACTGAGTTAGCTTTCAGTCCACCAACTCAATATTGGCTTAATTGCACCCCATTGGACTAAGTGGTACTTTAATGGAAGGGACGATGCAATGAAACTACAAGGCACTTGACACAACAGGGAATATTTTACTCATCTGAGAGGATACTTACAGATACGGAACGATAACAATTGTCTAGTACCACTTCACACAAATGCCACTCCATAGTCTATGTATAAATTCACTTTTAAATTTGTCACTGAAAAAAAAGGGTGATTTTTGTACAATTCAAAACTGCTCAAAAAGCAAAAGTTATTTTAAAATGAAATCATACTTTAAACTAAAAGAGTCCTTCAAACTGCTTGAAAGCATCAACATCTTCTGTGGACACCACAGTGTCCAATGTGAAACATTGTGTGCATGTACATAAATGTGTGCGTTTTGAGATAGGTGAGAGAAGTTACAGATGTCTGTAAAATTTATATACATTCTGAGTAGTAGACATGCATGAAAAAAATGCCTTGTCCCTGTCCCCAGGTCATCAAAAAACAAGATTCATCTTGAAGTTCTAACCTCCTTTTGACCACAATAAATAACTCTTAGTTCAGATTCACTCTGTCAAGACCCAATCGGAGCCCCATTCTGCTTAGGGGACATGGCCCCATTAAATGAAAGTTAGGTTATCTTTAGCAGAGCTGCCTGAAAAGACTTTAGTGACACTATTCAATGAAGTAACAAATATCCTTTGATATAGCTCTCTCACTTCCATGAATTTATCTTTAAAAATAATTGTGGGAAATGTATATTTGAGAATGTGTTTCAAAGTGTTATTTACTGATATTAACAAAAATTGAAAGGAAAAAAATCTGTGTTCAATTGTAAACATGCTATATTCTTACAGTTAAATACTGAATATTCATTATGATAAAGAAATAGAAATAAATGACATTGAAAAATATCTGTTCAATTTGTGATTTAAAATATCAGTTAATTTGCTGTCTCACCCATGATATGATAGCAGCATATATAAAGATGGAAAATAAATTGCAGTAAAAAGGAATGAAATATGCAGGCAGGTTAAAATGTTATAATCTATCTGAGAATGGTAAGATCAGAGGTGATATTTATTCTTAGTGCTTTTCATTATTTGCCGTATCTTATAAAATAAATACACAATTCATCAAATATTACATATACATATATGTGTATATGTTCATATATTTATATATCTAAATCTATATCTATATATACACATCATAATACTTTCTAGGAAAGGAATTTTGAGATATTAATGTATCATTTGAGAGAGAGCACGAAAGCTGGAAACTACAGAAGTAGTAGTCAAAACAACAAAGGCAAATGCAGGTTATAAAGAGAGAAATTTAGTTTGTTCTTGAGAAAAAGGGGAAGAACAGAAAAAGACAAACAAGGTATATGGAGACAGATTTCATGCTGTAAATCAGTCAGTGAAAACTCTTTAAGGTGGAATGAGTCAAGGACAGTTTAAGAGTAAAATAACCAGTTCTCGATTTAATGTTTTTACATTTGTTGCATGTGTTCCTTAAACCCCTCTCAAAAATTTTCAGTAGAGTTTAATATGATCTTGAATGTTATGTGAGAGAGTCAGTTTCTTAGATTAATTTCAGGAAGAGTTGAGTTTCTTCTCTGAGGTGTGTATATGCAAACCAGACTAGAAAGCTAAGAGAGAAGAGTTTAGAGATAGAGGAAAAGAAGAACCTAAGTCTGGAGAAATTCACAAACATCTTGGAGAGAGTTTTGCAATTCCATAAAACATGGAAATAGAGTAATGGGTGAGTGAATTAATATTACTGGTTCCTATGGACATACACTCCAGTGGGTACAGAGGGTAGAGCATCAAACCTTACAAGGATTGTTCCAGAGCTTGAAGATCTTTTGCTGAGTTTTATGAGTTTTGTATATTTTTTGGATATAAATCGCTTGTCAGATGTACGATATGCAAACATCTTCTCCCATTCACTAGGGTGTCTTTTTACTTCATTGGAGTTTCTTTGGTGGTTCAGAAATTTTTGGCTTGATGTAGTCTCATTTGCTTATTTGGGATTTCATTTCCCTTGACAGTGGAGTTGAGTCCCTAAAGACATCTCTTAGGTCAAAGTCAAGGAGTGTTTTGCCTAGGTTTTCTTCTATGTATTTTATTGTTTCAGGTTTTACATTCAAGTCTTTAATTAATTTTAATTTTTTCTGTCTGTTCAGTGTTAGGTAGTAATCCAGTTTCAGTCCTTTGCATATGATTGTCCAGTTTTCCTAAACCATTTATTGAAGAGACCATCCTTGCCCGTTGTATGCTCTTGGCCCCTTTATTGTAAAATTAATGTGCATCCTTTCCTTCTTCTTTATTCCTCCCTTTTGAAATGAGTTTATCTATGCTATGTTTCCACTATTGCATTTTGGAAGTGTTCAACTTAATCTGGTTATCTTCTAAGCTGGAGAAGATTTTTGCCTCAGGATTAATTATTTCTGAAGTCTATCCATCTCTGATTTAAATGATATTTAGATGTCATTTTGGACTTTGGACTAACAAACTGAAGCTGGAATGAGTCAAGATTTGAAGGGCTCATGATGGAATGAATGTTTCTTACATGCAATAAGGAAATGAAATCAGTGGGGATGGGGAACTAGATATACAATGTCATAGTTTGAATTGTATCTCCTCAAAATGTTTATGTTGAAATCTTAACACTCAATGTGATAGTATTCGAAAAAGGGGACTTTCTGAGATAACTATATTTAGATAAGGCCATGAGGGTGGACCCTCATGATGGGATTAGTGCCTTATAAGAAGGGACACTAGAATGCTGGAGAAACTAGGAAGAGAACTCTGATGTGGAGCTGAAATGACAAAAACCTTAATCTTGGACTTCTAAGCCTCCAGAAACATGAGATAACAATTTCTGTTATTTAAGCACCCAGTCTATGGTATGTTGTTATGGCAGCCAAACTAACGAATACACTGGAATTAAGAAGCTACAGCACAAATGACGCTATAACATCTCAGTCACAGTTTTAAATAAAATAAAACTTTAAAAACTCAGACCCAGTCATCAGCCTGATTTATGCCACTTGCTTTTAAGAGAGAAATTTCAGGTGATGCTCTGAAACCCTGCCTAACGTTTTACCTTTTTTTTTTTTTTTTTACCATTAGTTTTTCCATATCTTATTGACATTTTAACCTATCTTCCACTTTGGTTTAAATGCCTGGCTATTGATTTGTTGCCAATTAAATATTCAAGAGTGATATAATCTCAGTTCAGATTTCTCTATTTCCATCTTCAATTTACCTTAAAAACTTTTAAAGGACTGCTCTTATTTTTAAAGTTTAATGTTATTTTTCTTCTAAAAATTAGTTTTCGACATTTATAGGCATAGAAAACATTTGACTTCCTGCTCTGATTTTTCTCACCAACTTTTTCTTATCTACAGAACTGGATTCTGATTACCTACTCAAATGAACATCAAGGTATAGGGTTTTTTCCTGTTTTGTTTAATCTCTTTCAACAGGAAATTATAGCTGCCTGCCACCTAGAACAGTAGATTTTATGGTGTTCCTCACACCTAAAATCAACAAGATTTGAAAGAAAATATTGAGATTCTTACAAGTTAAAACTGAGATAAATGCATTAAAATCTTGTAGAGTGAATGAATGATGAAGCGGTGGCCACATTTATACACTATATTAGTGAGACCACCTGCTAAGATATTACAGACTTGCTTCTTCATTGGTAATGGGTGCTATAATCCAACATTATATCATTTGTTTCAGATCATTTATCTTTAATTTTGAAAACTCTAACCTAGTGTCTAATCTTCAATATAGCTGTAAAATAGAAGGCATTATTACTTAACTTCATATCTTGTGCTATTTTCCTCTTTCAAGACCCCCTCCAGATTTCCAGGGTACAGAGACTTACCCTTCAGGTCAGATTTTCCCACATAGTCATTATTCTAGCATAATTTTCTTGCAGTTCTTTATCTTTCTATTGCCTTGCTTTTTGGCCTAGGTTCTCAGAAACTTTTGAAGTGATTCATATATTTTTGTAACCAGCCACCCTCCCTAGAGAAGTAAGGAAGGATTCTCTCCAATGCCTCGCTGCTACATTCCAGTTTAATGTATGTGTTTCCTGGAGGCAATAGGACTCTTCTCTTCTATCCCTATTATAAGGTGCCTCTTAACTCAAATGATGGAATCAAGAATGTTAAGAGGAGAGGGTGACATCATGACTGTCTTAAATTTTATTATCACCTTACATTTTATAATAAATTTAGGGCATATTCTCAAAGAAGTTCATTTTAAAATTGTAAGATCTTTGTGTAGGGCAGAGGAAAGAGAGTTTTGACCTGAAAGAAAATTAATTGTGTCAACTCTGCTCACTACTTCTGAATTCTAATTTCTTGATTGAAAAATAGAGATCTTATAGATGATAGAGATAGAGAGAAAACAATGGTAGATGATAGATAGATAGATAGATAGCTATTGATCTGACCTGTAAGCATTTAACCAATGTCATGTTGCTAAACTAATTCAATGTAGATACCAATATAGCTATAGCTATAATGAATGAGATTTATCCAAAAACCTACCCCTGTTGAATTAAAATACGTGAAAATTGAAGGAGACCACAATTATTCCTGGGATCCTGGTTGCTTACAAAGAGTGAAGAGCTTTTGTTGAATATTAAACAATGTCTGGCTGTTCCACACTACTGATGTGTTTGCTTAATAGATTATAATTCTGGCAGCTTCAAAATAAAATCTGTATTAAAATATAGTTTTTATATATTAATACACCCAGCACAAGTGTATAATAGCAGAAAAACAAGTAAACAAGATTTGTAACAGCTGAAAAATATATAATTTAGTGAAATTGCACTCTATAAATTTCCACATAATTAGTTTACCAGTAAGTAGACTAAATTCCAGTAAGAGTGTTGTTCTAGTCAAAATTTATAAACGAAGATAAAACTTATTTTGAAATACAGAATTAAGAATAAAAGTGATTTAATGGGAATTTCAGTAAAAGTACCATATATGGCTGCAAGGTAATATTTTACTAAGTTCCTGTGAGTGGAAATGGTGTACAACAGCCCCTGTTCCATAAGGAGCATGCCCAAGTAGAAAATGTTCGCCACAAACCTCGTATGGCTCTGACTTGTTAAATGAGTGGGGATGGTGGTGGTATCTGGTGGAGGTGGAAAGAGGTGATACAATGCAGCTAGAGTTGATTTACTCTAGAAAGTAAGTTGATTTACTCTAAGAGGAAGAAGTACTGTTGCAGAGGATCTTCTCCCTGCATTTCTTCTCACATCTAATTCTGCAGTATCTTCTCCACATTTCTTGTGAATAAATGTTGAACAACTATGCAAATAAGATTGGTTTGATTGAGTCCTCTGAGTGCTTACAAATGGCCAGAACTAACAACAAAGCAAATAATTGCTTAATACCTTTGGTTATAATTGGATCTTTTTAACCCACATGCGACATTAGTCACGTGACAAAAGTTTTTAAGTCTGTTTTGATTTAGTTCCTCTAAAATTGAAAAAAAAAAAATCACTTCTTACCCTTCTCCAAAATAATAATTTCCTCCGTGCAGGAAGCATATTTCTTTCAGCTTTTTAGTCATTGTGATATAGATATATAGCTAGCTAGCTAGCTAGCTAGATAGATATAGATATATATATATCTATATATACAGATATATAGATATATATCAGTTTGAAACAGAGTAGCTAATCAGAAGGTCTGCAATTCTGCTTATGATTGCAGAATATTATATCTCCTTAAATCTCTGCTTTTATAATGATTGTCGAAATGGATATCAGAAAACCCAGTGTATCATGTGTATTGACTTGAATATCATTGATAGCCTGCTTTTATCTAGCATTTCTTCTCTATATATAGTTTCTGCTAAAGAGGTCTAGTCATGCCAATGGTGGTTATTCAAAATGTGTTTGTGCAATTACTTCTAAATGAATTGTTCTTGCCAAATATTCCTCAAATGCTATTTTGAACAAATATCTTACTGTCTATGATCCTTTAGGTGAAAAAACATTTTTGTTAAGAAATGTCTAGCCATAGATTATAATTTACTGAATGAAATAAGCCAAAATAAGTAGGAGCTAAGGAGTCAAGAGGTCCTCAGAGACTCCAAAGTCTCATTGGAGACAAAAGAAATATCTATTCTGTTTTTATTACTGCTTTAAACCAGGAAGAAAAGTAAAATATAAAACACTGATGCTGATGATGCCTCTGTCAGTAATACAAAAGTGGATCACAGAATCCTTGAGCTTCCTATTACAGAACGTTAGGAAGCTGCAATAGGAGCTCCAAGTAGAGTTAGCATTTACTGAATAGTAAGTATATATTCATTCAACAAATACCAAGTAGTAGGCATTATGATAGCTAGGTTTCAGACCTTTAAAACTAATTATCAAATTGTCTCATTCTCAAAGTCTTTTTAACTTAGTGAAAGGGACATACATAAAATGTGTCAAAACATATTTTAAGTGTTACAATAAAAATATCTGCACAGAATTCATTGAGCTTATCCTTTCACTGGATCTATGTTAGAGGTGGAAGTTTGTCAGTAAAGCCTTAATAGAGGAAGTGGGACTTGAGTTACAGACTGCAATTCTAACAAGGGAAGAATATGATTGAAAGTGCAGGAAGGAGTATGGGGATGGAAAATGAATTGCTTAAATTGGAAGAACACAATGTGTGAGTCTGGCACCAGCAAAGGTAATCTTGGAAAGAGGTATTTACTCACTCATTTAACAAACATTGAATAATGCCTCTCATATATTTTGGGTAATTTTTTTCTTCACTGACTTGTAACTTAAGAGTGATAGATGTGTGTATATAATTTAATAGTTATAAATTATAATAATTGCTTTGGGTTAAGTATAATATAAAGATATATAGGTCATATTATGAGAACAATACTCTAGTCAGAGAAAATTTATTCCTGAGGTCAATTTAGAGAACTTCAGAATAAAGCCTTAAAAGAAGAGAAAAATTAAGTAAAGAAAATATGAGAAATTACATCTCAAAAAGAAAGAAAAGCACAAATAAAGGGTAGTCCTTGACTAGAAATTACATGATGAATGCAAGTGAAATACAAATGATGAGTAATATAAAGATACAAAGTAAGACTGGGTGATAGGTTGACTTTTATGACTAAAGTGTTTGGACTTTAACCTGTAAAATAAGGAAGGGGGAAGCATTTGAAGAATTCTCACACATTAAGAACTTTGTTGGGTATCTGCAATTTTTAATTTCCTTATTTTAAGTATTTAATCTTAGTCTTTTCTCCACAGCAATTATTGTTTAAAATCCCCCAACAGGAAAGCATCTTTGTGTTTGTTTCCAAAGTAGTTGGGAAGAAGAAAGTGAGGGTAATTGTTTCACATTCTGAAGTTAGGCTTGAATTAAAAAAAAAAAAAAGCCCAGGGATGTACTGGATGAAGAAACAGCATACAATAACAGAATGGAAGCAAGACTGTTGACAAATGTCCAGTCCCTGGAGCTCCCTTTAGAAAGAAACACATTTCAGGAACTCAAGAAGGCCCAGAGCAGAACCATCCAAGGACACTGGAGGTTCCTATAACTTACTCCACAGACAAACTGAAAATTTTAGCAAAGCTCACTTACTCAGTTTAAGTAGCAGCAACCTGGATTTACATAAGAGAAAAGTTTCTTATACCCACAACTCTTGATTTTGGTAATAGTGGAGTGAGAAATGTTTTGGCTTTATTTTTCCTTTTTGAGGAGCTTTATAAAATACTTTGGATTTTTTAAAGTCAGTCTGATGTATAATTAAGTGATACATCAATGTAAAATTAGTCTTTCAATACAATTTTCCAAGGATAATTGCATATAATTGAAGAGAAATAAGAGTTGCTCCTACTTTGAGGTGGTGATCATATCATGCCATCATTTATGATTCATATGATAATAATACCCACAGCATAATAAGATCAAAATGCTTATTTCTAAGGAAGTATGCCGACTAGATGGCGCAGTATACTGAATCACTAAAATGGAAAAATTTCCCAGCAAAATGTCCAGTGTTTGCAAAACAAGATTAATTTTTAGTGTGTTGAAAGATTATCCTCCATGGATTTCTCCTATTTATGTCATGTCTCATGAAGTGAGGCATTCATTGCCCTTTGTTTCAAGCAATTAAGTATCTTTTGTTCCAGACTATGTTTTTCAATGATATTTGTATAGCAAACAGGCTGGGAAGATAATAGAATCTCCCTGCAGAGCAAAAGACAGGTTTGCTTACTGTCTTGAGGGATAGACATATACCTCTCTCCAGAGCAAAGAGCCCATTAGACTGTTATATAAAGATTCAGGTTCCATAAAGTTGGGTTTCCTCTCTGAGTCTCCTATAACACATATTGCATGTACAGGCATCTATATGGGTCCATTCAAATTACCCCCACTCCCTGGAATAGGGAAAAAAAAAAAACTAATCCAAATATGTCAATGCTTGTGCTACTCGTATGCCATGAGTATTAAAGTTTTGTATTTGATTCAAAAGTCTTAAGTTGTCTTTCAGCCCATATGAAACTGATATAGGCTAAATTATTTTCTTCCAGTAGAATAAAATCACAGACCTTCACACTTTGGGCAGAGTTAAATGGTTAAGACATAATATGACTGGTTTCAGATAACCTTTATATTAGGGTGAGTTTCTAAACATGAAAACTTGACAATAATAATATTAAAAAGAAATCATACATCTCCTAGGAAGCTGAGACAGGATTATTCAAGGAGAATGGTGCACTGACTCAGACTTTCCTAATTCTATGAGAATGTAATGTAAAACTGATATGAGAGATACTTCTCGGTGATGACAATAGCTCCCATTTATCCAAGCACCAACTGGAAAAGTCTCCTTGCTTTTTAGCATGTTTCATGGGAGCCACAGGAATGCAATCCACAAGGAAGATCAGGAGATTTAATTTATTACTGCTCTTCCAGTTTCATGATATATGAATTTAAAGAAGCTATATAGTCTCTTACAACCGCAGTTTTCATTTGTTAAAATAGTAAAATAATGCCTACCTTCCATAGTTAAAATGAGGAAAATATATATAAAGATACATGGATGAATAGTTGATAGATGATTGATAGAGAAATAGATGGATAGATAGACTGATAGATAGCTGAAATTTTATGTGTGTGTCTAAACACAGAGTTGACATTCAGGATAATAGCAATTTATTTTTATTAATTAATACAAATCATACCTACCAAAGTTTAATTCCATTTCAGAGGATTAACCAGTCTATAATCTTACTGACAATCTTGTCACATTTTCAAATGAATAATACTCAGGCTTAAAGTTTCAAATAATAATGGTTACTCAGAAGATGTTGTGTTGAGTTTCCTAAAAATCACTTATATATGTGACATATTTCTCATTGTGTTCACTACATTGTAATTTGAAAAATATTTTCATTCATTCATTCAGCATGCTTAACAACAGAAAAATGTAACATAGATTTCTACTTCATTTGCCAGATAAAAGCAAATAATACAATAAAAAGTGGCAATTTTGATCTATCTGCCCCTTTATTTGTATAAGGCCAGGAAGCAAATAAATAAATGTAGTTATCAAACATGATGATTATTGATACAATAAAGGCAGATAGAAATTGTTCTATGTCTGATTGGAGTAGAAACTCAAGAGATGACAGGTTTTGGGGAATCCCAAGCCCTGCATTCCTTTAATTGGAAGAAAGTTCAAATCAAATCCTCATCGATTCACAGAGTAGGTTTAGAATCTTGTTGAACTACTCAGAAAAATCTACGCATATGTGGTAAGGGCCAAATCTTAATTGTCTTCAAGAGGACTTACTGCTATGAGAAATAATTATGGTAACACCTTATTCCTTTCTTATTTTTATTCTTGATCCCAATTTCTCTTTCTGTCTCAAGAATCTTGTTTCACCATTCATTTTTCTCTCTTTAATGATAGAAACAGACACCAGTTCGGGACACCAGTTATTCCTTCAAATGACTTGCAAACTGGTAAGTGCATATCAGATGTATTTCTTTGAAGGTGAAAAGGTTTACTAGATAACTGACGGGTGTGACACACATATAAAGATTAAGAAGAAATGTTTTGGTGTATGTTTAATTTCTCCTTGTTTTTCAGCCCTTTCTTATCAGCATATTTTATGAGTATTTCACAACTTTCCTTTATCACCTTCTTTTTCTCCTCACCTTACTACAAAACCTCTTAGAAAAGGATTGCTTAGTTTACTTATTATTCATTATTTGCAATTAGACTACTAGTTCAGCCTCATTGTGCTACAGCTACTCACAAAGATTGCTCTTGCAAAGTCTACACCTGAGTTATGTGATCGAAAGAAAATATGCAGCTTTATCTTCCTTAGTACATACATGTGACGTTGTTTACTACCAGTTTCTCTTTAAGATACTTTGCTGCTTTTACTTTTACCTACCAATCTTGTTATCTTCCTATGTTGTGCCTTCCTGAAGACATTTTTGTTATTCATGCATCTATCCTTGACTCTATAGAATAATTCTCATTCTGTAGTCTTCCAGGTCAGTATTCTGCAGAAACACCCTGTATTGTCACAGTCCCAAATCACTTAAAGCCTGGCCATGATGCTTTCTGATCTCAAAGAAGTCACTTCACTCCGAGGTCCACCTGTGCGAGTCTTGAATTTGCCTATGAACCTGAGGAATGGCCGATTGGTAGAGAAAGACTCTTCCAAAATGGCAGTGAACAGTGCACTGGCTATATAGGAGATTATAATACAACAGTGCTTATTAACCATTGATTTCCAAAATTTAGATTAGAACAAAGAGTTTAGCCTCTAGGAAAAATCATGTGGGCTAGCATACAGAAGCCAGATGCCCTTGCCCCCGCTCCCCCCGCCACCCTTGTAGTCTGCTGATAGGGAGGGGTCAGAAACGTTCTGCCCTATAATAGGGCTTGGCACCCGATCTTGGGCAGGCATTGTAACGAAAGTGGCCTTAAGTTTAGGGTCATACCCTTCTTCACTGGGCCTACACACCTTTGACTTCAAGTATGTTAATTATGATATCGGCTTAGTGAGCCATCCATATTCTCTATCTATAATTACAAAGAAAATCTAATGTCCTAAAATTTCTGTGAATTCTTAAGTTTACATGAAAATTCCTGGCTCTGAGTTCCTGGATCTGTTGGACTTAATCTCATCTGTAATTCATAACCATCAGATGCTCTGATCTCACCGTTTTAGAAGTGAAATAAGTTTTTTTCCCTCCAAAATATTGGGGTGAGGTAGGGGACAACCATAAAGAACGTATTGAAATGAGTCACTTATCAAGTGGTCAGATACTATATATTAAAATGTATTCAAGGAGCTCCAAAATAATTTCTCATTTAACAGTACCATACTGAGAAATCTCCATCAGTATCCCTCAATAATGCCTCAAAAAAAATGCATTGTAAGTTCTAATGTAATATCAAATAATACTGAAAACAAAGTATTGACTAGTAAATATTACTACAGAAAACAATCAGATTTGCTGGTGAAAATTATTACAATTGTTTGCAATTAAATATGTAATTGTAATATATATTAATGACATATAAATTTATATAGCTATTTCTTGTTGTTTGCAGTTGTGCTGTTTAATGTCAACACAAACTCTGAGTTAGCAAATATTGAATCATTGCCCTTAGGGGAAACATAGGATTAGGTTCCTGCCAGCCTCTGGTCACAACATTTTCATCAACCTATCAATACATAACCTTGTTTTATATGAGTTTATATTTAAAGACATTTTATTTAATATATATAGTTGACTAGTTAATCTTGAACTCACAGTCTACAGCACTATAATTCATGCCAGAAAGAAAGCAAATCTAAAATTCCTATTTTCAGTTTCTTGCATTGAAAAACACTGCACAAAACTTCATCAGTATCCTTAGTAGCTAGATTAAATAGAAAAATCACCAATAAAAAAGACAGTTATAAAAAAAGTCACTAAACATACTATGAAAAGGATACTTGTTTATATATGACACTGAAATAAGAAGACAACACTATTTTCTGATAAGTTATTTATGTTTCACTCATTCATTTTTATTATGTTTATTATTCATTTCTGTCTCCTCCAATGATAGAAAATTTCATCGAAAAGGGGGACTTTATTATATTCAGTGATGAAACAATTAGAAAGAAGGAAATTAGCTTTAAACATATCTCTTCTATTCACCTCCTACTGGTTTGAGGTCTATGAAGTTTTGCATAGAACATCATAAGTTAGGAATTGTAAAGTAGTAGAAAGAACGCAGAAAAGTAGAAGCCCAAGTTCTAGGTCTGAATTCACACATTAATAGGTTCTTATCTTGGTGATCTCATTGTTCCAAGCCTTACCCAACTACTGTAAAGAATGGAAATCATATTTATCCCAGTTCATAGCATAAGGTAAACATCAAATTTTAATGAAAAAAAAAAAAAAAAAACAGGATCATGTACACTTGGAAGACTTTAAGTAAACACAAAGTATTGTAATAGGTACCCAAAAGAAATTATACAATAAATTATATTCATTAGAAATTTGTGGATACTTCTTTTTAAGTTCAACAAGAATACATTTACTCATATGTCTTTCCTACTTTTATCTTACTTTTAGTTTTTAAGTAACATATTCTTTAGATGTCTGTTACTCTGCACAATTTTATACAAGATTCAAGCCATTTTAAAAAATTTTTTAAATAGTTAAAATCAAGAAAGTAATCTTACAAAGATACTTTTTGGGTAAAATGAATAACAAGATATACAGGAATGCATTGTTTCACTTTAACTAGTACTTTTAACAAATTAGGTGCTTGCAATACATGCACCAGAAGACTTAAAAACATGTTTTACATGCAATCCTCTATAATACAAATATGGGTGCAAAAGGGAAAAAAATAAAATCCCTTTATGGAATCAAAGATGGTATCCTTAATTTCTCTCTTTTTATAATGGGATTGTTTTTCTCATGAGATTTTGGCAGGCCCTTAAAATTGATGTCATTTTTGATTAATTCCTTTTGTACTCTGATGACAGCTAATGGAATGATTTGAAAGCTATTTGCTTTACAAAAAAGATCAAATATAGCTGTCTTTTGTGCCCATTCTTAAAGCTTTTGCTTCTTTTTCTTGAAATAATTAGTAAAAGAGAAGAAAATTTGCTGTAATTACTAAGTATTATAAACTAAATCTGGGTGCCTGACATTAATGTAGCTGTCATTAAAATTAGATCACTTTTCTCACTTTAAGGAAATGTTACTTTTTACTATTTTGATGTTATAATCTGAAAAATATCTTGACAGGATACTAATTCCGAAAACAGGATGTAAGTCCTTCAATGCACTTTTTTTTCCTTATTCAAATATATGTAAGGTGATTAAAGTTGTGCCTTCAAGTCTATCATGTCCTTATGACTGGCATTATAAAAATGGATCAAAGCCATCAATTATTTCATAAGAATCAGCAGAGTTCAAGTATTAAATTATATGTCAATTTTAAAGACAGATCAAAAAAGTAAAGGGTAAGAATATCCTTTCAGCCTTATTCAAGTAATCAACTGATTTGCTTTAGGGGCAAAACTTTGAGCAAATGGATTTTAATATGCACGATGATTTGAAGTGTTCCTTTTTCCTTGTTAGAATTAACATTTATATGCTGCAACATTTTTCTGTCAATCTCTTTTCAGTGTATTAAAGTAAATAGTGTTATATTTTTTCCTGATTACATAGAACTTTCTTATATTACCATAAATGCATAAATCTTTGTCAACAAATATGAACATATTGCCATCTGCAAGTAGCAGAAGAACTTAAGAGACAAAGGAAAAACTAAGGAGCACGAGGAATATATTCCTGACTCAAAACATTATCCATAGAAATAAAGACTATTTTTCTAGACACAAAATTATGCAACTACTTAAGCTGTATCCTGAAAGGACCAAAGATCTTAAATTATATTAATTAAACATCTTTACAGTGGCAAGAAAATAATAAATGATACAATTTTAAAAAATTTTTTAATAAATAAATGGCCTTTAACAACAAAATTTTATGCTATGCACCTTATATTTCCTTGCTACATAGTGTACATAATTATGGTAACTATGAAAACCAATAATAAAAACACTTGAAATTAATGGTACCTAATATCATCCTTGGAAATTAATGCTTCTCCACACCCTGAAACAACAAAGTTAATTCTATTAAATGTGATAAATGAAATGTAAATTAAAATTTTAATAAGGTGTTTGTTAATCCATTTGTTCACAGCTAACTTGAACTCAGTTAAATTAGCTCCTTATTATGAGCACTAGAGATATGATTTCTTCTAAATCTCAAGGGCAAATAAGTGTTAGAGGACTGCTTGTCCCACAATACCTCCGTAAATTGTTATTAAAATTATTCATTAGACACTTTTTCTGTGATGCATTTCATTTAAAAAATCAATTCTGTGTTGTTTAAGATAGTAAAAATGCTCTCATAGCAATCACAATATACAAAGGCAAGTATATATGCTCATATGAGCTATCATGGGATATTTATCATTTCTTTGGTCATTTTAACTTCATGAATTGCAGAAAATCATTTTCAAGTAATTACAAAGTATCAATTTCTGAAGCACAAAATTTGTCCCAGAAAGTTTGGATTTTTTAAATTTTTTGTTAAATATTCTCTTTAGTCTCCAGGATAGTGTTTCTAAATTTTGAACAGATTATCATGTCTAGTGTATCTCTAATAGTCTACTGCAAATTTAAACATTAATTTTAGGTAAATTTTTAAATCTTCATAATTTAAAAGTAAAGATGAAACCAGAATTAAAATTCATAATATAATAATAGTAAATTACCCTTGCCAGGGAGAAATGCTATTTTTACACTGTTTTATACTATTTTTCAGTGTTTTTACAGTTTTATCAAGAAATCTGAGATTAGATCATCACTCCATGGAGTCCAACAAGTAGATTTCACTTCCTTCATTATTTCTATTACATGGAAATACCTAAATCATAATTATAGATGATCTAAAATAGATAATCTAATAATATAGATGATATATCATATTCCTGGTGACTCTTTAAAGCAATTTTACACATTCCAGTCAAGCATGAGAATCATTAACAACATAGAGTCAATATTGTGTTTCATGAGATGCTGAGCTAACAATCATTCTGCTTACATATGTGGAAAGATTGAGTTTCTAGCATTTTTAGAAGTAAGATGTTAATGACCACAGAAAATGCAAGTCAAAAAAATAAACTTTAAATTACAATGATAGTAACTGGATATTGAGAATTAATGCTTACGCATATTTATCATATTTGAAATAATTATTGGACATAGAATAGCCAAAACAATGTTGAAAAACAATAACCAAATTGTAAGAATAGCACTTCTTTATTTTAAAACTTATTGCAAAGCTACTGTAATCAAGACAGTATTATACTGGTATGAGAATAAATACATAGTTCACATGAATAATATTGAGTCAGAGATAAACCCATAAATCTATAGTTAATTGATGTTCAGAAAGTGTGTCAAGACAAATTAATAAGGATAGAATAGTCTTTTCAACAAAGGGTACTGGGGTACTGGCTATTTACATACAAAAAAAGAGTATGGTTGAACCTTTTTCTTATATCATATACAAACAATTCAAAATGGGTCATAGGTATAAATGTAAAGCTAAATTTATAAAAACTCTTAGAAGAAATCATAGGTATAAATATGTATAAACTAAGACTAAGAAATTCTTAGAAATAATACCAGAAGCATGACGGGCAAAAAAAAATATAGATAATCAGAATTCCACCAATTTTTTTTTAACTTTGTGCTTAAAAGACATCACTAGAAAGTGAAAAGACAATCCACAGGATGGGAGAAAATATTTACAACTATACTTCTCAGACACAACTTGTATCTAGACTATCTAAGGAATTGCTCTATCTTAATAAGAAGGCAAATCAGTTTTAAAATTGAAAACAATTTAGACACTTCTCCAAAGACGATCTACAAATGTACAATAAGTATATGAAAAATCCAAATCATCAGTCATCAAGAAAATGCAAAACTTGGCATTATTTCTTTTGTCATTCTTACGCCTTTCAAGAATGGAAATTAGAATGAATAATTTAAAAAAATAAATATATTGTGAACAAAACCATAAAATAAAATGTCAATAATAAAATAAAATGTCAATGATAAGCATTAATGATATTGCTTTATACAGCAGAAAGCATGAGAGAATTGTATAAAGATTACTCAAGTTTACGATTTTGAGGAGGTTAAGAAGCAGGTACATAAGTTCCTCACAGGAACTTACTAACAGATCTATGTGGTTGACCTCAATGAGTGGGTAAGCACTAAGCAATCACCCAATCTGTTCCCACACCTCAGAGACTGTCCTGTCAGACCAAGCCAATCCCCAAGAGCCTACATGCTCCAATCAGGTCAGCCACAGAAACAATCTAGGCCATGAGCCTTTCCCCACTTTCTTTTGTGCTTCCACTCTGCCCATGACCTCTTATTTCCTTTCAAACACATCTACTACCTGTTTTGTTTCACTGGAAAACTCTCTATAAAGAACCAAATCCAGTACCCATAAAGAAAAAAATTACCACAACTTAAAGGAAGTGGGAAGGTAAGAGCGCCCTGTCACCATTTCACTCTTAGTTTGAGCGATGTGCAATGAAGATTACACATATCCAAAAGAATTCTCTGCTTGGCCCTCTGAGGTCTTGAGAAGCTCAAACGACTGCTTTCTGGCCCACAGAGTGTAGAAGTCCTGAGAGCTGTCATGTGGTGATCAAAACATGTGGATAAACAGAACATAGAGAGGATACACTGGTGTTTCCAGCTACTCACACAAATGTAATGAACATTTCAATGAAGACGGAGAATATGTAATTTATCAAAAATGGTTATAATATATATAAAAAAGTCAATCCTCTGGGGCAAGACATGACCCTTATTCACCTTCACAAAGCCACAAACCCTGGAGTGAAGGCAGAACTGTGAGGGCAGACTTCTGGGTAGAGTACTTCAGTTGTCTACTCTGTAGAATAAGGGAAGTGAAGGGAGTAGGAGATATTTATCATTTGCTTTTTGTGATAGATGGAGGGGAATCACTGGTACAAAAGAAGCAAGCTTAGTTTGGATTCTGTTTTGACACCTCATAAACCCCAGAACTGATCTTTGAAATTTTGGACCATTTTCCTATAGTCTTGAAAACCAGTGTGAACAACTAACAAAACATCTTTTTGTCATGGAAACCACAGTAGCTTATAATATATTTTTTTAATTTATTCCTTCAAAATCCAGGCAGATAAATTATTGGTTAGGGAGATTACTGCATATTTGAGGTAAAAAGGAAGGATCACACAGAGAGAACATCACACCAACTTCTGGGCCTCAAAGAAGCTCATGAGGTGATGCCTCTGCCAGATTTCGTGAAGATGAGGATGACCTGAGGGATGGACTAATTAAGGACACTCTGGTTTGGTGCCCTCACTGGTCATGTGAAAGCATGCCTCTCCATACCTTTGGTAATCCAGCTCCTTCTGGGTCTGTTCCACTGGAAAGCAACTGGTGACTTTGGCACCGTAGCTTCTTGGAAGCACTCTCAGGGTGGTCACTGGCATGTTAACCAACCTGATATCTAGGTTCACAGGAATTCTTCCCCCTGAGAAGAGAGCCATCCTGGTGTAGGTAGAGTACAGGCAGATATGATGGTCACCAGGGTGTGGAGAATGAAGATGAAGTGGCCCTCTGAGCTGTGCTGCCCAACTTCACCTTATCTTTGGGTTCTTCACCTTCACATGCATGCCTGGGCCAGGGGTCAGGGTGGTGGTGTCAAGGATGAGAAAACCTCATTCTACTTACCTACATCTGGGCTCTATAGTTTCAGATGACCAAGGACTGGCCAAGTATGGGATTTCTTCAATAACCCAATATTTCTAAGTCTTACCAATATGGAAGCAATTTAATGGAAAAAAATTTATATTAAAATAACTGGCAAAAGATATTCAAATAATAGCTGTTAATTTATTTTCATTAAATCAACATAAAACTTAGTAGCAGTTAAAAGATGATTAATCTATGCTAGATTTAATAAGAATTTGATTAATAAAAATAGATTTACTCTAAGCTAATATGTAGCTATGCAGCATATGAATGTTTGAGAAGTTCATGTGATTCTTAAATAACCCATCTTACCTGAGTCCTTCATGCTCTGAGCAATTGATTATATTTGGTCCAATCTAATTTACTAACAATATGAGATCCACATTTTCATATTCTCATCCTCTTTACTGTTGCTTTTCTTGCCTTTTTCATACCTTGAAACAAAAGGTCCAATGATAAATTGCACCAAATTTAATATTTAAAAGCCATTCAAATAAGTGAGTGGAGTAAAATGAATTTAAAATAAAAATAAATAAATAAAGTCATGTGCCCTTGTAGGTCAGGTGGCTAAAGTGGAGGCCATAAAAGCTCATGGACCTGTAATCAGGGGAAAAAAAATAAATAATAAATAAAGCATTCAGGAGTCTGCCAACTAAATATTGTCTGGTAGGATTAATAACAGAAAAATAATTCATATTGAATGAAATAAATATTTATTAAATTAAATATTACATTTATTTTGTTTTTTAAATTGAAATTTTCTCAAAAATATAAATTTAAACACTTTTAGGAAAACAATTATTTTTCTAGGTTTTTTAAGGTTTGGGGTGGGAAACAGGTAAAATACAGACTACTTAGGTATTTATTTTTCATGAGTAAGGTGTCCATTTGAGAAACAGATAACACAAGACCTTGGTCTAGATTAGAACTGAGTTCTTTCTGTTTGAACCACTGGGATGTGCTATTGTAATGTATTCACTGTCAAGAGATGCATTACAGAGCAAATGATGGAATCTATCACATACAGAAAAATTGACTTCCCATCAACTGCATAATACAAAAAGAAAAATTGTAATGAGAAGCAGTGTCAACATGTGAAATAGTATGAAATATATTCATCATTCACATATGAAAAAGAAAAAGTATCACCTGCCCATTTCAGACACTTAAAGGTAGATGAACAATGAGTAAAAGGGTGTTAGTGACTCCAGTTTGGATAACAACATTCGTATTTACCTTGTTCTATATATATTGACTATATTTTAACTTTAATAAAACCTGAAAAAAGGTTTCAATGAGATCGAGAGGTGTAGAAAAGTCTTGGTCAAAAAGTAATTATTATAATACAGCATAGGTCAAAATGTCACAGTCTATTATAATTCAGATTACTATTCACCCAAACTTGGTTAAATCTAGTATTACAACTAAATATAAGAACTTAAACATTCATACATATTTATGTATTTTATATTGAGAGTTCAAGCTTTCTTTTATTTTTCTGGTTATTTATTTGAAAATCAAAAAACAAAAATCTTCAAATGCTTTCAAAGGTTGGAGACATACATTTCTTACTCTTGATTCACCTTGTCACACTGGAAAATAAATTTCATATTATTAATTACTAACTACATATGAATTCAGTAAAATCATGATGAACAAAATGAATGCCTGAAGTGAATACACTCAGATCCCCAAGGTTATGCAAAAATTTTCAAGAAAGCAAACAAACAAAATGTGGAGAATTACTGTTTTGTCTCACTTTCAGCATATCCATTTTTAAAAATAAATAAGAAAGATGATTTTAATATAAAGTTTTCAGGGTAACATATAAGTTTTCATACTTGCACTAGAGTCCAATTTTACCTTGTGTTCTTGTAATTCGTATTCCCAGTCAGATGGGGGAAATGACTTTTACTTAAATTTTAGATCGTCAAATTACTCTTTCAAAAAGATTTTTAGATGTTTATCTCTTTAAAGCCCTTCCTTATTTTATTTAGATGTATCCAGATTAAATGTGACAAGTATTGCCCAACTTCTAAAATTTAGGAGTAACACATAGCAAAAGGAATAAAAGTGAGTTGGGAATGAATACCAAGTTTCAGTTCTCAAAAGCTGAATATCACAATTTTGAAATTATGTTATAAAACTTCCAGAAAAAGGTAACTAATGGGACATAAAACGTATCTTCACATATATGCTGATTTCTAATTAGAAAGAAGTGGAAAAAAGCTGCATTGACTTAGAAACAAATCTGATCTATTTAGTGGAATTTAAAAGGTAACTTTTCACCCAAAACAAGAACATTTTTGGATATTAAAATTGTCTACTTTTGTGTTTGCTTGAGGCTAGTTGTATTCTCTTTTAGCAGAGGTAGTCATTAAAAGATATGATAGCTAGTTGTAAGGACTGGTCTAGAAAATATTTCCTCACTAACTGTTGAGGTAGAAAAAAAAACAAGATTATTCCTTAAAATGATGAATCCTATAGTTCAAAGACACCACCTGTATGAAAATTTACTGATCTTATTTTTCTTTTCTTTCTCTTTTGAATTAAGGAAAATTGAATAGGTGTCTGACAATTCAGAAGAGATTGTAAATGCTTAAGTTACTTTGAAGTGATATAAAAATTGAGGAAAACACTGTTAGTGAAGATTTGGAAACATTTAAATTTTCATGAAAAATTGATGAGAAAGATTATTTTAAACATCCTACAGGATCCTGATATTGTGTGAGCTTTTCTTGGGCTCAGAAATCACATTTCCAGGTATTCTTTCCTAAACAGATATAACACAAGGTTATTTCAATTTATGCACTGGAGAATGTTTGTTAGCTTTGTTATAATGGCTGCAAATTTTAAACAGTTTAATAGGAATTGACAAATAAGTGATGCTCTATTAATTATCTATCAATTATCTATCGATTATCAAGCAGACATTAAAATTAAATATATAAAACTATTTTTATTTGCACAGTAAATGAGAAAGTCAATTTGCGTAAAATAAAACATCTTTCTGTGATCAAATATATATCAATATATACACTCACACAGACACAGATTCACAGTCAACTATGGGTTTTGATTTTTATGGTTTTTTTTTTACACTTATATATATTGGTGACTTTGTGAAAAGGGTATGTATCATTTTTAGTAATAATTATTTGTTTTATGAATTTTTAAAAGAGTTCATGACAACTTATGGGAAATGATGTAAAAAAGAAAGAAGAAAGGCAAAAAGTTTCTTTTGATAAGGGAAAATCATATAATACCAATACAAAAAATTAATTGTATTTCTATAAATGAGCAATGAATAACTTGAAAATGAAATTAAAAGACCAATTCCACACATATTTACATCAAAAAGAATAGAATCTTAGGGAATACATTCAAGATATTAATAAATATTTAGCAAGATTCACTGCACATTAGAACCTTCTTTAGGCACTGACACACAAGGCATATCTCTGACATACAGGTTGCCTTCATGGAGCCTATAACTGAATGGATTTTTTTAAATATTCTGGATAGTGTTGCAATGAATTATCTTTACAAGTAATTTTATATATGTAATAAGTATTCCATTAGATTATTTTCTATAACTGCTGCATTATAGGGCATGCAAGTTTTAAAACACCATCAGAATGGCTAATTGTCCTGTGAAAATATGGTCCCAACGCTTTTGCTCACAGTCTTTAAAAGAGCATTATGTTTTAAACAATTAAAAAATGTTCATAAAACTACTTAAATCTAACAATTATGAAATAATTTTAATTTTGAGTAAAGTTTTTATTGAGTGAATGATGTATCTTATTAATTTAAAGGAATTTTAAAAACTGCTGAAGTATTATTCAAAACAGAGCTCAAAAAAAAAAGATCTTCCCTGTCGAAAACTAGAAATATTGCTTTTGCTACTAAATTTTCAGTAATAATTCCTCATTATAAAGTGAGAAGGGTTGAGTCATAAATCTTTTCAAAATGGAATCAAATTAAGGAACCAAAATTGATATTTAAAGGAAAATCACCTACCAAAAAGGAAACTGCATTCCCTCACTTGACCTCAAAGATATCCAATATGTATGTTGCTGGTAAAAAACAAATAAAAACTTTTGTCAACCCTAAGCTTCACAGGTTTTGTAAAGTGACTTTGTCTAGAAGTAGAGGATTATTTACTATTCTAAAGGTAAAAGGAAGGCCATCAAAAATAAAAGCTTCCTGTTACGCATGAATCAAATTCTCAACACAACATACACAGTCATAATCGAGTTTCAAAATGTGCAAAATAATAATCAAATTTCGCTAAAGAAAAAAATCTGTAAACACTTATTGAAACATAGACTGTATGACACATAATTACTCAAGTCCCAAATATTTTATTTAATATATATTTCCTATATTAGTGCTTATAAATATAGGGGAAAGCAATGTGTTTTTATGTTGCTTTTGGAATTATTCCCAATTACTACACAGTGATTTCCTTGTGTTCTAGAAAAATCCTTAAAATATGTGTAGCCTAGAATGATTATTCAATTACTTTTAAAATTAGTCTTTAGATACAAAATAAGTTGAAATCATTTCATGTAGATAGTATACTGTCATGATTATAACAACTACTTAAAAAACAAATCAAGAAGCAGACTTCTACTCTAACACTCATTTTAAATTACATCTACGTGAATATAAAGGAATGGCTAAGAGAGTGCAAAACAAAGCCCATGATCCTAGAAATTTTTTACAAAAAACTTTGTGACTTGTGCATGAAATTACATGTTACCATTGTCCCTGCATACTTTATATTATGATTATTAGTAAGAGTTAATCCCTCTATGCTTCTACCTATTTACTCCATTACTATGCTACCCATCTCCTATTATGCTGCTCCACTTCCTGATATCCATTTATAAACAGTCTTATGTTCTCTTTTAAAAATAAAGAATTAAAGCCACCTAAAACAGGATAGGCATTGCAATTGGGATAAAACTTAAATTCTAAACTTCTTTCCTCTTCCATGAATTATGAACAAGTTATAAATTTTTATTGTGTATTGGAGTTACAAATTTTTATTGTGTATTGGCTTATTTATCATTGTAATATGGTCCTCACCTGAACTAGCCTATCTCTGAACAGATTGTGAGAAAAAATTGGTACACTTTATATAAATGAATATTCTTTGAAAAAATAGTTATATGTATGTATATACACACATATATACATATACACACATACATACATGTGGCTTAACTTAATAGTACAAATATATAGTACAACATTTTCATTCTGACAGTGGGACATGTCTTCCAGTTTGTAAAACTAATAGAGTCTTGGGTGAAATCTAGAAATAGGACACACTGTTCTTCTCACCCAATCTTTCATAGGCAAAAATACACACACTCACACTATTTAACACACACACACACACACACACACACACACACATTTTCTTCTACTTACCAAAATGTACTCAGACAATGACAAAACTCATGAGGGAATTGAAACCCATCTATCACTCAAAATACAGAAAAAAGGAGGTGGGAGACCTAAGGGTCACCTACTTCCAGCTATGATGGAATAATTGATACTGCACCAAATGTTTCATCCTTATCTAAAAATGTAACCCCCAAGTCATGTATGTGTATATGTATGTATGTATATACTTAAAAGTAAAGGTAACAGTCAAGTATATTCAAGACACTAAATATAAGAAATAAATCATTGGAAATTGTCAAAATTAAAAACTTGAAAAATTTATTTTCTTCAAAAATAATCACTAATAAAATAGCAAAGCATGCTTAGACTTAGAAAAAATATTTAAAATACATTATTTGACAAAAGTCTTATATTCCAAATGTATCAATCCTACAATTCAGAAATAAGAAGGTAAAAAAACTCACTTTAAGAGAAAAATTTTAAAATGCACAAAAGGACTTTAACAATCACTTCATCAAAGATAATATATGATACCCAACACGAACAAAAAAAATAAGCCAAGTATTTTAACTTGAAAAAACTGCCTAGTAACAGCTAAATAGGTTATCAATACATATCCACAAGAATGGCAAATGTTGAAATACTGAAAATACAAAGCATTTTTTCAATGCATCTGGAACTCTCATATAGTGCTGTTGAGAATATAAAATAGCACAACTATCTGTAGAACTGTTTGGCAGTTTTTGATAAGACTAAATATATGTTAACTATAAGATCCAAAAGTTCCACACATAGGCAGTACACAAAATAAATGAAAATAAATATCTACAGTTATACATAAATGTTTTTGTGCTTTTATTTTTAATAATCAAAAATGTATTAGTACCCAAATGTCCACAATAGGTGAGTGGTTAAACAGTGGTATAGTCATACAATGGAATACTACCTGGTCTTTGAAAAGAAAACCAATACAATCAAACAATATGTGTGAATTTTATTTTATCAAGTAAAATATTTTTAAAAATACTCTAATAAAAATAATATTCCGACATTCATTTATGATAAAAAATCCTGCATAAAATGGGAATAGAAGATACAAACCTCAACAAAAGAAAGGCCATATATGACAAACCCCCATCCAACATCACAGTCAATTGCAAAAATTGAAATCATTTACTCTAAGATCAGTAGCAAGACAAGGTTGTCCACACTCACCACTGCTATTTAACATTGTACTTGAGGTCTTAGTCAGATAAATTAGACAAGAAAAGGTGGGGGGAAGGAATCCAAATTAGAAAGGAGGAAGTAAAATGATCATTATTTGCAGATCACATGATTATACATACATATATGTACATATATATACATATATATAGAAAACCCTAAAAACTCTGTCAAAAAACTTCTAGAAATCATCAATGAATACAGTACAGTGGCAGACCACAAAATCAACAAACAAAAAAGCTGTTGCCTATTTAAACGTGAACAATACACTAGGAAAAAATTAAATCATAAAAATTACACCATTTAAAATAGAAGTTAAAAGGAATCAAATATTTGGAATATGCTTAACAAAGGAAGTGAAAGACTTGTAGAATGAAAACTACAAATCCTTCTTAAAAGAAAAAGAGGAAGATACAAAGACGGAAAGACACCCCCTGCTCATAGTTTATAAGAATCAACATCATTAAAGTGGTCATCTTACCTAAAGCAATATACAGATTCAATGCAATCTGCATTAAAATCTCACAAGTTTATTTTCAGCAAATAGAACAAAAGAATCTTAAAATATGTGTGGAACAACGAAAGACCCCTGAATAACCAAAGCAATTATGAGGAAAAAGAATATATCTGGAGAGATTGCACTCCTAGATATTGAGTTATACTACAAAGTGACAGTGATCAAAATGGTATGGTACTAGAATGATAACAGAGGCACAGATCAGTGGAATAGAACTGAATCACCAGAAACTGATTCATTCACATACAGCCAATTAATCTATGACAAAGGAGCCAAAAGTGTATGATGGAGATAGAAAAATTCTTTCAATAAATGATGTTGGGAAAGCCACATGGAAAAGAATGAAGCTAGACCAATCTCTAACACCATTCACAAAAATTAACTCCACTTTGACTAGAGTCTTGGACAAAACACTGGAAACCATACAATTATATAGGAAAAACATTTAATGACATTAGCCTTAGGTCCTTGGGGACTCAACTCCAGCATCATGGAAACTGAAAGAAAAATAAACTAGGACTACAACAAAATAAAAACTTCTTCACTGTGAAGGAAAACATCATCAAAACGAAAAGACAACCTACCAACTGAGAGAAAATATTTGAATTCCATATTTGTGACAAAAGTTTAACATCCAAAATATACAAAGGACACATAAAACTCAGTAACAGAAAAACAGGTAATCCAATTAAAAAATAAGAAGAGGAATTGGAGAGACATTTTTCTGAAGAGGATATACAGATGTTCAACAGGTATATAAAAAGATTTTCCTTCTCCCTGGCTATCAGAAATGCAAATAAAAACAACTTCATATCACCTTACACATGAGTGACTGGAAACAGCAAATGTTGGCCAGGATGTGGAGAAAAGGGAACACTTTTATGCTGTTGATGGTAGTGTAAATTGGTGAAATCACTATGAAAAGCATATGATGACTCCTCAAAAAGATGAATGTGGAAATACCATATGATCCTACCACCCTGCCTCTGGATGTTTACTCAAAAGATACTAAAACACTAATTCAGAGAGATTTATGTACCCCTATGTTTATTGCAGCCCTATTCACAATAGCTAAGAACTTTAAACTACCTAAAGGTCCAATGTTAGATGAATGGATAAAGAAGATGTGGTATATATACATAATGGAATATTACACAGGCCTAAGAAGAGATGAAATCCTGTCATTTGAATCAACATGCATGGAATTAGAAGGGATTATGCTAAGTGAAATATGCCAAAAGAAGAAAGATAAGATTTCATACGATCACACTCATAAATGGAATGTGAATATTAAAAAAAAAAAAAAAAAAAAAGGAACAGATGAAAGGAAACTAACCCTTGGACAGCTGTGATAGAACTGAGGCTACCCATAGGGAATGGGATAGTTGGGGCAGTGGGTGACAAGTGGTGGTGGAGCCCACTGGACATGGCAAAGAACACTTGGTGATTTGGTGGAGGGCTAATGTGTTGACATATATCTTAGGAATGGGGAAACAGCACATATGGGGAACCCACACATACGAGTTTATTTTAATGTGTAAAATCAAAGTTACTGCAATAATTTTTTAAAAGTTATTAAAACAAGCAACACTAAATGTCTATGTGACTTTTGAGTTTCATATTTCCAATATATTTTGCCCTAGTAAAATCTCCTAATCAGGCTTATAAAGAAGACATTGAGGAAGGGCAACTGTTTTACTAGTTGATCTCTTCCAACCTGGACACTCAAGCATTCACTCCTAAACAAATAATTATGTAGTGATTCAAAAAAGGTAAATCAACATTTGAAAAATAGAATATCATCATGATAGCAACAGAGGGCTTCCCTACTTTGGTCACAAGAAGAAATACAATCAACTAAGAGATTGAAGTTCACAGAGAGAGGAAAGGAACATCACTGAGAGATTCCCACAGCACAAAGGTGAGACTGAAGTAAACCCTGTACCTCAAACATCAACTCAGACTGCATGAGAAACAACAAGGACACCCATGACTTTGTGTGATGGAAGGTGGAAAGTGAAGCAGAGGTGAGGTCTAGGGGTGACAGAGATGGTGAGAGGAAAACAGAGACAATGTGGAGTCACAAACCGTTGGCTCAGGTGAAGCCCAAAGCTAACGCTCACCATGTAGAAAGAGGGCAACAGGAAAGAGCTCAGTACTGTACTCCTCTCTTCCATCTCCAGAAATCTGTACAGCCAACATGAAGTTACGATTAATAGTAGAGGATGTGGAGAGGAATTCTTGTACACTGCTAATGGGACTGTAAATTTGTCCATTAAGAAAAGCAGTATGGAAAATCTTCAAGAAAATAGAAATTCCGTATGATCTAGCTAATCCAGTTCTAGGTATTCACCCACAAAATACAAAAACAAAATTCAAAGAGATACATGTACTCCTCAACTTCATTGAAGCATTACTTGCAATAGCCAAGAGTTGGAAATAACTTAAGTACCCATTAACCATTAACAGATGCTTGAATAAATAAAATTTTATACACACACACACACACACACACACACACCCAATAGAATACTACTTAGCTATAATAAATAAATGAAAGACGACAACCTTCTATTTGCAACAACATGAATGGACCTAGAGGATATTAAGCTTAGTAAAATAGTCATTAGAGAAAGATACAGTATATATAATGCATAATTTCATTTATTTGTGGTACATAAAGAAATAAAATAAAAAGAACTACAAAAAGGTATAAGCTTTCAGACAATTAGAGCAAATTAGTAGCTACTAGAAGGGAAGAAGAAAAAGGGATGGAAAAATTGGGTAAAGGGGTCAATTGTATGATGAAGGACAAAATCGGACAGTAAGTGGTGAATGTATTGTAATCTATATAGATGTTGATTTATAATGATGCTCACCTGAAACTTGTATAATGTAATACAATGATCAATAAAAATTTTTAAATAACCAAAAAATATTTTGAATCATGGTTTTTAGGATAAACTCTGAATCTGAAGTAGGATATACAACTTATATGATACTAAAACACAACAGCAGATTGATCTATGACATTAAATTGAAGGCAAATTAGCATAGACAACAGGAATGTAAAATCCTTAAGCCTCTTTGCTCAAGGAACTCACATTATTTTCGAGAAGAAAGATATATCCATCTAAGATAGTATATACTAACATTTTGTCACATAGTGGATGGAGATTCAAGAAAGAAAAAATCACTATCAGAAAATTTCATGAAAGCTATGTAACTTTTGTTGGACTAAAGAATGATTTCAAATGATTAAAATTCAGATAAATGGTGAAAATGAGCATATTCTAGGTGAAGCAAATATTGTTTACAAACCTGTAAAGAATAATATGTAAAGTGCATCCATTCATTATGAATAAATTTTGTTTGGAGAGAGTGTATAAAATGTATGAAATTTGGGCTAATACAGAAAATATGAGATTTCAAATGATGAGGAAGGAGTGTGGACTTTAATATGCATAGAGCACCATTCTAGAAGAGTAATCAAGTTTAAGTACATGAACAATATTGAGAAGAGAGATTTCAGTTGGTAAATTTGTTTAATTAGAATTGACAGTTATGAAAGGGGTGCAATAAACAGGAAATCTTAGAAAAATAAGGAATTTAAAAAGTAGCAATCTGGTATGGAACCTTAGTGTGGAACAACAAAGAGAATATGTCAAAGAGATTACAAAACTAATGCTGCTATCCTCTCTAACAATGATATGGAAGAACTACAGATGGATGAAACCTGTTAATTTGAAGTGAGGGTAAAACACCCCAAAATATGTCTGACAAGTGGCTTTAATGTCAATCAGAAGCTCAGGAGAAGGACCAAAGCTGTAAAAAAACACCTGAAACTGTGATGGTATTTAATGAGAAAAAAATTAAAAAGTGCATTTTTCAAATTTACGAAACAGGAAGTAGAGTCAACAGGAAGAGCAGGCAAACCAAAAGAAGGAACAAAACTGGAAGAAAATTGTTACCTTGGACCCTCTTGAGCCAGGGTGTGAGGTGAGAAAGGTTGGGGCCTGTCAGAGAGCATGCTTGGGGGTAGTTCATAAGGCAGCTTCTGAGACCAATCGAGAAATCAATTACTATGTAGTCAGATTGAAAAAAGTGATAAGGGAGAGAAACTGGTGATGGCTACACAAAATAAAATCACCTTGAGGCTTGGTTGTATAGTCGTTCAGTAAATTTTTAATGTTGCCAAATAGCAATGGTGGTGTCATAGAATCCAGAAGCAGTGACTGTTCAAGAGTCAGGCTTTAACAGTGCTAAAACCTTAAAAAAAATTGAAGCAATGTTGCCTACTGATGACCTTTCTAAGCAATATTATACGTAGAAAGTGTCTTCAAATTATTTCAAGCTTGTCCTACTAGTTTAATCTTTCTAACATGATACAAATTATGCTATTCACAATCATTTTGTGAACCTCATCCAAGTCTTGGTCAAATATTTAAAATGACTGAATTGGTGAAATACAAAGTAATTCTCATTTGCTCAAATAGAAGTATAGCATACACTCAGTTTTAATTGAGTAATATTTCAATATTTTAGATAATTACTAAAACTGGTATTTAAAAGAGAGAAATACTGCATCATTAATATGATTCCATTTAGTTTTTTTAAAATTTAATACATATTGTAATAAATAGATATCAGAATATATCAGCTCTGTGACAGAATATGCTATAACAAACACCATCCAAGTAAAATTGAATGGTATGTTTCCTAATTGTTTTTATAATTCCATAATTCCATGAAGTGTCAAAATTGTATAACAGAGGAAAGAAAGTATAGCTTGCCCTCATTCTCTACTAAGGGACGGTAGTGTGTATATATAAATATGTGGGTGTTTGTATGTGTATGTATATATATGTATATATGTATGTATGTATGTATGTATGTATGTATGAATGTATATAAAGGAAAGTTGCAGGCAGGAATGAAGGCAAGCAGACAGATCAGCAGATAGGAAGAGGAAGAAGAACCTCTATTTAATTTCCATTTTGTTGTTTACATTGTTGTCTCCCCTCCCCACCTCACTCCACCCCCAGATCCAAGATCAGAATCCAGGGTAGTGGGGCTGCACTTCTTCAGAGGTGATGGATCTAACTGATACTCCACCAGGGCACACCTAAACTTAAAGAGCAAGGTACACAGACAGATGATCTGATTAATTCACACTTTTCTGTTTTGCCATGTTGACCACAGAAAATCTTTGTCGTTATTTCATGTCACACTGTTTTCCTTCTGTACTCAAATCGTTTGGATTACTTGACATCTTTACTTCAAAAGAGTCATGTATACCAAAAAGTGTCTTTATTCATTGTTCTTATCTAAGAATAAGTACTTTATAATGTTTAGAGGAATATGACCTTAAGTAGCAAGGAAATCTAAGAATTAAGGAAAAGATATTTTAAATTAGTTGAACTGCTATCAAGTCTCATGAACTAATATCACAAGAAAAATAATTTGAAACTTAATAAATAATGAGGTGTTCCCTAGTGGCCTAGCAGGTTAAACCAGGCACAGTCAACAGACATCCCAAGGTCCCTGGTTCAAGACCCAGGACCAGGGAAATGACTGATCAACAACTGAATAAACAAAGTGCTTCTTTCTCCTCCCTCTTCCTGACTTCACACCTATTTGCCTTGATTCCTGCCTGCACCTTTCCTTTAAAAGAAATAAAATAAAATAATAAATAATCACCACTCTGACAAATTTGATGGACAAAACTTAAGGAATTAATTATTAGCAAATAGAAGGTTCATAAAATGTGTGTTTTACATGGCCGGGTTGGGTTACAATAGACTATGTAGAGAACTTATTTTAGACATGAAAAACTACATGTTCATGTATACAGGAAAATGTATGTATATTGATAACAGTAACAGAGAATATATTAGAGAGAATACATCTTTAAAATGTAAACTTAGAGTCAGTGATAAAAATGTGTATTACCTAGTGTGATGGCAAATTTTATGTCACCTTGACTGAACTAAGGGCTGCTCATATATTAGGTTAAACATTATTCTAGGTGTTCCTCTGAAGGTGTTTCTGGATAAGATTAACATTTGAATCAATAGCCTGAGTAAAGCATATTGACTTTCCCAATGTGGTTGAGCTTCATACAACCCTTTAAAGGTCTTAATTGAATAAAAGAGAATTTTTTCTTTCTTCCTGACAGTCTTTGAGCTAGGACATAGGATTTCTCCTGCCTTTGGACTCAAACTTGAAATGGAATTTACATTAGCACTCCTAGTTCTCAGGCCCTCAGTTTATGACTGCAACTATATCATCTACTCCTCTGGAATTCCAGATTCTCAACTGTAGATCTTAAGACTTCTTAGCTGTCATGCACACAGATCCAATTCCTTATGATAAATCTCTTAAATAGATAGATTTAGCTAAGAGACTTAGCATATCAATAGGAAGTATATATATATATATATATATTTCATTGGTTTGTTTGGAGAATCCATACTAATATAATTAATATTATTTTATCTTGTTTCTTTATAATAATTCTTTAAAAATTATAGATACTATTCTTTCTGACTAGCTTATCATTCAAGAAAAATTACAGCTGTCACAATCCTTGAAGCCATTTAATTAAAGTGAAAACTAAAGTGTAACTGAAAAAGAAATAGAGGAAATATCATATGACTTGGAATCAAAATTCTTCTGAATGGAATTCTAATCTTGACTGCTTCATTATTATCTTTCCTGAGCATCAATTATTGCATCTATAAATTAAAGAGTTAGAGTCAATAGATGCTTTTTGTTTCTATAAGCAAACAACTCTTTCTTCAAATAAAAATTCATGTGGAAAAGCAATATATTTTACATGTTCATAATCAAATAAAGCAGAAAATGTCCATCCAATAATCAAGCACCATGGGAGGCAAATTGAAAAGCACCTAACCAGCTGGTATCACCCAATCCTATCACTAGGGAATTCCCAAACTGGTAATGTTTTATTAATCATTATAGCAACATTTATTGACATCTGAGCTGCACACTTAATATACTTTATTTCATGTGTTCATCTAACACTAAATGAAAAAATGAGATACAGTTCATTGATTTGCTCAGTCATCACACAGCTAGTAAATACAAGAACCAAAATTCAAACCCAAGACAATTTGACTCCAATTCCATAGAGAATACAACAAATGTTACCATTTGTTAAACATTCACCATGTAGTAGGTTCCGTGCTTGATTAACAGTCACAATTATCTTACAAGTTGATTATTACCCTCATTCTGTATATGTGGAAACTGAGGCTAAAATTAATTAGGCAACCTCTTCATGATCAGGCTTTCAGAATTACTTGTTTGTCTTTTCTTTAACTGGCAAACTGTTTCCCAACAATTTTGAATTTTTTCAAACCCATCTATATTTTATCATTTGAACATTTACAGTTTGAAGAGTTGGGATACACAGTGTGTGTGTGTGTGTGTGTGTGTGTGTGTGTGTGTGTGTGTGTGTGTCTGTGTGTGTGCGTGTGTGTCTGTGTATACGTTTGAAAGTTTGGGCTATAACATAATGAAAGCAGTTCTTCTCTCTCACGAACATAGTGTTATTTCTTTGTTAAAGTATTTATAGACTGTTCAAGAGTTTAAAGAAAATAAGTATAAATAATACTGAGCACTGAAATAAATTAATTTCACTAAGATAACAGAATGATTACCTAACGAGTGGAAACAGTTCATAATTCAATAAATTATCATTTTATTAGTATATTTAGCCTGTGTTCCACATTTTCTATAAATATTGAAAGAATAATCCCCTTTTCAATAGTCTAAATATTGAAATTAACATTCTAAATTCACATATAATCAATAATAAATACTAAAGAATATTTGAACCTCCAAGAGTAAACATGTTAGATAATTAAAGAAGTTATTTTTAGAATTCATAAATCAAAGAAAAGTTAGCTTTAAAATTTTCCTTAGAGCCTCTTCAGTTTCTCACAAATAGAAAATAAAGAGAAAGAGATTTTAAGGAGATACAAAGCCTCATATATGAAAAATAAAGTGCTGGATTTCATCCAGAAAAAAACTGGTAATTGTGTTAAAATGTGGATGCTGAAATCTCTCCCTGAGCTGCCTCTTGAAGTTGACCAGGTCATGCTAGTGACTGCCAAAAATCCAAAATTGGCACTCTTTCTCAAGTCAGTGTATAGGGATGGACTGGCCAGCTGGAAAATTGCCTGAGGAGTTCCAATAATTTGAAAATCATCAACATAAATTTTCTCCCTAAAAAGAAAGCTTCTTCTAGGGAAACTGTGCACTATTCCAGAGGACTGTTGACACATAGGTACTTTACCCACAGCACATCCAAGAATTGGCCTGAATTTATGCTTATAGACCCAAAATTGACAACCATTTGGAAAGAATGGAAATGAGCACAGCCTCATTCCCTAGGAAATAAGTAGCCCTAGTTTAAAAAAAATTGATATTAATGTTTGACACAAGGCTTAATTTTGAAATGAGTTCTCTAAGATACAATATTTCACCAGTGTTCACCGAGTATTTCTTAAAATAGCTTTTGGTGGAAAATCACAGCAATTTGTAGCATAATTGAGAGTAGAATTGAGAAATGCACTAATTTTGTCTAACAAAGTTGCATTAACTCTGCCAAAAATACTTTTAACAAAACTAACTTCAAGTTACCTGACCAAATTGAACTGTGCAGTATATTGCACACTAAGCCAATAATATCTTTAAAAGGCCTATTGAGGGTAGCCAAGATCCTTATCATTCAACTTGTGGAATTCTCTATCTCTAAAATCAAGTTATGTAAGCTATTTATGGAACAATTTTTCAGGGCATTCTTTAATCAGCCTTATTCCCTACTATCAGAGAATTCTAAAACAAAGATAGGCTTTGTGTTTGCTTTTGTTTGTTATGTGATCTTTTCAACCCCAAGAATCTATATTCATGAAGTAGATGATAATCATTCAATTCTAAACAATTCTGTGGAAGACACAGTCAGCCAAAGTGATGACAACTAGATAAGGGGACAAAAATCATCTGAGAATTATCATTTGTATTCACTCAGAAACTACATTTTAAAAGTATACTAGGAAATAGGTTTTTCTTCAGGTTTGTATTTAACTATCCATAAGTACGAATTTTTCCTATGAATAAAATAGCTAAGAATGTCAACAAAATACTTGTTTAATAAATTATGACACTAGTGCATTTAAATGTTTTCTAAACTTAGAAAAAATACTTAGATAACAGTAGTTTTGCTAGTGAGTCACTCATGAAATGGGAAAGTAGTGGGGAAGGGAAGAGAGACAGTCATCCAGTCAAAAGAATTAAGTAGACCTTGTGCAGTGCCAAGCTGAAGTCATTCAATCAGTTTAAAAGAGGAGCCACTAACAGAACAATCAAAATGTGTGTCCCACCTCAGGATGCCCATGGGCTGTGACAAGGGTTACCAGATTTCTTAAAAACTTCATCCTGAAGTTCTTCATGGCCTGTTCCCCTCTCAGAATGTCCTACCCTTGTTCTGTCTCTTAAAGGGTGCACTGTCTTGAATAAATTTCAATTGCTCTTGTTTTCTACTGACTGTGCAATCTTCTATGTTCCTGGAGCAGGTGGGCCTGATGAAATCTCTCAGATTCACAAGAACTCTGGAGCAAGGCTCCCAAAACCCTCTCAGTTACAGTTTCTCATAAATCATTACAACTTATTCTTACATCAAGTCCTCTGAGTGACTAGGAAGGAATTATTAACTCAAAGTTATAAATGAGGAAACAAGTACAGTTGGTTGTTAGTATGGAGGGGTGAGCTAGCTACATGAATGATCACACTAATTGTGTTGGAAAGCTAGAGAGCAGGGTGGGTGCTGGAACAGAACTGGATATAGTGGCCAAAAGTAGAAGTCATGCCATTTACATCTGTGACTAATTTTGAGTGCTAAATTTATGGTACAATTCTACTTCTTTGTAAAATGTCTAGCTCTTTAAAAAACCTGACAGATTGAGCTATCTTCTGGTTGGCGTCCAAACATACAACTTGATTTAGGTCATGAAACTCCTTTGTGTATGTACTTAGAGTTCATCGAAATGTTTAAAATGATATTTTTGACCTCATGGTGCAAAATAAATTATAAAGATTAACCAAAAAATAAATAAGGAAACACATTCATTGAGCAAATATTTATCGAATGTTTTAATGCATGACTTACCCCTTTCGTCATACAGGTGAACTCAAGAGCTACCTCTCAATATATTATATGTGTCTAGCTTATATACTCAGCCCCTTCTTCCCTCTGATCTGTTTCTAGCTGGAAAGAGCTTGTTTAAAGATATTCATGGTACTTATCACTAACTGAAATTATCTTAACTACTGTTTTATATGTTTATTATCTTTCCCCTGCCCATCCACCCCAAATTAGAATGTAAGCTCCTCGAAAGTAGGGATTGTTTTCATTTTCATTATTAATCACCATCTCAAATGCCCAGGGATTTTGCATATTATTCTTAGAAAAAATGCAATGGATTCTTAGAAAAAAATATGAAGTGTTTATACTTAGAATATGTTTAGGGAGCATGCTCCTATAATTTCTCAAGCTCATAGCTCATGCAACATGTAATCAGTGTTCACAGAATGTAATAATTGTTGAAAGACACCCATATTCTCAAGATGTCTTCAGTACCACACACTCACCAGATTGAGTTCCATCTGCTTTGCTCATTCTATGTTCCAGATGTAGGAGCAATACAAATTCCACATAAACTTTCAGTGAAATTTGTTTCTAAACAGTATGAAGCACTGCAAACAACTAGAAAATCCACCCATTTAACTCCTTCAATTAACTCATCTGTGCACAAATGCAGACATGTTTCTCTGTACCATTAGGCTAAAAACAATTTTAGCTTAGTTTTTATTTGCAAGATAGTAGTATTCAATTTATAATGAAAAATCTATCTACATTTTTAAAAACATTATGCCCCTTAGTTAACTGTAGTTAATTTTTAAGAAGTAAGTTATGTATGTCAATTATTTTAGAATCTGCTTTTCTTGTGTTTCTGATTATAATAGTATTTCCAGAATACATTTTATTTCTTCCAGGGTATAGAGCTAGATTTTATGTTTTACCTCTACAATTAGATGAGATCATGTGTCTGATATGACTTTCAATGATGAATAAAGTTTATGAACAAAGAGATTAAGAATCAGCTCTAATAAATAGAAGGAAGAACTAGGAGAACTTAAAGGACGGCAGAGTCAAAAGATGTCAAGAGATTTGTCACAAAGAGAAGCATCCAACTAGATACATTCCCACCTGACTGTGAGATCTTATGGATAATCTGTTATTTAGCTAGTGTCATATTCCATCATATTACTCATAGTAGAAATTGAAATACCAAAACATATTGTCGATTTTCACATATTTATTATTCTAAATGAAGCTCAGAATTATTCTTCTGTGATTTCAATTGCAATTATAATGAATATATATATTTATTAAAGTATATGTTTTATATCTATATATAAATTAAAATAATTTTATCATGGTTGCAATATGGTAGATTATTATTTATAATAAGGTATATGCGTCCTTTTACTCAACTCTCCCCCCTCATTTAAGAGCAGCATATTTCTTGTTACATTTATTCTGAGGTTCTTAGATTACTATGAGTGTTTTTATTATTTGCAATTACAACTGGAATTCTTTTACCTATATTATATTCTTGCTTATAGTTTTATCAAAACCATTTGTATATTTTTTATGACCAGTCGATTTACTGGATTCCTATTCATTCTAATACTTTTTTCTATTGATTCTCTTGGGTTTTTCAAATCTATAATCAAAATGCCTATAATTAATGATAATATTGTATCTTCTTTTCCAATGTTTATAATCATTATTTCATTCCTTTTTCTAATTCAAGTGTCTATAACACTTCCAGAAAAATATAACTAACAATAGGGAAACTAGGCATACCTGCCTTATTCTTGACTTCAGTGGGAATACTTGAAGTTCCTCATTACAAAAACAATGCTAACAACTGATTTGAAATAGGTATATAATTTTATATAAAGAAGTATCATTCTCTTCCTATTTATATTTTTTCTTTTCGACCTGTAGTCAATTGTACTAGGAGATCTCATATTGTTAAACATCCTTGCATTCCTGAAATAAACCTCACTTGGTCATGGCATATTATTCTTTTAATGTAGTGATGGATTTTATTTTCTGGACTTTATTTACTGTTTCACATTAATATTCATAAGTGAGATGATTTATCATTTTCTTTTTTTGTGGTGCCCTGTCAGATTTTAGAGTCAATGTCATATTAGTTTGGGTTAGGAATGCTTTCTTTAATTTTTATGCCTGAAACAATTTAAATTGCACAGGAATTACCTGTCCTTTGAAGGTTTAAAAACATTCATCCATGAAATTCTTTGGTATTTTTACAGGCAAGGCCTTAATTTAACAACATAATGAATTCCTTCCATGATCATTGTTTTATTTTGTATATCTGTATCTTTTGAATCTATTTTAGTTATTTCAGCTTCTTAGACAGTTTTGAGACATATTCCTGAATTTTTATAGGCTATATACAGTGTAATGTTGGTCTGAAAAGTGAAAATTCTTTATTTTTTCATAAGTAATCTATAAAACTTATTCTCAGAAGTATGTTTCATGGATGTTTATATCATAAAATAGAAAGAGGATTCATGGTCAATGTATTTGGGAAATGTTTTAAAACATGTATTAATGATTTATTTTCTGTAAATTTCCCAGGGTTCTTAATATTCTTATGTACATATTAACACTTAATAGGGAATAGAAAAGTATATATACTTTTTGCCCTACCCATTTAACAACTTCTCTTTCAAGGTTTCTCTCATGGAACTTATGTCCTCCGGCATATATTCTGGGAAAGAATTCTAAAGAAATCTGAAGAACAAAGCTATTATGCAGAAATATTATTAAGATTGATAATACTAGAATATTCTTGTAAGACAATGTCTTCTAGAAAACTCATAATATACTATATAAATGTATATACATATATGTATATATATATATATACATATATGTATATATATAAACTCCTATTACTCAGAATGACACTTGGATTTATTTGACTCAAACACTTTTCATGTTCATACTTTGTATATCACTCTGAGAAATTCCTATGGTCTTAAATATTATTCAAAAAATGAGTCTTACGACATTTCAATATTCAAAAGTATTCAAATTTTAACTTAAGTAAACTGGAGACTTCACATAATTTTTACTTATATTATTTAAAATATTGCTCATTTAAGCAGGAAGTATTTTATATAATATAGATATTAACCATAAAGCCAAGAGTTTTTTTTTTCCCCAACATTATGCTATCTTCAATTTACAAATAAATAAATGTCATAATCTATCTAAGCAAAGCCTTTGTGCAACTTTCAGACACTTGATCTTTAAGAGCTAATCTAAAATGGCATCTGGAAAATTTTCAAAAAACTGAAGAAAAGTAAGCACTAATGTTTTATATGTCAATGCATGACTATGGTTTGCCAATTATAGGTGCACATTCAAACAAAACATGCTCAGATGCTGATACTTTCTCATTTTCTAAGACCTATCAAGGAAGATAAATTATTGGACCCAATTTCATGCCTATGTTCAAGCAGCCTAGAAAACAAGATGGATGGATAAATTCTTTTTGCATTTGAGATTTTCAATATAATTCTTAGAAAATTACCGCAGGCTTAGTTAGAAAGAAAAAGAAATGAAATATGGAAACAAGGAAGGAAGAGAAGGAGGGGAGGAAGGAGAGGAGGAGGAAAGAAGGAAAGAAAGGAAGGAAGAAAGGTAAAGAGAAAGAAAGCAAATACACTTGAATTATTGCCTAAAATTCAGAAAACTAAAGGAATCCTTAATTACAGCCCTTCATGACAATCTGCCTCACATATAATGGCTTATTATTTTATTAAGAGAAGTATTTAAATTAAAACTCAGTTTCATCTGGATCTCTACAGAAGTACGAGGTTGGCAGTGTTGTGCTAGAGATGGCTTGTGTATCTCACAAAAGCCAACTGCATGCTTCTCTTCAAGCTCTGTGTTCAATAAGCTCACATTGGTAGCTTAAAATTGGCTACATAAATAACATTTAGAATATGGAAATTGGCAAACATTATAAATCAAGACTTTTTCCCTAGAAGTGTGGTTATTAAATTGTTATCAGTATACTTTTACTAACTACCCAAAATCTGTCAGTGGTATTAGTATCGATGACTATTAATTATTCCATTAATAATAAATGTAAGTTATACACTAAGCCATGAATTCACTTATTATGAACTCTCAAAAATTACATGTTCAGACAATTTATTTCCTTAGCAGACCATGTATTCTACCATAATTAAGCACCTATATTGCTCTGTCTCAACAATAATTGATATATCTCAGTTGAAATATCTTAATCATAATAGATATATCTTAATTATACTAGAGTACACCAGAGATACGTTTATTATCTTTAAAACTTTGAAATATGCTCTACCCTGTGGCTCAGCAGTTAAGCCCAAGTAGTCCACATACATCTCAAGGATGGGGGGTAAAGGGAGACAAACTAAATGAACAACTAAAAAAATAAATAATTTTTTTCTCCTCTTCCAGGACTGCCTACCTACTTGCCTTCATTCCTGCCTGTACCTACCCTTAAAAAAAACACAACTTTGAAATTTATTGCAATATTTTACATAACTAGCTAGCTGTCTTGGGTGTGAAAATAGAATTTACTAAACTTTAGTACCTATATGAGTTATCTGGAATATGTTTTTCTATTCTTCCCCCTCCACCCCAGTTTTATTGAGAAATTATTATCATGCGTTACTGTTTAAATTTAAGGCATGCATCATGATAGTTTGAATTGCCTATGTTGTGAAAATGATTGTCACAACAGGTATAACCAACAGTCATTTTTTTCATATATATACAATAATTTTTTCAAAAATGGAAAAAAAAAAACTCCTGATGATAAGAACTCTCAGGATTTACCTTCTAAATTCTTTAAATATCATTCAAATTCAGTAACTAACAACCCCTGTTTCCTTACATCTACACATAACAGTCAACCTCTTTATCCTTACAGCAGTCCTCTTGTCTGACAACACAGGTTTTTAGTTCTGTCTTCTTCCAAATGCAGAAATCACAATATGCTTCCATACAGAACATCCTATGGGAACTAAAGCTACTAAATAACCACAAAAAGAGAGATACTGACCAAAGGAAATTTCCTGTATACAAATTTCTACCCTCCCATATCCTTCAGTTATCTGTCCTCATGAACAGCAGAATATCAGACAGTTTAAGAACAAACATATCCGAAATATCCATTCTACCTAAAACAATATATAGATTTAATACAATTCCCATCAAAATTCCAGGGGAATTTTTCAATGACATTGAGCAAAAATTACTTAAATTTGCATGGAACTAGAAAAGATTTTGAATAGCCTAAGCTTTCTTAAGCTGAGCGGAGAACAACAGAGGACTCACACTCCCTGACTTCAAACTATGTTACAGAGCAATTATTACCAAAACTGTATGGCATTAGAACAAAAATAGACACACAGATCAATGGAATAAAATCGAGAGACCAGAAATAAAGTCATACCTATGTGATAGCTAATCTATGACAAAGGAGCTAACTATAGAAATAAAATCTATCCAACAAACGATGTTGAGAAAACAGAAACCTTCAAAAAATTAAACTAGGTTACTCATAAGTACCATACACAAAAGTTAACTCAAAATGTGTCAAAGACCTGGACATAAGACCTAAAACTACAAAATACTTAGAGGATAATGTGGGGGTGGGGGGACACTTCATGACATCAACCTCAAAGATGTCTTTGGGGAAAGAATACAGAGGACAAAAGAAACCAAAACAAAACTAAAGAACTGGGACAGCATCAAACTGAAAATCTTCTGCTTAACAAAAGAAACCATCACTAAAACCAAAAAGATAACCCACTGAATTTGAAAAGATATTTACACAACATACTTCAGATACCAGCTTAATCTCCAAAACATATAAAGAGCTCTTACAACTCAACAATAAAAAACAACAAATGACCCAGTCAAAAAAAGTGCAGAAAAACGGAATAGACACCTATCTAAAGACATATAGATGGCTTACAAATACCTGAAAAAAAATGTTCTACATCATGCATCAGCATATAAATGCAAATAAAACCCAAAACAATACACCACTTCACATCAGTGAGAATGCCCTATATCAAAAAGACTAGAAACAGCAGGTGTTGGAGGGAGTGTTACCACTATTGATGGGAATGTAAATTAGCACAATTTCTCTGGAAAACACTAAAAACATTCCTCAAAAACAAACAAACAAACAAACTCAGAGCTACCATTTAATCCAATAATCCAACTCCTAGGCACATACACCCAGAGAATACAAAATCTTAATTAAAAAAAAAATATTTGCACCTCTACAGTCATGGCAGCACTGTTCACAGTAGCCAGGACATGGAAACAACCTAAATACCTATTAACAGATAACTATATAAAGAAGTTCCAGTATATATACTCAATGGAATTTTCTACATCTTTTTTCAAAAAGATGAAATCATGCCCCTTATGATAATACAGACAAAACTGGAGAGGATTATGTAAGCAAAATATATAAGAAAGGAAAAGAAGTACAGGATGGTTTCACTCATATGTGGAATATAATAAAATGAAATAAATGGACAGAAAAATCTCAACATCAATAGGACACAAAACAGGGTTACCAGGAGCTGAAAGAGGAGAGGGAATTAAAGAGGGGAAAATGTGGAAGTAGGGACAGTAGAACTCTGGTGGCAGGTGTGGTATATAACACAGAATAAGATGCAATGTCTATATACTAAAATGAATACAGCACTATAAACCAAAAAAAAAAAAAATATTACTTTTAAAATGACAAATTAGTCTTTCATTTTGCCAAACAGATAGTATTTCCTTTGACTTAATTGATTTAATAAATTGATTCAGCAAGCATATATTAATTTTCTGCTATGTTAGACACTAGACCAATGCTTAACATATAGAAATTAAGCATTCGTGAAAGGAGGATATAAACACAAAGTAAATGAAAAAAGTAAAATATGTGCCTTACACTTTAAGGTATCAGTGAGTAGTACAGTTAATTTAGAGGAATGATCATGAAAGTTTTCATGGAGACTTTTCCCAGAAAATCTTTAAAATTAAATGTATCTTTGTATGACAGATATTTCAAGTACAGTGACACAAGCAAAGTTAAAAAAAAAACTCATAACAGCAGGACACATTCAGGGAACTTCCAGTACCTTTAGTTCTGTTGGAGTATAGAGTTTGGGGAGATGGAGAGAGACTGAAGGTCACAGCACACAGAGAGAAACAGATAATAGGAGAAGATAATTGGGAATATTGACAGTTTCTACTCTTGAGAGAAAATAAGCCTAAACCATAGGGGGTAATGAAGGAAAACTAAAAGGGAAAAAGAAGAGATTTCTAGCCAGAGTTCTCAGTGAGTGAGTTAGAAAACTAAGAAACAGTATGAGAATGATGTTGTATAACATGATCTTTCAGAGGTAAAGAATTCAGAATTTTTTCAGACCTGGAGATTCGTGAAGTGGGATGACCAGGATGAAATAGAAGTGAAGGTAACTAGAAATTAGGAGTATAAGTAATTGCAAGTTTAAGGTCTGGTCTGAATACTCAAATTAATTGTAGGGACTGGGGTAAAAGGAAATGGGAAACCATAACTTATCTGTGCTGCATTTTCTTTTTAAAACACTGTAGATTATTTCCTAGTTAAAGTCTCTAAATTTTCCTCAAACTCTTGAATACAATTGGTGCTGAGGATGGTGTGCCTTATTTATATTTTAATTTGTCCCTTATGGCAAATTTCCGGATCCCCTTGTTGCATGCTCCCGCTTCAGACCTACAAAATATGAGTAGAATAAAGCAACATGTTTATTTGTAATAAGACAAACTCAAGCTTTAATTCCTAGGCACTTTTTAATCCTATTATGTCACCATTTTTCTGATGAGAAATTAAGATTTAGTAAAGTAAACTAACAAGAAGCAGAGTTGGGACTAAAACCATACTATCTGACAAATTCTCCATTTTAATGCTGTATAAAACTAATTACTTAATCATTTAAATAGGAAAAGCATCTACCTCATTGATACAGAATTAAATATTAAGATTAAAGACTAGCAGAAGTGGCGGTATGTTGTTGACTCCATTTGCTGAGTTAGGTGCTGTTTATGAATATGTATATACAATTATGTTTATAGTCATTTATTTACTAATTCATTTTAGAAATATTTCATATGTATTAAATGAATATGCTCATTGTATGAGTATGAGTGCATTGAATTAGTGACTGAATTGATAATAATACATACATATAAAAGTAACTATGTTCAAGAGGATAAATTTTCAAAAATCATTTTTGGTTATTTTTTTAAAACTTACAGCAGTTTCAATGTATACAGCAATGTTCTGAGAAAAGTATGCATTGCTTCATTTGTGCAATAGTCATCAAAACATAGTAAATACTAGCATTATCAAAAAACGGAATGAATATGAATGAGTGGGCCCCCCAAATTTTATTAAATAAAATTTATTTCTACTGTTCCCCTGGAGTTTTACAGTTGACAATAAAAGGGATGAAGAGAGAACGTATAATTAGTAGTAAATATGTTTACATAATTTGAGGAGGGCTATGGAAAAGGAACACAATTCTGATAAAAAAAATTACTTAATGTTTTAAGTAATATCCAATATGACACATAATATTCTAATCAATATCTTCAACTTTTTAATAGTATCTTCAACTTTAAAAGGATAAAATCCGGTCTCAGCTAGATGCTTTCTTTTAATTACATGAGTAATTTTCAATATTTTTAGGTTTCTTCCATAATATAGTAAATTACAGAGTCATTGTTTTTGTTTATCCGAAATATTCTACCAGCATTGTCCTTATTCCGATAATATATATGTGCTTCCTTGGCCAAAGAGAGGGGACATGTAAACCATGCCAGGCCAATCATAATTCCCAAAATTTCTGGGCTTTGTGACAACATAGTAATGTACACGTGATTCAACCAGGGCATTCAGGAACCTGACAGATACACAAACAATAAGAAAATGTTTCATTTTATGATTTCTATTAAGTTAGTAAACCAGGTACATATGATTCTGTGGCCATTAATGATAATCCTTATCACCAGTATGAATGAAGTCCATTACCATTAAAATGAAAAAATGAGGACACCAAAGAGAGAAGCTGGTTCTGGAGACTAAGAGGGGAAGGAAGAAAATGGAGGGAGAGAGAATAAATTGAATGAAACTAAAACCCCTAGACCTAACCATGATAGCAATCACTCACATTTCAATGGCACGACCAATAATTTTGCAGATTAGTTTGAATTGTCTTGTTTCCCATTTAGAATCATGACCAGCATTTCAGACTTAAGTCAGTGTCTAATTCCAACTAGTTGGGCCATCTCAGAGAAACTAAACCTTCTACCTGGGTCTGAAGTTAATGAAATAAACTGATCCGTTGGTCTTTTTTCTTCTAACATCTCTGATTCTATGAAATAAAATATGGTTAAATTTAAATTATTATTTCACAATACTACCTAATTTTGCTCAAATATCATTTCTTCTCTAACCATTCCCTTGATTTTCTTGCTATATACTAAATCAAGAAAGAGAGAATAAATGGAAGGCATAACTAGTGGCATTTTTCAGGATTTAATTCTTAATGTTCTTACTGTTTTATGACAGTATGAATTATGGATAAGTTTACCTAAATAAAAGTTATTCATTCTCTATGGAAATGATCCAAATATGTTTTCTTATCTTTATTACTAAATTGTTAGAACTTAATATCTAAACGTAAAAGCATTACAAAGACTATGCCAATTAGATTTGATTTAGAAAAGTTTATTAAACATTTATCCTGATGACAAATAATTTACATACCACTCAAACTGGGTCTCTTTGGGTTTCATGCTTGGTCCTTTGCTCTGCACATTAAACAATCAATAAATGTCTGTTAAATTAAATTAAATTAAAGGAGTTGCTTTTATTACAGTCTAAATCCTCTTCCATGATTAATGAATCATCACTAAGTGAGAAATTAATGAGTATGCTCTTCACAACAAGAAAAACAAATGTTCTATTTTGGAAAGGGACAAAATTTCACACACAAATAAGATGCAACTCCAAGAATTAGCAAGAAAGAAGCTTGTAACTATAATTACTGACATGTAGACTGTAGACTGTCAAAATCATTACCTGTGAGCAGACATACTAGTTTCAAATTAATCAAAGCTTCATGAATCCCTTTTCATATAATTAGAAAGGAACAAATAATGGAAGAATCTATACAGTACACCACAAAAGCAGACTTTTCCAAAGTTCAGAGTTCTCAGAGTAGTCATCATTCTAATCCTGCTCACACTTATATCTCTTTTCTCTTTCCTCTTTTCCAAAGAACCAATACAATCAAGAAAGCTAAAACACTAAAATGGCTGACCTGAACGAAAAAGAAGAGATAATTAAGGATGTAGGAAAAGTAATTCTGAACCTATTTGTGGTATGTTAGGGAATTGCAGCAAATAGAGAAATCCGAGTAGACAGACAATTAATGGCAGGAAGATACTGGCATGGATCAATGGAAACAACCCTCTGCAATAAGTCTGGATAAGTAAGAAAACAAATGAACACTAAAAGGAATCTGGTAAAGTTGGTAAGATTCAAGGAGGAGAACAAATCATGGAGAAATTAAGTAAGAAATTTATGGTCAAAGGTTTGATGACACCATTTATCGAAATTTAGGTACATGCAAGGGCCAAGTACATACATATTAATGGTTTATTAATATGTTATTGTGCTGAGGCTTGTTTTGTGGTTCCAAACTTCAGTACTGTTTGTTCAATTTCCTTTAACAGTGCCCCAGAAATAACATTAAATATGTATATTGCTTTGAGTAGTCATTTTTACTGCTAATTCTTTGAATACATGAGCATGGAATAATCTTTCATTTATTTTGTCTTCTGTTTCTTTCGTAAAAGTCTCATTGCTTCGATTGTAGAATTTTTTCACATCCTTTGTGAAGTGTATTTCCAGGTATTTTCTTTTTTTGGTGCTACTGTGAATGAGAGGTTAGGGACTGTGAGTCCTCCACTGTTCTTTATTTCTCTTAAAATAGCTTTAGTTATTCAAGGCCATTTGTGATTCCATACAAACTTCAGTATTATTTGCTCCATTTCCATGAAAGATGCCCCTGGGACTCTGATGGAATTGCATTAAACCTATATATTGTTTGGGGTAGATTGGTCATTTTTTACTACTTAATTCTTCTAGTCCATGAACATGGAATACTTATCCATCTTTATGTCTTATTCTATTTCTTTTGTTAAGGACCTACAGTTTTCATTGTGGAAGTCTTTCTCCTCTTTCGTTAAAGTTTATTTCCAGATATTTGGTGTTTCTTGGTGTCATTGAATGAAATGTCTTTCTTGTTTTCTTTTTCCTCTACTTCATTGTTTGCATATGACAATACTATGATTTTTGTGTATTGACTCTGTATTCTGCCACTTTGCTATATTTATTGTTTCTAACAGTTTTTTCATAGATTCTTTAGTATTTTCTAGGTATAATATCATTTCACTGCAAATAATAATTGTTTTATTTCTTCTTTTCCAATTTAGATTCCTTTAATGTGCTGTTACGGTCTTACTGCTCTGGTGAAGATTTCCAGAACTGTGTTGAACAGTAGTGGTGATCTTGTTCCAGATCTTAGGGGAAAGGCTCTCAGTTTTTCACCATTGATTATGATGTTAATGTGGATTTGTTGTCATCTATTGCTTTTACTATGTTGAGGTATGAGCCTTCTATTCTTATTTTGGTGTGTGTTTGTTTTATCACGAATGGGTGTTGAATACTGTCACATGCTTTTTCTGCATCTATTAAGATGTTGATGTCATATATTACACTGATTGATTTGCATGTGTTGAACCATCCTTGCATCCCTGGAACAAAACTCACTTGCATAATTTTTTTGATGAGCTGTTGAATTCTATTTTCCAGGATTTTGCTGAGAATTGTGGCTTCTATATTCATCAGTGATATTAGTTTATAGCTTTCTGTTTTGGTGCTGTCTTTGTCTAACTTTGGAATCAGGTAGTACTGGCTTCATATAATGCATTTGGGAGTTTTCCCTCATCCTCAACTTTGTGAAAGAGTTTAAGGAGAATGGGTATCAGATCTTCTTTGATTGCTTGGTAGAATTCACTGTTGAAGCCATCTGGACCTCTACTCTTGTTTTGAGGGAGATTTTTTTTTATTACTGCTTCAATTTCTGTGCTTGTGATTGGTTTGTTCAAGATATCCATGTCTTCCTGGTTCAGCTTTGGAATGTTATAGGTTTCTAGGAATCTATTTCTTTGTGATTGATGAATGTTTGGCATATTATTTTATACCTCTCTGCTGTTATTTGTTACCTCAACTCTTTAATTTCTGATTCTTGTTATTAGGGTTTTCTCTCTATTCTTTGTGACTCTAGCTAGGGTTCTATCAATTCTGTTTATTTTTACAAAGACCTAAATGTGGTTTTATTTATGTATTGGATGGTTCTTTTTTTTTCAATTTCATTTATTTTTGCTCTTTGGAATGCCTATGATCCTTATGTTTGTTCTTCTCATGTTATCTGATAGTTCTCTTCAGATTTCTTCTTTTTTCCTCAGTCTCCCTCTCCTCTTCCATGAGGATCTCCTCTGTGACCCCCTCTTCAATTTCTGAGATTCATTCCTCAGTCTGTTTATGGAGCTTTCCATTTATCTTCAACTTCAATTTCTGTCTTGGTAGGGAATAAAGGGTATTTCTTCTCTTCTGTGCCACTGATAGGAAGCTCTCCAATCCAAGGACTGAGTTTATAAGCAAAACCTGCAAGTTCTGTGGATCCCACAGCTTACCAGGAGACAGGAATCTCACAAGTTAGTCCAAGTGCACACTCTTACACAGTTACTGTATTTACTTTGGGTGATGTCCTGTTCTTGCTTCTCCTAGGTCACTTATGGGTAGCAAAATCGCCTTTTGACTTCTGTTTGCACCTTTAAAGACTGGAGGAGATGGGTCTCACTCCCCCATTTTCTCTGGAGCCTTGTCTAGAATCTCACAGATGGGTCCCTGTACTCTACTAAGCAAAGGTTTTGAAATGTCCCCTGGTGTTACTTAGAGCTTCCCAATCAGGGAGAAAGTTCAAATTCTGCCCCTATAAGCTCCTTTAACCCTGGGTGTGGTATTCAGCCACTATAGCTCTCAAGCTCAGCAGGTGGGGAACTCACAGATAGTTCCTTATTTTGCACTCCATTTTATGTAGCATTTTGGGATGATTGGTGTTTCTCTGCTCCCACTGGCTCCTTGGCTAGGTTGCTACACTGTCTTTCAGCCTCAGTGTGCTTCTTTAAAAAGTGGGGTGGAAGGGATGGTTCTCCCTCTTCCCTGGAGCCTGGCCAGAATCTCCCAGGTAGGTACCTGTGGTCTACTAAGTACAGGCTATGAAATGTCTTCTGGTGATATCTGCAGCTCCCCAGTCAGGGAGCAAATTCAAAGTATGGAGTACAATTTTTTTAATATGTTGAATTCTGTTTGCCAGTATTATGCTGAGGATTTTTGTATCTATATTGATCAATGATATTATTTTGAAATTTTCTCTTTGGGTGCTGTCTTTGTCTAATTTGGGTATTAGGGTAATCATAGAATGTATATGGGAGTTTTCCCTCTGCTTTGAATGAAAGGAAGAGTTTAAGAAAGATGGGGATTAATTCTTTGCTAAATGGTAGAATTCATTGGTGAAGCCATCTGGTCCCAATCTTTCCGTTTTTGGCAAAATTTTGAATGGTGCTTCAATTTTTGTGCACGTGATTGGCCTATTCAAGTTATCTATGTCTTCCTGGTTTAGATTTGTGAATTTATAGGATTCTAGAAATCTTTTCAGGTCTTCATGATTCACAAATGTATTGGCATATAGGTGCTCATAACAGTCTCTCATGACTTTTTGTATTTCTGTGATGTCTGTTATAATCTCAACTCTTTTATTTCTTTTTCTTGTTATTAGAGATTTCTTTTATTTTATTTGTGAGTCTGGCTGGGGGGATCTATCAAATTTGTTTATTTTTTAAAAAATCAGGTCTTGCTTTCATTGATCTTTTGGATGGTCATTTTGCTCTCAAGTTCATTTACTTCTGCTCTAATTTTTATTATTTCCTTCTTCTATTGAATTTTTGTTCTGTCTTGTTTTGATTTTTCTTCCCATTTGAGTTCCTCCAGGTGTATGATTAGATAATTGGGCTGTCTATTGATTTTGGTATGTGCTCGTATGGCTATATTTCCTATCAGAACAGATTTTGACATATCCCACATTTTCTGGTAGATTGTCTCTTCATTTTTATTTATTTCCAGATAATTCTTAATCTCATCAATGATTCAGAAGTTGTTCAGAAGCATGTTATTTAATCTCCACATCTTTTTCTTTCAGTTCTGTTCATTTGACTTTTTTTCTAATTTCAGCCCCTTGTAGACAAAGAGGATACTTTCTACAATTTCACTGCTGCTAAATTCATTGAGACTTATTTTGAGTCCTAGAATATGGTCTCTTCAGAGAATGCTCCATGCATACTTCAGAATAATATATAGTCTGTACACTCTGTGTATGTCTGTTAGGTTCTTATGATCCATTGCTTCATTTAGGATCTTTAATTTTTTGTTGATTCTCTGCCTGGAAAATCAAACTATTGATACACCAGACTATTGAAATGCCCTACTACTACTACTACTACTACTGTGTTACTGTCATGTTTCCCTTTAGTTCTGTCAGTATTTGTTTTATCTAATTAAGTGTTCTGGCATTAGGTACATATACATTAATGATCATTAATTTTTCCTGATGGATTACCCCCTTGACTATAATATAGTGTGTACTCCCATGCAACATTTTCTGGATGGATTTTTATCTTTTCTGATATCAGTATTGCAGCTCCTGATTTCTTTCATCTCTGCTACCTTGATATATTTTTCCATAGGCCTTGACTTTAAACATAAGTTTTTTTTTGTTTTATCTGACTGATGAGTTTCTTGTAGGCATCGTATCCATGGGTCCTGTTTTTTGATCCATCCTACCACTCTATGTCTTTTGATTGGTAGGATTCAGTTCATTTACATTTAGGGTGACATTGATATATAGGGTTTTATTGCTCTCATTGGAGACTTTGTTTTCTTTGTTGCTTTTTCCCAATTATTTGTTGTTGTTTCCTATATCCTCTAGATAGTTTATGATGTTGATTTATTTGTTTTGTTTTCCTCCCACCTATGTATCTCTTTAGGATTGGGCGTTGTGGTCAACATGTCAAGTATCTCTATAATACTCTTCCATGAGTTGATGTAGTATCATATTTATATCTTTCTTTCTCCATATTTTTCTTTCCACCTTAAGTGCTTTTGTTGTTGTTGTTGTTGCTCTTGTGCTCCCCTGTTGGTCCTTTTTTTCTGTTTTTTTTTTTACTTCTTATCACCATTCTTGGGGTATGACTGCTCTTTGTTTTCATTTTCACTTTTGTGGAATCCCTTCAATATTTCCTTGTTTATCATTGAATACTTTATTTTTTCCATATCCAAATGATAATTTTGCAAGATAGAGTATACTTGGTTAATAGTTTTTGTCTTTTAACATTTTGAATATGCCATTATACTCTTTCCTGGCCTGTGGAGTTTAGAGCCTGAATTCTCAGCAGAAAGCTGCTGATCTTTGTAGGTTATGCTTTTCTTTTTTTCTCTAGCAGCCTTGAATACTTTTTTCTTTATTGTTGGCTTTTGCTAGTTTTACTATGATATGTCCTGGAGTAAGTTTTATTTTACAGTAAGGAATTTTGGTGTTCTTTTAGCTTCTTGTACTCCCATTGTTACTTTTTATAGTAGATGTGGGAAATTCTCTGCTACTACTTCTTTAAATAAGTTGTATGTTCCTTTCTCCCTCCTCTACCTGTTATCCTTATATTTGTTCTTCTCATGATGTCTGATAGCTCTCACATGATTTCTTCAATTTTCCTCAATCTTTTTTCTCTCCTCTTCTGTGAGAGTTAACTCTGTGATCTTGTCTTCAATTTCTAAGATTTACTCCCCTGTGAGATTGTTTATGGAGGTTTCCATGTCAACCTGAAATTCATTGACTGTATTTTTCATCTCTAGCATTTCTTTATAAGCTTTTTTTTTTTCATAGGTTTAATCTCTTTTGTGAAGCAGTTCTTTTGACCTGTCACTTCTTTTCTGAGGTCTTTAACTTGCCTTTCGGTATTTAATTGTGGCTCCTACTTCTTGTTCAACTTTTTTTATAACTATTATTTTAAATTTTTTATCTGTTAGATTGTGCCAATTAATGCCAATGGATTTCTTCCCTGGGTAGTTCCCAGCATCTTCCTCAATTTGTGTCATTCAGGTTTTTGGAGGGAGGACTTAGATTTTAGCCTGAATTTCTTCTCTGTTTTGTATTTAGCAATGTGAGTTTCTTTTAATTTTGATTTTTTTTCTTAGGTAGTTACTGTTTCACTACCCCCAAAGACTCCACAGAGGCACTTCAGGGTTACAGGCTGTTTGAGTTTGCCAGATAAGGTGGTGGATCCCAGGCAGAACCCTCTCTCTCCCTTACTTATACACTGGGACTGAGCTATAGTGTACAGCTCAAAGACATTAATACTTACACAATTGGTCCTGAACTTGAACCAGTGGAAAAATAATTGAGATGTGTGCCAAATATCTATCAGAAAGCACTTACTTTCTATTTTCTTCAATTATTTTATTTGGAAGCCATATGGGGAAAATCACACAAGTAAAATTTCACTGTCCTTCTACAACAAATAGCTTGTCCAATCAATATCTGATCATTTGAATTTTATGGACAGTATTTCTATTATTGTTTTCCTGTTGTTGCACCATGTTCATATAAAATCATGTCCTGTGAATAGACTATAAATACAAAATTAGGGTCTTAGGATATAATGAGTGAAGTTAGTCAAAGAAATGAATAAGATAACTTGGGTTATAGAATCATGGCATAGTAGTAGAGCCTGCTCAGAAAACTTAAGTATCTCTATAGGTAAGAAAAGTTTCACTATTATTTCTCACGAGCTCTATGAATACTGTTGAATGTAGTCAATGGAGATGAGGAACTTTGGTTTTCATTCAGAATAACTCACTGATTTACAAACATAAGGAGAGTGAAAATGATAGAAAATTATGCTAATGTCTCTCATCACTTTGCTATTCAAAAATTATTTTTCACTAATATCCTACTCTCCTCATTTTTAGATCTGATACAACACAGAGCTTAATAATTTCATCTAGAAACTGTCCTTACTTGGTATCACTGACCAACAAGCATGAGAAGCTGCCATTTTGGGTGAAGGAATGTAAGTGGGGTAGGATAGTTTTCAGACTTGACATTGACTAACCTTAACATTACCATATAAAAGCAATTAAACGCAACTTGGAAAGAGAGAGAGAATAATTATCTACTGAAACAAACTCCTCAAATCCTTGTAAATTATTTATAGCATAACAAGGTTTTCTTTGCTAAAAGTTATATCCACCTACTACAAACTTCACATAGTCATGGACTTTCTATTTAAAACTTTAAAACTTCATGTGAACTAGTTCTCTTCAATTAAACTGTAATTTATCCATTACAGTAAGATACAGTCATCACACTTTTAAAGGTCACAATCTTCATTCTTTTCTGATTAGGACATGATATTGTCATGAGGATTTGATTTGATTAAAATTATTATGACATATATTAATTTTATGACTATAACTCTACATATGATGCGGATTTAAACCCACAATTAAAAAAATACATATTTGATATGGGATGAAAGAAAACTTGTTAAATTTTACATCAAAATAACTGCTAAAAAGAAACTGTGAACACATTTAATATAGGGCATTGTAACAATTAGTGTTCACTCCTGCCAACAGGTTATTTTCTCCATTTATGATTTTACATTTTACAATGTAATCATCAGGCCAGTAATAGCTAATCAGGGCATAAAATAAAGTTAAAATGTTTTACCAGCCTTATAAACATTTGTGCTGCTAGATTTTTCCCTAGTTGAAAGCAACAAGACAGTCTGTTAGGTAGGTGAATATAGAGTATATTGGAATTGCACCATATGCTGTTTCAAAGAAACATCTGACTTAGCTAAGAACATGCTTGTGATTTATTGGTTGACTTCTGTGCAGACATATGTGATTTCTTGATTCTTTTATCCATGTCACACTTTTGATGCAATCAACCCTAATGCTCTCTTCTCCTTTTCTTCAATTCCTGGAAGAAAATACAATCAATCACTGAGGAAATATAGTAGAGTAACAGCCCTTTTTCTAATACAATTTTCCTTTTTCACCCTGCTGTTTTAAAAAATATATTTTTGAAAGAGAAAATAAATGATGTGATTTAGTGTGAGCTTCCTCTCTGCACATTTTCAAATTTAGCCTGCCTAGATTTGTCAATTTTGATATTGGAAATTGATAGACAATGATAAAATTCCTCTTACTTTTATACTAATTTATTCCTAAGAAAATGCTACTATTGCCCTATCTTTCAGGAACCAGAATTCCAAAATAAAAATGAGTTTGAAAAACCAGACAGTTAAATGACATATGCTTCATATGCAAGTGGCAAGCAAAATGACAAAGGTAAAGGAAATGTATTTCTTGTGAATTGATACTTTGGAATACATATAATATGCTGAGGAATATTAACACATTTTACCTGAATTATAATAAGCAATGCTCCTAATAATTCGTAAGATAAATATTGACCTTCTCCTTCTTCTGAACTTAAAGTAACTGAGCCTCAGAATGAAAGTCATTGTCCAAAGTCACACAGTAGGTTACAGAACTCTGATTAAACATAGGCCACCTGGTTTCATGGCTTATAATACTAAGTTGTTCTCCTTCACTCAATTATTTCAAAACATGGTAAATTACATAGACTCATTCAGCTTCCATTTCCAAATCTGTAAAACATGAATAGTACTGTATACCTCTTCAAACATTTGGAAAAAAATAAGTCCTTTTTTAAAAAAAAAAAATGTGTGAAGAGCTGAGGGCAGTATGACACAGACTTGTTTTTATGGATCTAGGAAAACCATAAAGGCTCATCTCTTCAGAGGTGAAATTTTCTAAGCAATTTGTCCAGCTAGTCTTATACCTATAAAACTTATAACTACAGTCTTATAGACTGAATCAACCAATATATTCGGATCATGGTTAGAAACTACATGCCCTACTATATTATTTCTCCAACTACTTTGAAATGATCATTTCTGCATTTTGAATACTGATCTGAATAGGCATTATATCTGAGAAGAAAACAAGCACTCTGAAATAGAAGGGTGAGAAAAACTGTTACCAACCTTAATACAATTTAGATTTGACTTTCATGCTTTGTGGTGAGGTGAAATACATCCAGGGTTTCAGGGATTCTACAAACAGACTAGACTAATGGAGAAGATGGAGACAAAGTATTAGAATAAATTATTAACTTTTTTTTTTTACTTTTTAAGCAGGAAATACCCTCTGGCTAGTTGAGTTGATTTAGTTCAGAGGTGATTGGCAAAGATGTAGAACTGAAGAAAAAGAGAAAGGGGAAGATTTATTTACCTACTGAAGAAACAAGACACAGATTCCCTCTTGAATCCATTGAAATTAGGCTCCAACTTTATCACTTCACCAAAATTGCTACCGTCCAAGTCATAAATGATCCACATGGCTAAAGCAAATGGTCAACTTTCAGTTCACATCTGGCTTGATTATCAGCAGCATTGAGCAGAATTGCTATTTTTTCCAGTTGTTGTCCCTTTTTTTTTTTGTTGTTAGCTCTCTAACTGGTTACTCCTTCTTGGTCTCCTAAGATAGTTCATCCTTTTCTGTGGAAATTTTGAAAATGCATGAGGGAAAACAAAGACAATGAACCCAGCAATTATCTGAATGTTCAATTAATAGTATTGTTTGCAGTGTGATATTTCCAACATACACAAAGTCTGGTAGTAACAGCACTGCAAGAGGGAGGGAGAAGGCTAAAATGAGTCTAAGAACTCTACAAAACAAAACTAGACAGACAGGAGGAGGGTCAGCATAGTATTGTGAGCAAATTTAGCATAATAAAGAAAAATCTTTCAGTAAATCAAAATGGCTCAGGAAAAGAAATCTAAAGAAGCGTCTTTCTCACAGAATAATGTATCACAATAACAGTAACTGAGAGTAGAGAAAGATGAATCTTCAGTGCATCTCTTAGTGTAATGAAGTAACCTGAATTAAACAGATCTAAAATGATATATTTGCAAGAATTATGAAGTCACCAGATGTGACTGATAATTTGTTATTTAATGTCTGTTGTGGTCCTAACTTTTGGAGATAGAAAACAGAGCAGGAGAAAGCTAGTCAATCCCCCAGGAAGGAATAACCTTCAATGGTCTGAGAGCCATCAGACCATAATACAAGTTTATTCCTGTTTGAAGAAGAGAAAGGGAGAAGGTAGGGTGGAAGTATTCCAGACTACTCTGAAGTTTAAGAAAAATTTAACAAAGCCATGAGAGAGTTGTTTTGGGTTCAAAATGGGAGTTTGTGATATTGGGATCATATATAGCCTATCTCTACCACTGTGGTCATTTCATTCAGGTGCCATCATATATACTGTAGGGTGGTTAACATTGGTTAATATCAACTAGTCAACTTGTTTTGTCAGCATTGTTACCAAGTGCCTCTTCTACAGTGAATGCTTCCTGGTGGTTAAGGGTGAAAAGGAGTCACATTTTGTACTCATTCCTGAAGCTGATCCAGATGCTTCTACTCTAGACCTCCTTGTCTCCAATATTCTAGGCATTTTCCTTCCAGACTCCCAAGACTCCCAAAGATCACTAGGCCACTGGTCACTGCCCAGAAATCCATGAACAGTTTTACTTGCTGCCATTTCTCCTTTACACAGCTGCACTGCTCACAGTTCTTCCACTGGGAAGATTTGCCCACTCCACAATCATAAGGAATTCACCCAATATGGCTGTAATAATCATAGTCCACTATTTTTGGTTTGCACATATTTCCTAGCCAACCCATTCATAATTCAAATTTGTTTTTTTCCTCCTTCTTTTATATAGGATTATCATTTATCACATTTGAATGTGAACTGTTTCTGATCCCCTTTTATCATTTTAATGGAAAATAATATATATACCAAATTAATGGTCACAGGCATATTCCTAAGATCTGACTGAACTAGTTTAGCAATAATACACAGTAATTTCAATCAGATTAGACCTACAGTAGTTTACAGCTATTTTCCTGTATCTATTTGGTCTCTGTATAGGCAAAAACAAGTCAATAAGTTAACATATGAGAGAGACCATCATCCTTGCACCATCAAAGTCCTTAAGGACTCTCTGGCCCTGTCTGTGAGATCGTTGATGACTTCTTCCCATTTTCACTCAAATGAGATTGTGAGCATAACAAGGCCTACTACATGGAGTTGTTGTGAATGCTAAGTGAGGTATTAAATATAAAACACTTAGAACAGTGTGTGGCATAGAGTTGGTACTACACAACTATTAATCATTAATATCAATTAATATTAATTAATATCAATTAATATTTTACAAAATAGAGAAAAATAGCCTAACTTTCAATAAAAATATGAGCCACCTATATTTTATTATAAATCAGTACATCATTATAAATTACCATTATTTTTTAATTTATACATGACAACACTTAAAAATACATACATTAAATGCTCCTTAAACATACATGGGTATAGTACAAGATTTTGAGAGGTGAGTAGGAATCCACCATGATTACCTCCACAAAAAGCATTTTCTGGCCATCTGAAGCTTATGACTAAATACACTAAGATAATGCTTTAGGCTATCAATATGATGGAGAGCCAGATGACATTATTGTTCCTTTGATTTTGAGTTACAATTACTTGGGAATGACGATAAATTTATAAAATTTTATATTCTAAATTATATGTTTATTTGGCAATTCATTAATCACACGGAAAAAAAACAAAAAAAAAACAAAAAAACAACTCACTACAAAGCTAGCTGAAATAAACTTGCCTTAATATATGCTAGAGAATCATGTCCCAGCACACACAGATCATACATTACATTGATGTAACACAACTTGGAAGGTTCAATACTACAGAGAATAGAGCCTGAACTTAGATATAACTGGAAAATAATGTTTGTAATTATAAAGATCTGAGTTCTCATATCTCTAAACAGTTATAAAACTCTTCCATGTTCCAAATCCCTTTGGAAGTATGTGAATGTAAAGAAATGAACACTCAGTCTCAATAATTAAAATACCACTGCAACATTTATCTTTAAAGAGAGCTTTGTACACTGGGAAAAGAGAGATTTTAACCTGCTTCTAAGTAAGATAATCTATAACAAAATACTAACAAAATTATTTTATTACTAAGCCAAAGCAAACATCTTCCCTTTAAGGAAATTCTACACTCCTGCAAAATGTCCTGGGCATTTTTGATATTTTCACACTTGTTCATAATTTTTATTTCTTAGCAACTCTCTCCTCTTTTAGTTTTAAAAACTAAGGACAACTGTTATAAGTGTTTATATTCTCCCAAAGTGATTAACATAGCAGCATTTATTCAGCAAAAATCTTGTTCCATTGATTGTCACTGAATTAGTAAAACTTAGCAGGATTTTCTTAAGGATAATTTAAAAATTACAGAATTTGAAAAAATATGGAAAACAGATTCTATACTATCTATAATGATTACTAAAACACTAAAGTTATTAAAAATCTGTAAGTTGAATGTTATTAAACAAAATACTTAGAGATGATATAGCAATAGTAAGCCTTTCTTATACATATTTTCAGAGTTGCTCTTCCTTTAAGTTTGTGGAATCAAAGTAAACTAAACTTGTCCTACAAATCTGGATAATGTCAAATCCTAGCTAAGTAGCAATATCCTTTCACATTCACAGACCTTGAAGTCTGGGTCTAACCCAAAATAGCTATAGGCATGTGGCAACTTACTGGTAGAAATGTATCAATTTGAATTGAAAAAGTTATCAAAATTTATCTAGCCTACTCTTCATTTTCACATAAGACACACGGAGAGCCTCAGAAGTTCTATCATTTACTCAAGGGCACTCAACTCAATGCATATGGTAGACATAGTGATCAGATTTCCTTAATACCAAGTCTAGTTCTTAGTACCTTTATTCCAGTTTCAGGGAATTTCTATGACCTAAAGATAATTGAAAACAATGTTTAGCCATTAGGCCTTCTAAAATTAGTCACAGTAGGAGCAATGTGCTAATTTAGAAACTCAAAAAAAAAAAAAAAATCAGAACTTCTGAATGCTTGCCAGGCTATCTAGAACTCATGTGAGATCCCAGTGTACCTACAATAGCCTTTATTCTACTCCCCACGTTTTTGAAAGTCCTGGGAATATTGACTGTAGACCAGTTCTCAACCTCCAGTGTAGTGAGTAAACAGCTCTTGTTTAGAACACCTTTTCATGATTTCAGAGGCTTCTTTTTGAAGAAATTCCCTACCTCTAAGAGTCACTGCAAATCTCCAGGGTTGGGAGTTATAATAACCTGGGGATGAAACTAGGAATTGGATAGTTAGATTATGAAGGTTAATAATGTCAGGTTAAATTATTGCCTTATTTTTACCACCTCTTTTCCTCACCAATTTCCTCTGTTATGGCAGTAAGATATGCAGTAAAAATACTTAAATATACGTAGAGAAGGGAATAAGGAAATGACTCCAAGTTAATTCCTCTAGGACTCTACAGAACTTGCCTGCCTGAGAGCTAGGAGTATCCTCTTTAAATTATGAGATCAAAAATAACAAGAAGAGGAGCCAAATTGGGGCTAGGCTAAGAATTTAGGACTTAGCCTCTCTATGGACATAATTACGCTATTGCAGAAAACCTACAAACATGGGAAGATATCTTCAAAAAAATACACAGAGACAGCATCGAGGTCTACATGTATCAGGGTATAACTAGGTTGAAACTACAGTCAAACAAAATTGGCCTTAGAATCCTAATTCATTAAAAAAAGAATCTAGAGAACATGACAAACAGATGAGAGATTAAGAAACTGAGGCTTTGAGACCTTCCTAAGGTCACATAACTGTCAGAGACAAATAAAAGTCAGACCTCTGTATGTATTTTATATCTGTAATCACCTGCTTAATACTGTTGTGAAACAGAATTTCAATCCCTAAATTTAAAAATCAACATGTAAGCTTCCTGAATCTATGGGTTGGATACTTTTGAGACATGTCAAGGACACAGAGACTATGGGAAAAGAGATTACATATTTTTCTTTTGTCATTATTCAGTGAACTCTCCATTCCTTCATGGCCACTACTTTTGGCTAGGTATGAGCTGTGGAAACATTTTTCCTGGATTCATTTATTCCCTAGAAAGGAAACTCAATCTGGTTTAAGAGAAAAAGTCCCTCTCCAAGAAATGATAAATTGTCTAAATTGAAAGCTCACACCATAAACAAATTTGAACAGTACAGACATCTCACAAAATTAAATTTCCACCTAGTGATTTTGAATGTTTTCAAAAGGAGAGGATAATATTTTAAGCCCTGTTTCATGTAACTTCCTTCCACAGGACTGTTTTCAAGGCCCACTCCCAGGTAACTAAAAACACAATTATAATGCTTTTTTTTTTCTTTATTGCTATAGTCTCTATTTTCAGTGGAATATGCAATGTGCTTTGAATGTAACCACTAACAGTATTGTCTTACAAGGGGGGAAAAAAGGCATGCAAGTTTTCATATTTATGCAGTTTTACAGAAACTATAAACTGAATACATCTTTAAACATGTTAAGAAATTTAACCATGCAAAATTTTCTTTTCACTTCAATGGAAATAAATTTCCAGATTGTATGACCCATATAGTCAAATTCTCTATTTAAAATTTAAAATACTAATATCCCTAGAATTGGGATTTATCTCTAATTGTTCTTCATCTTGTCCAAACTCTAGACTATACTATGAGATGGTGCTCCCTCATCTGTGTCTCATGCTTTTCCAACTTTTTCTATGTTCTGGTACACTCTTCCTTCTAAAAGTCGTATGTCTAAATCCTATTCAGCCTTCAAGAACTGGGTCATGTACCTTCCTTGTACCTTAGTCAGAATTAATCTCATCTGCCTGTGAATCCTTGGAGCCCTTCCCTTTCTTCCTACTGTACCTATAATCTTTGCCATAGGACAGAGATTTTTAGAGACTAATTTATTATATTACTAAGAGTAAGAATTCCAGAGTCATACAGTCTGGGTTCAATTCCTGCCCAGAAGCTGACTAACTGAGGATCTTAGACATACCCTTAGGCTCTCTTTGTACAATTTCATTATTTATAAACTGGAAAAATTATAGTATCTATCTCAAAGTTGTAATAATCTGATGTATATATTTGATTTGAAAGAACCAATGATTTGATAACATCAAGTAGTGCTCAATAAATGAAAATAACTACCAATATCCTAATTTTTATTATCATTATTTGTAATGGAGTTTTCACTAATAACTGGGAGACCTATGAAGCTACCATTCCAAGTCTTTCTTTACCTATACTATGATAGTATCTGCCTTAGAATTAGCTATCTCTTGCTGCATAATAAATTATCCACAATTTGGTGGCTTTAAAAAAATACCTATTCTTTAGTCCGATGGGTCAGGAACCTGGGTATGGTTTAGCAGGAGTCTCTAGCTCAGAATTTCTCACACAGCTGCAATCACGGTGTTCAGTGAGACTATAGTCCTCTCAGGGCTTAACTAAAGAATGTCTGCTTCCAGGTTCATGCTCTGGTTATTAGCATTCAGTGCCTTACAAGCTGTTGGACCGAGGGCCTTAGTTTCTTTCTGACTGTTGAACAGAGGTTGCCCTGAGTGTTCCTGACATATTGACCTCTTTATAGAGCAGTAAAGCATTTTGCATCCCACTTCATCAAAAAACAAGCTAGTAAAAGGAAAACAGAGGATGAACAAGAGGGAATTCAGATTTTTCTGTAAGCCAATCCTGAAAACTAAATCTTATCACGATTATTCTTTTCCATCCACTGGGAGAGTCACTAGGTTAAGCTCACACCTGAAAGGATAAGACTGGACAAGGATATGCATATTATAGGGTCAGAATCATTTAGGATCATATTTAGGTTGCCCACTACACTTTAGAAAGCTATTGTGGAAATTAAATGGGATCAGTGTATCTAAAGTTTATTGTAGAGTACTTAGCCCATAGCAGATATTTAATGAATACTGGTTATTCTTCCCTCCTTACTGGAACAAAAATCCTTGAAACCAAGGTCATTGATCAGTGAGCAGCCCTATAATATCTTAGCATTCTGTTTAACAGATTTAGCTCTCACCAAACACTAGGGGAATAATTGACAAATGATACTGACACAATTGCTCACAATTTAGCTAATATTTTCTCCGTTTTCATAAGGCACAACCTATGTACTTTTCAGCAATGATTCATTTATTGTACAAGAGTGTGGTAGGCAGAATAATACTTACTCAAAAATGCCATGCCAGAATACCCAGAATCTGTGAATAAATTACATGGTAAAAAGGACTTTGCAGATAGAGTTAAATAAGACCTTGAGAGGGGAAAGGGACCTAGATTATTCAGGCAGACCTAATCTTATCATAAAAATCCAAGAATCTTCCCTGAATTTAGTCTGAAAAAGATATATGACTACACGATGGTTAGAGAGATGCAACATCTCTGGCTTTGAAGATGGAAGAAGTAGGTTATGAGCCATGGAATGTAGACACCTTCTAGAAAATGAAAAAGGAAAGGAATTCTGCCCTAGTCTCTCCAGAAAAAATACAACCCTGTTGACAACTTTATCTTACTCAGCCTGGTAAGATCAGTGTTGGATTTCTGGCATGGACCCTTAAGATAAAAAAGTTATGTTGTTTTAAGCTCAGTTTGTTACATTATAGCAGTAAGAACAATAGTACAAAGAGTCAATATGCAAGTTTCTCATAATCGGAACCATACACAAGTATTCTTAAATGGTCAATAAATGTATATGGTCATTCTATAATGTAAGATCAAAATTCATTTAAGAGTTAAAAATCTCTGGTTCTAACATCACAAGCACAAAACACTGGATTATTTTATTTTAACCACTGTATCCATTTAGCTAATATCAAAAGCAATGAGAACATAAGCCATGTTTTTTACATGATAAACAGAGAATATTTACTATGTAGTAGACACTATCATATAAACTCAATAAACGTTAACTCATTTGGATCTATTAACCCTAAGATATAGTATAGCCATCATGTTATACAAAGAACAGCACCATGTTCATTAATATGTCCACGAGTGAGTACATAGGTAGTAAGTGGTAGTATCAAAATTTAAAACCAGGCACTATGATTCCAAAGTTCTTGCTTTCAATAATCAGTATGCTGCTTCTAAAATCCCGACCTTGATATTCCCATTGGTTGCTCTGGATACTTTTTTTATTTAAGCATAATTTTTTAATTATATGTATTCTGCTTTATTTTTGCCAATCCATTCATTCAACAATTACCAATCACCTCCTATTTGAGGCACAGAAAAAATAAAAAGAATGAATTCAACAATCAGCATCCCCTTAAAGATTTTACAGTTTAGTGATAAAAGAGATGCAAATAGGTGACAAAATATGAGAAAAAAATTCGTTCAAGCAAAAACATTTACTTCCTACCAATTAGCTCAAAATTTAAAAGACAAGTACCTAAACAGATATAACCACCCAAATGCTACAGTAGATGCACAAAGCCTGCTAAGAAAAATAGAAAAAGAAACACTCACATGAACTTAGGATGGAGAGGACATTGAGGGTCTGAATTAAGGCAATGACATAAAAGGTTATTAGAAGGGAGGGTGAGGTTTCAAGTGGTGTTAGAAGGCAGTGTGATGACCAGGGACCCAGACTATGCCATTGGCCTCTCCTTCTCCCCCTACAACAAGAGCCTCCCTCGAGAAATTATAATAACAAGAAAATAGTGAAAAGTTAGAAATGACATGATGGTCCTAAATACTAGAAAGAGGAATGACAGGGAAGAGTTTTAGGAGTCTATCCTTGTGGCCTTTTAAGGACATTAATCTGGAGCAACTAGAGACCTGACCAAGTTGTTTACATTGTACAATGAGATAACCATAGTAAGTGACACTGTTAGATGAAGACTAAACTGAAGTGGGGAGAAATCACAGGCAGAAAAAGGAGACAGAAACATACTTAAAGGAAACATTTCCTTTTATAATAAATTACTGGTTTTGAAAGTTGAATTATTACCAATAGCTAGCAATAGATATAGTTACTGGATGGAGGCACTATTCTAAACTTTATATAGGGTGTCTCATTTAATCCTTAAGTGTTATTAATTCAGTTTATTGCTAATTGAGACTCGGAGAGGCTTAGTAGCTTGCCCAGGTTCATCTAGTAACTGGTAAAAGATAGAATTTGAATCCAGACACTGTGATGCCAGATCATGAACTCACAGTCATTGTGTCACTAACAACTATTCAGTTAATCCAGATGTTCAGAAATTACTTTCACTTTGTTGTGATTCAGAGCACATGCAGGCTCTCAAACCAGACTGCAAACATTCAGATTATCATGCCACCACTTAAATAGCTGTGAGAAGTTAGGCAAGGTACTTCCTCACTTTGTACCAGTTTCTTTATCTCTAAGTGGGGATATATCTTGCCTCCTAGGGAATTTCTAAGGATTAAATGAGTAAAAACAGAAAAGGTTTTTAGAACAGGACGTGGAGCATATTCATATCCAATAAAGTATACTTGTTATTATCAACATTATTTTTCTAATATAAAGTACTGAAAATACTGGTAAGAAACGTTGCATATGCTGCATATCCCCAACTGAGAACTTGGTAGGCAGAATAATGACCCCTAAAAAAGTCCTTGCCCTGATTCTTGGAAGTTCTGAATATGCTATGAGGATATGGAGAAAAGAGAACACTTTTACACTGTAGGTGACAATGCAAATTGATATGACCCCTATGGAAAGCAATGTGGAAATTCCTCAAAAAGTTGAATGTGGAAATAGCATATAATCCTGCCATCCCACTTCTGGGTGTTTAGCCAAAGGATAGAAAAACACTAATTCACAGAGATTTATGTACCTCCATGTTTATTGCAGCCCTATTCACAAAAATGAAAAACTAGAAACTACCAAGTGTCCAACATCAGACGAATGGATAAAGATGTGGTACATACACACAATGAACACTACACAGCCCTTAGAAGAGATGAGTGTCTGTCATTTGCATCAACATGGATGGATCTAGAGGAGATTATGCTAAGTGAAATAAGTCAAAAGAAGATAGATACCAGATGACCTCAGTCATAGGTGGACTACGAATAGACATAATAAAGGAACAGATGAAGCAAAACTAACCCTTGGACACTTGCAATAGAAATGAGTTTACTAACTGGGAATGGGATGGTGCAGGGAAGGCGGGAGAAAAGGTAGTGGAGCCCACTGGACAACACGGGGGAACACTTGGTGATTTGGTGGACGGCAAGGTGGGTTTTTTAACATATATCTGAGGAATAGGAAACCTATACATATGAGTTTATTTTAATGTGTAGAATAAAAGTTACTGCAATAAAAAACATGAAATAAAAAATTTAAAAAAAAAGCAATCAGAAGTATAAGAAGGTCTCAACGAATATTGCTAGCTTTGAAGAGGGAGAAAGATAGTCACCACCCAAGGAATATTACTGGTATCCAGAAGCAAGAAACATTCCTCAATTTATAGCCAGAAAGGAACCAGAGAGCTCAATACTATACAACAAGGAACTAAAAAGAACACAGGTATGTGGACTCCTCGATTTTAGCCCAGTTAGAACAAGTTGAACTTCTGACTACAGAACTGCAAGATAATACATTGGTTTTAAATTTTAACTCACTAACTTTGTGGTAATTTGTTGCAGCAACAGTAGCAAACTAATATAAGCTTTATGTTTAATTTTTTTTCCTATAAGACTCAAATATATTGATTTAAGAACTATGTAATATACTAAAATAAACTTAAGTTCTTAAAGTCAGCAATTTTAAACTATGTTAAGGGCATAAATCAATGTCTCCTTTACATTTCCATTATTAAATTCTTAGAACCTAAAAGTCGCCGAAAGGCTAAAAGAGGGTAACATAATAAAACACATTTATAATTTTTCTCATATTTTCTTTATATTTAACGGCAAAAATTATTCCATATTGAATTTTTTCTTCTTTAGGTTCTCATAATTAATGGTTGAATTATGTATACTTTGACTATTTTACTAATATTTTAAGTCATATCCTAATAAGGCTCTTCCTTATTATGACAGCAGAAAGATATAAAGTTATGGTTTAAAACAATTAACATACTAAATTTATAAAGATAAATCACTTACAGGCAAAATATAGGATAGCTTTTTTATTATCTCCTTTTTCACTATCTCTGAATTGAACTCATTATCTCTAAGAGAGTAAGGGCCATGTCTGGTTGTTTACCTTATATCAACACAGTCTGGCAAAACTCCTGGTCCCCAAAAGACTTTTGTTAATAAGTGAATGAAAATAAATATATTTGTAAAGCAAGCAAAAAATTGGAAACAAAGTTTCCTTGAAACTTCAAATTATGAGTTAACCTGAAAATTAAAAGGTATACTGCAACAAAAGTCACTACTTATTTTAAACATTTTCAGCAGAAATCTTAAATGTTTTAATGTTTTGTATTCTTATTCATATTCCTTAAACAATTCAAATTTGATACCTCGGTACCTTTTATTTATCAACAGATACTGAATTCATATTACATACATAAGAATCCATGAATTAGCATCTGCTTTCTGAAAATGTCCTCGGTGTCAGCCTTTTTTGGTCTTTTTCCCCCTTTCAGAAAAGTTCAGCAAAGCACAGTACATCAGAAGGCCTACCTGATAAATGCAACATGATTGCTTTCCTTCAAAATAGCTAAAACAAAGCCATGTTTTTCTGATCTTAAAAGGGTCAATTATTATTATTATTATTATTATTATTATTATTATTATTACATAGAAGCTTTGATATTTTCTCATACCTGAGAACAGAACTATCCAAAAGAAATATAATGCGACTCATTGTAATTTTAAATTTTCTAAAATAATCTCATTTCAACACGCAATCAGTGTAAAATGAAATTGATTAAATTCTTTTCATAGGGTATCTTCAAAACCCAGTGCCTTTTATACTTATTGCAAACTTCAATCAGTCCTACCCACGTGTCAGGTGGCTAGTGGTTACTGACCAACTGGAGTTCTGGAAAAGTACCCCCTCCTGTGCTGAAGTGAACTACATACCCTATATCAACTTGCAGCACCAGCTAGGTCTCTTCTGTAATGTAGGTTCACAAGGTGGGAAGGCCTTTCTTTCACTAATTCAAGAAACAACCATTCTCCACAGGCCTATTTTTTCCAAGATCTCCTTAATGTACAAAAGACAACAAAATTCCCGGTATATGTGAAGTTAAATTATACACCTTTAATGTAAAAACAACATCGAACAATATTGGCGTTCATCAGTAAATGTTCGTTTATGGTGCCCGTATTTCATATTTTGAGTTAGAATTTTTCAACCATACACACACACACACACACAAACACACACACACACACACACACACACACACACAGTGTTCTTGTAACATAGATTAGATAGACAAAGTTCTACAAAATTTAACAAAGCACTGTTGTAGGACTGAGTGCTCCTTTGGTGGTGGGGGCCTGCGGTGGGGAGGGATTGTAGGCGGTGACAGCAGAACTTAACAGTTATGTCTTCCTACATGCAAGATTTTCCTGATTTCATTCAAACCTTGGAGTAAACCTGTCAGTCACATGACCATCCATACTATAGCCAGAGAAGGTAGAATGGGCGCTCAAAGCCAGCTAATCTTTACAACTACCGGGTGAAAGCTCAAAAACACCCAACCAGACTCCAGTCCTAGAAATTGATTCAATTACCCTAGGGTGAGCTGCCAGGTCGTTCGTGTTTCTGAAACCCGTAGTGATCCTGAGCCCCTGAGGCTGGGGCTCACAGCCCGGATGTGCTAGCGTGTTTAGGTCGCCCAGCATCGCCTGTCAGTCCACAGCTCTGCAGGGCGGACGACTAACTAGACGGGCTACCCTCCTTCCATGGCGGTCAGAGACTTACACGCTACCGACACTCTGCACTCACCCGCCACACAACTGCCGGGGTGCAGACCCTGAAGCCCCAATCCAGGGTTCCCCTCCCCTCGGGGGCTCTCCGCAAGGCCCCTCCACCCCCGGCCAGCGTGATGCTCGGGAGGAGTGGAGGCGCCCTGCCGCCACTCGGCGGCGCCTGTCCAGTAGCCCGCTGTGGCCTCCGCAGGCAGAGAAAGGCCTGCCCTCCCAAAGTCCTGACTTCCCTGAGGGCCCTTGACACCGAGGCCTCTAGATCTGCTGCCGGCGACCCAGGGCTCACGGGTTCGCGACTCTCCTGCCAATCAGATACGATTTTCCGCCGAGCGGTCAGCCGACCAATCATCGCGCGTGACTGTCCTCTTCGGCTCGTCGTCCGTCGTCCTTCGGCTCTTCGGCTCTTCGGCTCTTCGGCTCTTCGGCGTTCGCTGTGGCAGGCTCCTCCCCGGCCTTCCGCAAAGAGCAGAAACCTAGCTCTCCTTAACGACCCCCACCTTTCCCCCCCGCCCCCCGCTCCCCGCCACTTCCGGGTCCTGCGTCGTTCCGGAAGCCCGGGAGTTCCGGAATCCTGGGTAGCCCAGGATCTGCTAGGAAAAGCCGAGATTCCCAGGGACTGTTACAGAAAAAGTTCTTGGAACGTGGGCGTTTCGCAGATTCGTAAGGTCAGTGTCTGGCTGAAAGAGCCAGAATGCTAACCAGGGGTGTAGCTTAACTCCTGGGGGAGGCGTGGACTTTCACGACCTTGTAATTGTCGCCCTTTGCTTGAGTCTGTTTATAGGCTTCTTGTCATCCTGGAAGAGGCAAATCGAAGTCTCCTGATTGGGGGAAGGCAATGAAGCAAATCTACAGTTCTAAAAATAAGCTTAGCGTCTCACCGTTAAAAAGGAAAATAAATACAGCTCTTTTGAGTTCCTTTGCATTGCAGAAGTGACTTTCTAGAGACAAACTTCTGAAATCTTTTCCTCTCGCTTGACGGTGGTGAGGTTAACCTGTTAGTTATTACAAATCATGCAAGGTCCAAACTTAGTATCTGATGGCTCGTGTAAGTGGTATATTTAGTGCCCCTCCCCCCCAAAAAGTTGAATATGCTTAAAGTTGCCAACTCTTTTGGACAATTATGAATTTAAAAGCAGTTTGGATTTTGGGGGGAGGAAACGCTATAGAGAAATGTATTATAAAGTAGCTTGCGATTAGTTCATTATAGTTAACGTTGATTTCTGATAAGAAATATGAGAATATTAGCATTTTATTCTTTAGGTCCTTACGTTAAAGGACAATACTTATTTATATAGATCCCATTAGCAAAAGTAGAACATTTAGAGAAAGCGCTTTTCACTAAATGAGACCTAGTTGTTCAGTCTTCAAGTCTGGTATTCTGTGCTGCCCCTTGAAAACTTTTTACCTTGACTATCACAGTGAGACTGAAGCTCATATACATCAGCTAGTACCTTAAACACATTTTCTCTAATGTGCTGCCTTTAGTTAAAGCTGAACAGAATAAAGTTGGAATGGCTGACTTCATTTTTCTTTCATTTTTTTTTTTTTTAAATCCATATCATCAGTCACTTGTATCCAGAAAGATTAGAGCTGAATGATCTTGAGCCAGGGGAATTTGAAAGAAGAGAGATAGTGAAATTATTTACAAAATCAAAAAGAGAACCCTCATTTTTTTCTTCAAAAATTAATGAAAAGAGAGGTAACAAGACATAGTTGAATGACTGATAAACTTAGAGAAGTGAGTTACAGTTCTTTGTTTTTGACAAGCACTGCCACTTGACTTTATACTCTTCATTTTTAGAAATGAATTTTTAAGGATTGCACTCATATCAAAACTGTTAGGTAGAAGAATCCCTGTAGAAATTTCCTGGAACCATGTTGGGCAGAGACAAAAAGCAAGTTGATCCTCAGTGGCATTTTATAAAACCATCTATTTTATGTGTTCTGGTTGAAACCTAATAATTAGAATCATTAAAATCTTAGGCCAGATGATAGGTGTTTCCTTCTAACATTAAAAATTCTATCTTATTTTTATTCAGTGTGCATTCATTGGATTGTAATGTTTTTATAATAAAAGATATATTCAAGTTACTGCATTGCAAAAGCCAACATTTGTCTCTATTCAATCTCATTTGCTTAATAGATACAAATTTCACATTGTTTCTGACCAAAAACTTCATTCTTTTTTTATAACCTCACCCTTCTGTTTTAACCATAACATTTTTGCTTATATTGGAAACTCATAATGACTTTGCAATAGGGATGTTATATTCAGTAGGTGGCTGAAACCTAAGCTGTTAACATACTTGCCCAGCATTACATCACTGGCAAAGTTCTGAGCATTAGTTTTGTATTTTCTTCATAGCATCAAGTAATTTTAAACATTTTCCCCTTTCAAACTCGACTGTGCTCAGGTTCCTATAACACAAGCAGAACATGTGCCATATGCACCATCTTCTATTTCTGGATGCAAGTGCTGCCCCAAATCACTTGCTGCTTTTATTCCTTCCTTGATATTATGGGTAGGACAACCTCAAAGAAAAGTGAATGTTTCTTTATCTTTCCTATGAAATGACAACAATTTCTAAACATCCAATGTTTCTCTTTAAATTCTTTGAAATATGAAACCTCAGGTGAATAGCCCTGAATTGTTCCATTTGACCTACCGGTAACAGTGCCACTGCAAATGCCAACTCTGATTTCTGTACATGGAAGTGGAGGAAAGAAAGGATGTGTCCAGCTCCCTCTGCCCTTCCCTTTGTGGGCAATCTGCTTCTCAGTTTTCCCATCTATATATTCTGCATTGCTTTTATCCTTTTTAATATACATATTTTTGTATAGAGCTCTCCCATCTTACCTGCCTGTCAATAAGGTGAGCTAAAATTCCATCCAAGTTTTCTTATTAAAACATAAAAACCGAGAGCTCTACAGTCATTCTGTTTTAATCATGCGTAACTTCTTTTCTCAGGTTAGATAGATGAGTTAGCATTTCTTCTACTATGCATATAGTATATATTCATAGTAGTTAGATGAATGTCCATACCTCATTTTTTCATCTACTTATTCCCTTTGTTCAGATTTGACATTCACTCCTTGAAGGCTTCTTTTAGAGGAAGTGTAGAAGAGATGCATCAAATGATCTTGAGAGAAAAAACTTTGCTTTGAGCTCTACGGCATTAAATTTGACCAAGCTTAACTAAATATCTATGCTAGTGACTTCTTTTGTGTGTTCCACAATTTTTTCTGTTGTTTACTAGAAATTTACTAATTGGAAACTCAATCTGAGTAGGTTGTTAATCTTCCCAAGCCTTGTTTTCGTCTTTTTCAGATAGACATGATAACACTATTTTATGAGGATTAAATAGAATAAATGTAAAAAAATATATATAATGCCTCACACATTTATTACATGGTACTTCCTCCTTTGCTATTGCTGATAGTCCACAATTTGGATAGTCCACATTCTCTCCCGTGCCATAAACATGCAATTAAATTACGTGTTGTAATAATTTTCAAGTCATTTAGAATTCTTAGACAATTAAAGTCTTTTTCTCACCATATAGAGAACTTAAAGATCTAGTTACTTCATATTTTTCTTGTGGCACTTTGTTCATCCTTGGATTAGAATTTTTTACTGTAGTTCATGCTAATAATCTTAATCTCTTAATAACAAGTTCTTAAAATAGCCCCATCTGTATGACCTGTGGTGCCATCCTGAAGTGTTTATGTTTACTTTTTAGGGTCATCACCACCTTGTTAATATAGGATAGTAGTTCGGAGTAAGGCTCTGCTACTTCTCGCTGTGTGAATTTATACAACACATCTACTCTCTCTATGCCTCAGTTTCTGTTTTAAATCAGAAATAATAAAAACCTCTCATTTTAAGGATTTCATATAATATTTAATATTGCAAAGGGCACTTAACTTATACTCAATAACAGGAAAGTAAGTGGTATGTGTTTATTATAGTTTTAAACTCACAAATTGGTTGAGATTATCTTCTGTAATGCTATCCTATTTCTTCCTATGAAGACTATCTCTTTCTCATGAATATTTTCTGATTTCTCTACTTTCTTTAGCCTTTTCCAAACTTTCTAAACTGCAAGGAATTTTGACACATTAGGCAAAAACCAAATTTGATACCCCTCTAAGTCCTGCTGTAAGTGCCCTGCCTAAAACACATGCTGCTTCAACCATCACAGTGCAGATATGCCCACTAACTGACCCAGTGCCAGAAATACTCAATAACCTCACAGTGCCAGAGATAACCCATAGGGTCAGAAATAACCCCCATAGTACTTACCTACAGCTTGACCATGCTGCTGTGTTCTGCTTCCTTGGAAAAAACAGGTGGGTTCAGGGTGGAGAGGATCGTCTTCCTGCCGAGCTCCTGTTTCCTTAGAGCGGGCAGGAACAGTAGTGGCCGTAGCCCACCGCTTTCAGCACCAGCAAGGACCTTCTTTAACACAGGGCAGAAGGGGCAGCTGTTTTTGGGCCTCCTCAACAGACTGAGCCTGAGGCAACTCAACTGCCTCTTTCATCCCTTGCCTCCCCCCAGTTAAAGATTACGCGGGTTTGCTAAAAACTGGACAGAATTGATGTTTATATTAAAATAATAGACAGTTAGAAAATTTGAAAAAAAGATAATCTCCCATTTAAAATTGTACATGTGGTCAGCCTAGGTATACTGTCTTATCTAGAGTCTGTTGGTAAACCTGGGCTAGAATACAGAACTAATCAGAGCCAGTTTAACTTTCCTTTCCCCCATATTCACTCACTCACTCACTCTATTTTCACAATGTGCTTTTCCTCTTGAAGACTCACTGATACCAACTTTCTATAAGAAAATATTATGAGTGCCATGATGTTTTCTTAAAAGTGTGTATGGGAAGCCAGGCCAAGGTATTGGAACCTCTCCTTGAGGGTTTATAAAAAGTATTGTGTACTAGTTTTAAATACTTGGATAAATATACCTTAGGTGAAATATTAAGGTGCTTAGTTGTGTAAGATAAATTATATTCTTAAAGATTGTAGTATTTGAATTTGGTACCCACCTCTCCAAATTTTTTTAAAAAGCAGCCATCTGCTAAGGATAGATTATCAGTGTTCATCTTTTTGAGAAATGTATGTTATTTTGCAGATCATCATACAGATATATACATTTTAGAAACATTTTGTCATGTACCCATTGCCACCCCAAAGAAAGAATAAATTATTTGGATTTTGATGAGATTACATTGAATTTAAGAGTATTTTTAAAAGTCTTGTGTCCCTAATGTAATTTTTTAAATCTGCAATGTCTTCTCTATATCCATTTGAGCTCTGTATATCTATATCTATATCCTATTGAATCTTCATTTATGTATGATGAAGGAGAAGAACAAAAGGGTAGTGACAAGTCACTTAGCAAGTCTGTGTCAGAAGTGGGATTTGAACTTATAGTTGTTGATTTCTAGGCCTATTCACAATGCCAGAGGTCATAGTGTTCTAATGGGTCTCAACCATAGCATTTTCTTCTTTGCTCATGTTTGAAATGTGTTCTGGGAATCAGTGTCCTGTTAAATCCCTCTCTGATGCATGTCCCATTTATTACTATTGATTTCAATACAATGGACAGTAAATCTATCTGACTACACAAAGGATATAAAAAAGGAGGGTGTAGGTTCAGAGCTAAAGATCTCTAGTTACAGAACTTTATTCAAGTAACATCATAATATAAAGTGTTAGTTTAAGACTTTTTTTAACCTAAAGGGGAAAAAGAATAATTGGCTTCATCGTATTGATTACTAGAACCCTTAGGACAGTGTAGCGGCAACATTGTCACACTAAAAATTAGTTGACTGTTTTAGATCTGGAAAAGGATAGCCTAGCAGGGGTGCATGAATGGGCTTGATACCTTAGCAATTACTTGGGAATGTTTCTGCTGACAAAGTTTGCAGGACTGTAAATTTAAATGTAGAATTTTTGTAGGCAGCATGCATTGACAAATATGCCTAATGGTAATACATCTAGTACTGAGAGTCTGGAACAGGTCAATAATAATGTGTATATTGATAGCAATGTAGGAGATGTTACTTGGTATTATAGCTAAAAATCCATGTTATCCCCTTAATCATAATTACATTAATATTGACAGGCCCTTGACAATAGCCACATTATTATTGATAGATTTCTGTCAATAACATGTTTTTAAATAAAATATATTCATTCATAATCTGTGCCATACTCAATAAAAGCTCTGAAATGCATCCTGAAAAATCTTTCCCTCTTTAGTGATATAACAATCATTAGGTTTTGGAATGTGATATAAATGACAAAGTTTTATTTAGGAGAATGAAAAGCATAAAAGGAAAGCATGAGTAACTTAAGGGATTAGGTTATATATCACTGTTCTTAGTAAATGAATTCTCAGTTTTTTTTTTCCTGTGAAAGAAAAGCAGTCTGACATGTCTAGTGATAAAATGTCAGCAGGAGACCTTTTTAATAGTTTTTAGTGCTAGATCATTGTGTCTTAAACATATTTATGTGACAAGTTAATCACACTAACCCTAGTACTTACTCTACTTTTTATCTGGTCTTGAATTTGCCTTAAGCATCTTTTTCACATTTCCTCAAGACAGTAATATTCTTCACTATGCACTAATATTTAGTTTCAGTTATACTTTTAATTATCTTTAAAGTCTCTTTGCATGGCAAATAATTATTTACTCTTGGGTTAACCTTAGAGAATCTTAAATTAATATAATTTGGGAAGTGAGGAAGGAGAGGGAGACAGGATTGTGTATTAAAAGAATGAGATTTCATAACAAAATAGGAAAATGTATTGCCTATTTTTAGCATTCTGGAACTTGAGTTAAAGCTGATGGTGTTTGCTTTAATTCACAATAATCCCAATGTTTAAAAAAATTAATTTGTATTTTTTTAAACAATTCAAGTTCGCACCTACTTTTTTGAAACTAGATTCTGATCTACAAGAATCAATATTATGGGAATTGTTAAAGTTTACTTAAATTCTTGAGAGTGAAGTAGAAATAGTCTGACCACTGGCTGGGTGTGGATGACAAGAAATGTAACAGGAAAGTACTGGTCTACCAAATAGGTGGGGATTTTATTTTATTTGAAAGTATGAGGGCACCATGATCTTGTTTTAATTTTCATAGTTCTAAATGAAGCAAGTTAAATTACTTCGACTTTTTCAGAAAGTTATTAGCACCGTAGTTCAGACCCTTGAATTATTGCAAAAGTCCTGTAGCTACTCTTCCTGTACTGCAGTTTTTCTTCAGTTTTATTGAATCCTGCCATCAGATTTGTCTTTTAAAATTTATATCCTGTTAGGTCTCATCTTTTTGATGATTGTTCATTTACAAAATCAATGCAATTTTCTTAAAACAGAGTCTTTTTACATTGGATTTACTCTTCATCCAGTCTCTTCTGCCAGCTTATTTTGTTCTGATCATAGTAGACTTGCTTCTTTGCTTCTAGATGACACATGCAACTGCATTGATGGAGCTTAAATAAGCAGCGATGCATGCAGTTCACTTTGGAACCCATTCTCGTATCTCTCAGATAAACCATGGCCAGGTTTCATGGCTTGCACATCGGGGAGTTTGAACAACCTCTTCCCTTGCCTTAAATATCATTTTTCTGTTTTGTCCGTGGGGTGTTTTGTGATTCCTCATTGTATCTTCACATTTTGAAGTCCATTCTTTGCTTCAGAGATTAATGGCTAGTTCTAAGCACAGTAAAATCTATTTCTCTTAAAATACTTTAAGGAAACTTTAAGGAAGTTAACAGTTTAAATATTTGGATTGAATCCCTAGTACTTAGGAGAATGTTTGGAGTAACCATTTTTCAGAGAATTAGAATTCACGGAATCAGACCGCTTACATTATGTTGAAAATTTTATGTTAAAGGCATTTATGACATCTTGTTTCACACCTATTATGGGTAGATATTATTGTATGGAAGTAGAAGAAAGAGGATCCCAAAATCAGATTAACTGAATTTCTCGTTATTTCTATTTTATCAATTTCTTCTATTCCTGGGCACTGTCCTTCTCTAAAACCAGTATTCTAGAATAACTGTACCTGCCAGAAAGGGAAGAAGGGAAAGGAAAACTGAATGTAGTGTGTTGATGAACCAAGTTTGGATAATTCTCTTGGACTGCCTCTACCTGCGCCCTATTCATTGAAGCACTCTAGAATTATCAGTGTGCATTCCTAAGGTTTCTTTGTTTCCAATTAACAGTCACAGTCAGGTTAATGAGAATTAAATAAGCCCAGGAGCCAGTCATGCTAGAACCTCTTAGAATCCCCACTTTATCATCTCATTTCAGATAAGATACAAGTTAAGAGTTTGATGAGTTCCACCCAAATATGTCTCTACCCACTCCCACCTGTCTCCCATGTGATGTAAGTGACATCATAGTCAATGCCACAATTATACTTTCAATATTTTCTGGTGGAAAAATATTTTACCATAGGTTGATTGAGGCATCAGTTTGAGTTAATGAAGATTTCAGTCTTTTGAAATGAAATTTCCCCAATTACCTGAGAGTCTTGTTCTTCTTATGCCCACCCCTAACTAAAGCAGCAACAATGTTAAGACTGCTTTATAGTTCCCAAACATTTTTATAACATTATCTGATTACTCTCAAAAACATTGTAAGCTAGCTGTCATTTCAAACTTTTAGAAGAATCTGAAGCTAATGATATTTTTAAGATCTTATAGCAAGGAGGTGACATAGCTGGAACTTGAGCCTAGGTTTGATTGACTTTAAATCTGCTTTTTCTATTCTATCACAATTGACTAAATAGGAATGTAGAGCATAGGGCGGGACATTTCACTTCAGCAAACTATGGTGTCTGTTCTGTGTTTACAGCTAAAAGAAGTCACAAGAATGTCTAAAATGTTGAAAAGTCAAACCTAAGACAAAAAATGGGAAACAAATTATTCATCTGGAAGAGCAGAGGCTGAAGAGCAGTTTAATAATAGTCTTTTTGGTCTATTAAAGAATCTTACAAAGGGAGGAGATCAGACCCAGCTGTTCTTAATCTACACTGAGGCCAGGCCTGGGGAGAAAAAGAAAAAAAAAAAAAAACGTTAAACTGTAACAGAAGGGATAAGAAAGAATTTTTTGATAATAAGGATTGTTAAATATTGGATTGGTTAGAGTGTGTGTTAAGTCTCATTTTCTGGCAGCCATTAGAAATTCCTGTCTTACTAAATGTTCTTAAGTATGATTCCTCCAGAAACAAGGGATTTGAAATAGATGATTCCTCTGAGAAACCACTCCCTCTGACCAGTTTCTCACTAAATATCAGTTCGAAACTTAAGGAAGATATCTTCCCCTCATCATCCAGTTCATTTAAGATGATCTCACCCAATATTCAGATTTTACATCAATTAGTTACCAAAGTTCTTATTCTATTATGTATAGGTTCAACAAACATTTATTGAGTAGCTGCTGTGAGCCCATCTTTGTGGTAAATTCTCTAAGATTACTAAGACATTCTTCAGCCACAATCTGGAATTGATTGTGACTCTAATATTTAAAGATACATAAATCGGCACAACTGGCCTGCCAACACAAGCCTGGCGTTTCATCTGATACTCAACTGAGAAAAAGAAAAAAAGCAATCCAGTTCAGTTTGGGGAGTGGGGGCCTAAGGGAGGGAACTGGCAGCACTGGACTTAATGTCCAGTGTGGTCAAAGTTTTTCAGGGGTTCTTTGACAATTAGAGAGCTTCCCTTATTTTGCAGAGTTTTAGACACTGTTCCATAGAAGAGTTAAATATACCATATTCCTTCACAACACACATAATTGTAGAATTTTGCTTGAAAAAAACTGAACTAGGTATCAAAGTCAATTTGTAAGTAGCAGGTGCTTCAAAAAACAAGTGTTTATAAGACATTTACCCTTAAAAAGCTAGCTTACAGTATTTAGGGAAAGAAGAAGATGTAGTCACCTGACAAATCATAGTACAAATAGATGAGGGCTCAAGTTTTGCACTGACAATGACTGTCAGAGTTCAAATAGTGCTAGCAAGAGGTGAGGATAGTTACGAGTTTCATGGAGATTGTTAAACTAGGGTTCGACGTGAAAGGCAGATAGTTAGGGTAGCTGGTATAGTAGGGAAGGTAAGTATTTTCGGTATGTGAGAAAAGACATAGGCAGGACTGAAGGATTCTCTGTGGAATTGAAAGGCTTTGCTGGGGAATGGTGGATTATCGAGTTTGAGACAGCATTGGATTAGATTAGGTTTGAGAAGGGTTTACTTTATCCAAAGGGTAATAAAGAAGTGACTTGGTAAGTGCGGGTAAATAGTTTTGTAGATTTTGGTTCACCTAAAAGTGGTTGTTTTTAATATTGCATTAGGGTCTTTTTCTTAATTATGTAAATGATAGACATTAGAGAAAATGTATAAGCTGTAGAAAAAGTAAGAAAAGTTATCTTATTGATTTTTTTGTGTGAATTTTGGAATACCTTTTCTAGTGTGGTAATTTTGAAATTATATATATTACCTTTTAGTACCTGCAAAATCATATATCTGTTATTGTCCTCGACATTCATTTACTTGCCTCCCTCCCTGGGTCTTTAAGTGAGGGACAGGATATTTCTTTATCTCAGCATCTCAAGCATTAAGATTGATTGATTGATTAAGATTTATTGATACTCATGGAGTTTGTGGACTCTGTGGTCTCTAATTTCACAAGGGCTTCTTAATAGAAGGAAGGGAAAGCTTGAGTTAGTGCAAGATTTCTAACAGCCTCTGTAAATAGAGGGATGAGAACCAGAAATGCGTAGGGCTCGGGGTGCTAGCATACAGCCTTGAAGTGTTTGAGTGATATATAGGGAAAAAAATATACATGAATTTGCTTTGAAATGGACTAGCCCTATAATTCTAAACATCACCGGGGAATACTTGTTAGAAATGCAAATTCTTGGCTCCCATTCCAGGCCTAATGAATCAGAAACTCTAGGACAGACTCTTCAAGCTAACAGTCCTCCGTGTGATCCTGATGAATGTTCAGGCTTGAAAATACTCGACTAAAGAACTGTGAGCCTATAGGACTGTTATACTGAAGACAACACCACAGAAAGTTTGAAAGTACAAAGATATAAGTGATATCAGTAAGCAACCAATGAAATGGCATAAGACCATAACTCTATGAGAATAAGATTATATTGTTACAAAGAAAGTTCATGTATTGTAAATGGATAAGATCCACCTCTCTTGTTTAGATCATTGCCTTCCTGATTTTAACATTTAAGTACATTAAGTAGAATTAAAACAGGTTAGTCTTCCGGGAGGGGCCTCACACTCACAATCTCTACCCAGATTTTCTCTTCCATATCCCCATAACTGCCTGTTGAACTTTTCCACTTAGTTGCCTTATAGATGCCTCAGGTCTCTAAAACTACGTGTTCTCTGCATGTGTTTCCTATTTCAGAGAACTGGATTGCCTTCCACTAAATTACTCAACTTGGTTATTCTTGGCTGATTTCTCACTAAATGGTGTCAATTCTGCCTCCTCATAGTTTTCAAAGGTACCTATTTCTCTCCATCCCCACTGGTAACTTTCTAATTGAGACTATCATTAGTTTCACACTCCATCATTTTAACAATCATTTAACTACCATCTCAACTCTTTCAGCCTCTAATCCATTTTCAGTGCAGCCTAAAAAAGCTGTCTAAAATATAAACTTGATTAGTTTTTTACTTAACAACTCTTTAGTGGCTACCCATTAACTTCTCAATAATATATAGCCTACTCAACTTGGCATTTAGGGTCTTTGGGATTCATCTCTTGCTTTCCTTCTAGAGTTCTCTTTCGTCTTTTCACCCCAAATCCTTGGCAATTGTTATTCCCTTTTCTTGGAATTGTATTCTTAACCTTCCTTTTCTGGGCTGACACTGCTAATCCTTTGGGTGGCTGCTTAGAGAGCTCCTCTTCCATGAAGCCCTCTTCAACTTGCTGGTTGTCCTCATGTCTTGAATTTCCCCTTTAACATCAATTATCACACCTTTTAGTACTTGTTGGCTTATTATTTTATCAAGCATACCCTTACTTTACCCCTATTCACATCCCACCAGATTATAGTCTCAACAAGGCTTAAAACTCTATCTGTTCTATCATCTTATCACTTAGCTGTGAAACGGACTAGTAAGGAGCAGATGTACAATGAACATGTTGAAATTAATGAGTATTCTAGACCTGGTAATTTGAAATTGTTTTAAAGATTAATGTATTTTCTACCTTTCACCCACCACTATTCTTTTGATTCTATTTATTTATCCTTTCACTTAGTTTTTGTAGAATGCTTTCTGTGTACCAGACACTTCACTCATTATTGAGATTAAACTCTGACAAGACTGAAAGACTATTTTCAACAAGACTGTTCCTCTTGGAGGAAATAGATAATTAAAAAATAGCTTATGTACAGTAGTGAGAATATTAAAACAATTTATTTATGTACAGTGCATAAAGAAAGAGGAAGAACAGTGCTAAGGGAACAGCTAGAAGGGGCAGCTAATCCTATATGGGAAGTTATGTGGTCCGTAAGCCACTACTTAAAAACTTGCTATGAGTTTTTCAGTTAAAGAATGAGAACACTGTCCTGGTAAAAGGAAACAGGCAGCGATGTCCACTAGTAAACAGGAGGAGATGACACTTTATGACTAGAGGTTGAAGCATTAGGAAGAAAAGCAGCCTGGAGGTGGATTTGGGATAGTTTATGTATAAGAACAGTTGCAGTGTGGGAAATGCAATGAAGAAGGCAAAAGATAAGCTAGACCAATTGGATGTAATCTAGGGGAGAGATGAAAACAGCCAAAATTTAGGAAAAGACTTCCTAAAGATAGAGTAATCAATGGATTAGAAAAAATGTTTTGAACAGAGAACAGACCTTGGGCATTAACTACATTTGTAGAGAGGTAGAACATTCTCTTCTAACCCCCTTCTTTCCTGTAGCTCCTGGCTGATAGGAGGCAAGCATTTCACAGAAGAACTCATAGCAAAAATCCCAGCTGCTGGAGTTACAAGCTATGAAGTCTTAAGGGGAAAAGGGAGAGATCACCCCAAAAGTCAGCTGGAATTTATTGACGAGTAGCATTCCTGTCATTGTCTCTCATTTGAGAAGAAACCAGCATTAAACAAGTCTATTTTTATTTTCCTGCACTTGTTGTGTATGTATATTTTCCCACGAAGTCATTTAGAATCCTTGGATAATTTTTAAACTTCCCTCTTGTAAAATCTCTGATTATCAAAGCTATTCCATTTTCAAGAAGTTTATTTCTTTACAAGATGCATTTTCTTGTCATTTTAACTTCTGATCAATTACATTTAACATTTTTTAGGAAAAATCATAAAAATAATAAAATTTGAAAGCACTTTAGAGGTCATTTGTTTCCAGTCTTTAGTTTTGTAATGAAAAAGCCAAGTTAGAGTCTATGCGAAAAGATTTATCCAAGATCACATGGCTAATGGTGGCAGTGAACTTGAGTGTGATCCCTGTTTTCTAGCCTCCCTGTCTCACTTGCTGTTCTGACAATGCAGGAGTCCTTTTGAAGACCTAGAGATCATGATCAAGCTCATGTGTTGATGACTCATTTTAGAAATTAAGTTTGAACAGATGTCTTAGCATAGTTGGGATTTTCGGTTCTTTAATAAAATATAAAATATCTAAACTGGTTTCTGTACTCCTTGACAACAGTAGCCACTGGGTTTTTCATTTGCTTTGCTTACACATAGTAGGCATTTAATAAATGTGCTTTGAATCTGTCAGTCATACTATCTCACATTTAATCAGGATTTTGTATTTACAAAGACTTTTGTCTCTTTAGCAGCTATTTGTTTCCATTTATGACATCTTAGTATATATTTTTACATCATTATTTTCTCAGAAAACTATTGTATACCTTTTTATTGCCTTTATAATGTCATTTCAGCATTCATGATGCTTTGTGCTAGCATTTATTTTCTGAAATATTGTGATAGGATAATAAACACTTAATGCTCATTAATTATTTTTCTTTCTTTACAAATATAAGGCACATTTGAGAGAAATTAAATGATTTATTGAAACTATCTTAGGAGTCAGTAAAAGTGCTGAAAATTAAACTGAGGTCTTGACTTAGCATCTTTTGCAATGTTCCATATAATTTATTATATTTATTAAGTTCGTATATTTCTCCATTAGTGATGTTATTACTCAGCCTCATCACTATTAGCTTCAGGATTTTACTGCCTCCTGCTAAAATATCTGACTAAGGAGGATTATTCAGAGGTATGTTTATGGAAATAGAATGTATCTTGCTAAAATTTGTAGTTCTTTTGATAAGAAAGGCCAAAAAGAAAAAGAAAGAAGGAAAGGAATAGAAATAAAAAAGACGGAGGGAGGAGAAAAAGATGTTTCAAGTAAAAAGTGACTGTTTCTTGCTCTCTTTACACTACTGAGAGGCCCATCTTCCTATATGTGTCCTTTGTAATTTGGGTATCACGGTTTTCCAAGAGTCTATTGAGATGACAATTGCAACTGCTTGCTAATACTTCCTCATTGTACTTTTTCTTAGACACCTTCAGGGAAGACATGACTTCCAGAGAACAGAATACGAAGAAGAGCAACAGAGCGAAGAAGATCAACAGAGCACTAAGAATAAGTCAGTTGGATGCACTTGAACTAAACAAGGCCCTGGAGCAGCTAGTTTGGTCACAGTTTACTCAGTGCTTCCATGGATTTAAGCCAGGGCTGTTAGCCCGCTTTGAACCGGAGGTGAAAGCATTCTTGTGGCTTTTCTTGTGGAGATTCACCATCTACTCTAAAAATGCCACAGTGGGACAGTCAATTTTGAATATTCATTACAGAAATGATTTTTCCTCCAACCTGAAATATCAGCCACCCAGTAAAAATCAAAAGTTCTGGTATGCTGCCTGTACAATTGGTGGGAAGTGGTTAGAAGAACGATGCTATGATTTGTTCCGAAACCATCATTTAGCATCCTTAGGAAAAGTCAAGCAGTGTGTGAATTTTGTGGTTGGACTTTTGAAATTAGGTGGGTTGATTAATTTCTTGATTTTCCTTCAAAGGGGCAAGTTTGCAACTTTGACAGAACGTCTCGTAGGCATTCATTCTGTATTTTGCAAGCCCCCAAATGTACGTGAAGTTGGCTTTGAGTATATGAATAGGGAACTTCTCTGGCATGGTTTTGCTGAGTTTCTGATTTTTCTCTTACCACTTATCAATATCCAGAAGTTGAAAGCCAAGTTGTCTTCATGGTGTATCCCTATTACTGGTGCTCCTAATAGTGACAATACTTTAGTCACCAGCGGCAAAGAATGTGCTCTATGTGGAGAGTGGCCCACCATGCCTCACACCATAGGATGTGAGCATATCTTCTGCTATTATTGTGTTAAGAGTAGTTTTTTATTTGACATGTACTTTACTTGTCCTAAGTGTAGCGCAGAAGTACATAGTCTGCAGCCACTGAAGTCAGGAATTGAGATGTCAGAAGTAAGTGCTATTTAGACCCTAAAATTGTTTCATGTGAGGGAAACTTAAAGTTTAAATCTTTAATAGTAGTCATGCTAAGGATACCAATTAGGTGTCTTTTATGAAAGTGTGTGCTTCTCAGCCACTATCTTCTGTTCCTTTCCAGGTGTGGCTAAATTCTAATCACTGGAAACCACATGATTCTAAATATATTATAAAAATAGAAATTTTGAAAAATCATTGTATTCAATTTTTAATGTCAAGAATAATGGACATTTTTTAATCATATGACCACAAAGAATGCTCCTTCATTTTGCTACTTTGTAGAAAGAGGTTGGACTCTAAAAAAATAAAAAATTTGGAAGACTGGGATGATTTTTCATTTATTTTGAGAGATTTTGTTAAACTATCATAATCTGGCAATAATTAGACTGGATTGTTTTAGCCTTAAGATCTGATGCCCCTGGTGTAATCTTAAACTATTCTCTGCAGCCAAAATTCAAGGGAGTTCAGTCAGCTTTATTCTCAGATAGAGTGATGGCTTCCAGAGGCTGAAGACTTATGTTCTACCAGCTTTCTGATCTCTCTAGGAAGAGAACTTCTTGCCAAGTATTTCCAGCAAAGTCCAGGAATTCACTCATTTTGGTCTGCCTGGGATTATGTGCACATTCTTGAACCAGGATGAAAAAAATAGTGTTCTCAACTACTGTAGGTGACACACCCTCACGCATATCCCAGGAACCATAAGTAGGAGAGGAGGTGATTCACCACAGAAAACTGAAGCTGTTAAAAGAATTGTGGATACTAAAGAGGTGAAAACAATAGATCCTTTTTTTGGAGTCTACATCTGCCTTTTTTATACCAAAACTCTATAATCTTAATTTTATCAGTAGTCTAGTCTGATAAGGACATAAGTAACTGAATGGGTGTTTTAGATTTTGGATTTGAAAGGATTAAAGTTAACAGGGTTCTGTTACTATTATTTTGATAGCAAACTAAATCTGAGTAGTTACCACATTGTCATAAGTTTTAGCATGAAAACACAGCACATTACATATATACTGAGTTGTCCTTATTATGGAGGTTTTACTTTTTTCCCCATGTCACCATGGCACTTAATACAATATATGTTTTTAAAATGTTTCATTTTTGCTTAACATCTGCTGTTCCCACTGGGTTATAATGATTATGGGGTCAAAGACTATGGCTGTTTTGCTCATCACTGGATAACCAGAACCTACCTCTTAGTTCCCTTGTACCAGGAAAGACATTTTGTTAGCTGAATGATTAAACTTAACATCAGAGATGGGTTTCGCAGATGTTGAAAGGGGTTTGAAATGCAAGATAGTCATTAGGGAACAACACCTATGAAAGGAAATGGCAAAAAAAGAAAAAAAATAGGTAAAGATGTAAAGCTGTAATGCAGACCTAACTGTTTCTGCCAACTTAGAGAGGATGGAACTAGCGTTGTCTGTAAAAATGTCCTGGATTGGGCTAAAGTAGTCAGACTGTTTATCTACACCTCTGTCACTGGATGTGGGATTCTCTGGGAAGGTCTTGACCTTGCATGTAGGAGCTCTGTGCAGCAGAGGCAGACCCTGAAAGAGCGTATAATAGCTAGAGGTAATCCACTGATCCTGCTCTCCAACACTGGGCAACAAGTCCATCCTTGAAGGAGTAGCTGGGTGACTGTCTTTGTGGGTACCCGCAGTCTAATACTGTCTCGATAGTTTTTCTTTATATTCCGCCCCCCCCCTTTTTTTTTTGGGTCATATTTTAAGAATATGTAAACAACACACTAATGGCAGGTAATTTTAATAATCAGCAGATTTATAACTGATTTGTACACTCAAATGCTGTCTCAGGGAGCCCTGCCATGCTACAGAGTTACCCTACCTCACAGCTAGCCAAGTTTCTGTGACATTCCTGGGCCCCATTCAGAGACCTGTTTCCCTGCACACTATTAAGAGACTTGCTTTGATACTGGTGCTTCTGGTCTCACTCCTCTGTGGGCTCAGGACTTAAGATTCAAGATAATGGTCATGTTTAGCTACATTCCACTTTAGCATCATGAACCTAACCATCAGACTTACATGAATGTCTCACCTTGGGAAAATAAGAGCTTTTAACCAGGATTTTTCTTTTCTCTTGTATGCAACTTATTTTCAAATCGTATTTGCTACATATGTATTTGGTGTATCCAAGTAGCTTCAGTGATAATATCTAAAACCACTAATATCAAAGTTAGTGTAAGACATGTCCTGGTCCATGCTCCCAGCTCCCTTATTTTTAATGTTTAGTGACTGGCTTTTGGACAAATTTATTTAACTTCTCTAAACTTCAGTTTTGTCAACCTATGGAATGGCAGGCCGCTGTATTTATTTTCTATACTCAGATGTATACATGAGTAAAACAAATACCTACTTTCATAGTTTACATTCTTAGAGGGGTGATAAACAATAAACATGTGTAAGATAATTTCAGATGTTAGACATTCTCTGAAGAAAATAAAATAGACTAAGGGAATGGAGAAGACAAGGGGAACTGTTCTAAATTTAATAATCATGGAAGGCCTCTTTGAGCAGTTGAAATTTGAAAAGATATCTGAATACAATGAAAGAGAAAGCCAAGCCAAAAGGGTATCAGGGTATGTAAGTGGTGGGTGCCGAAGCTCTGAGATGACAGTCCTGTTCACAGAACAGCAAGATTTCAGTGAAGAGCAGAGAGGAAGGAAGAGGGAGATGAGGTGAAGAGGACACAGGACCAGTCTGTGCAGGCCATGGTGGAAAAATAGCTGACTTTATTCTAGTATGAGGAAGCCACTGGAAGACTGTAAGCAGAGAAGTGACATCACATTTATGTATTTAAAGGATTACTGTGGCTAATGTGTAAAAGCAAGAAAGCCAGGTCAAAGGCTATAGCAAATAATCAATCCAGATGAGCCTGGATTGTTTCCTATTAATTTTGTGGCACACTGACAGTGTCACTATTCCAAATTGTCAGGAACATGGAAGTGAAAAAAACCTTGGAGACCAAAATAGGTTTTCATAGATTCCATACACTATCCACTCATGAGGCAATTATTCAAGTACCCAGATAGAGGCTGCTGTATTTTGAATAAAATTCTAATGAACTTTGACCAGCAGATTAAAAATACCAGATAAGTAGAAGAGAGAAAATTGGTAAAAGCAAGCAAGCTTACAATAACAAGAAATAATAGAAAAACCCAGTATCAATAGGGAAAAAAATTTTTTTTAAATAGGCTGTGGTAACATTTAGCGTAGGGACACATAGGATCTGAAAACTAACTGAATAGTAATTGTGGTTTAAAAAATGACCTTGGATCAATAAAAGCTACATTCTGTATAATTTAGTTAAGAAGGCAGGAACATTATTATTACTATATTTGAAGACGTAGTCAAAATGTGTTGGCACTTGAAGGCAAAAACTTGATTTATTTGGAACATTTGCTTTTAACTAAAAGCCTTTTTTCTCTAGCAACACTCAATAAGTGAAGTGTTACTGCATTAAGAAAAGATGTTTTCAACAATGAAATAATTCCAAACATTTATTTTCAGCCAAGCTAATTAGCCATATACCTATAGAACCAATGTTCACGCTTCTCTGTATCTAAAACAAGGACGTAATCTATGTTATATTCGTCATCACATGTAAGTTAGTAAATATTTCTAGGTTTTGCATGTCTGGTTTTTGTTTTTTTGTTTTTTGTTTTTTTTCAAAGAGTTTATGAATCATGAAACAAGACAGAATAAGCTTTTATGTTTTCAGGGAGTCTTATTTAAAAAATGTAATTACTATTTTGTGCAGTGGCCTTCATTAAATCCTGTTTGGTTATTCGGGTGATTAAAGCAAATCAAATAAGGTTAAACCAAGTTACTCCAAAGACTAGGAAATCCAAAATCATGTTATTCAGTAGGTAGTTCACTTACTTAATAGCAGTAGAAAAAATTTTTCTCTTTGACAGATTTAACTCTTACCTTCACTGAAATACCAGAACCAATAAAGTGTAATTCTGTTTAGTTAAGTAAAGCTGATTTTAAAATCAGATGGATGTGTACTTTTTTGCATTCATTAAGTGTAACAGTGTTATTTCAAAGAAATTATAAGAATGCGGAATAGATTTATTGAAATAGTGTTGAAAATAGCACTGTTCATAATAAAGAGGTTAAACATTATGAATGCTTAACCTCTGGGGAATAAATAAAACAATATAGATATTTAATTGACTCAAATAATGCAACATAAATACCATCAAAAATAATTTTGTGTAAAAATATGTATGAATAATTTTGATTTGGGAGAGCATTCATAATAAATTGATAGAAGTAGGATGTTAAGTACAATATGATCTCAACTATGAGATAAATAGGTGCACATGCGCATATAGTAAATGTCTCTAGGCAATTCAATTTTGATTTTCTTTATACTTTTTCCCTATTTCCCAATTTTTTTATAATGAACAGTAATACTCTGACTTGTTCAGAACAAGTTATTGATTTCTTTAAAATCTCATGGACAATTTTATTTCAGTTCAATTCAAAGGCAAAACATCTGTACAGGTAGTAAATATATCTTTTAAATATGTGAATGGTGGGGGAGATGTTAGAAATCCTAAAAGCCTTAGAGCACCCATTATTGCATTATAATAAAGCTACCTTTATGACCAGTGGCAACTCATGAAAAAGTTTGAATTACTTCATACATTTTAAATTACATATTAAATCTCTGACTCAGTTTATACACATTTTAAACTACTTAGAAGTATGTATGCAACAAAAAGATAAAAATGTTCTACCCCTTTTCTAAAAATATTCTTGTGAAGTATACAGTATTTGTAGATAAACATAATTTAGTTTAAAATACCTAGAACTGGTATACCAGATCAAAACAATTTACATGAATATATTACCAATTTGCCTAAGCCTATAACATGACCATATTTTCTCTACTAAGAATCAACAAAGGGTCTGATCCAGGATTTTGTATTCCTTCCAGATGTGAGCACAAAAAATGCTGACATTTCTGAAGCATTTTTATGATTTGTTAGCCAATAAGACATAATACCCTTTGAACTTCAGCTGACACTGTCTAAATAGTCACAATTCTGAGTTAGTGGAACCAGAAGCTTTGCTGTTCTGCAAGGTGTCCAGTATGGTTCCCTGGTAAACATGTATCACTAAGCATTCAGGAATCAGCATCCCCTTCTGACAGCCTCTATCCTTTTAAATCCACATAAATTTGTAAAAGTGCCTTACAAAAATTATAAAATACTACAGTTCCTTTCCATCAAAGGAAATTATGGTTAATTACTTTTAAAGCACTTGGCTCCAGCCCAAACACAAAGGGCAAATTCAATGAGAACAAAGACCCCTGCTGCAAGTGATATTTTTTAGTATCTTCAGACCTGGATTATCCCTTACTTTCAACAAGATAACCTTTTTCAAACGACCAAGTAGACGGTGAGCTCAGTGAGGACAGAGGCTTTATCTTTCTCATTTTTTTTTGTGATATGAGGACCAAAAACAGTAACTGGCACAATACAGGTATTCAGTAAATATTTGAAGTAATATTTGGAGTTTGATCATGAAGTCCCTCACATACTGAGCTGATAATATTATTACAGAAGATTTCTACATGCCTTTCTCTAACTGCAAAGAGGCCAACACCCCTAGTTTGTCTTTGTAGTGTATGTTAGGAGTGCCATTTTTAATTTAAACTGTTTTGTGGTGTTCTTGCTTTGAGGGAAAACACAGTTGTAATTCAGGAGCACAATAAGAGAATTAATAACTTTTCTTTGAAAATACATGCAATTTTGGAGCTGTCAATTTCAGCTATGTCTCTTTAAATACTTTTTCTTCTAGAATCCAACTGGGTAGATGAGATTTTTTTTTTAATTCCATTATAGAAGTAATAGCCCTGTTTTGGTGTTTTGTAAGCAGATAATATTCTGCTAGTGACTGTCTTTGCCATAATGCATTGCTCTGAATTCTGAATTCTATTATTTTACATCTACAGCAGCTTAAAGTGTATTTTTTATAAACAGCAAACTTCACCTCATAAAAATTCATTACATAAGGGCATAAACAAGTGCTTTTCCTTCTAGTCATTGGCAGTAAGTGATTCATCAGTTTTCCACAGAAAACCAATTTCACTGCAGATGTTCTGTAATTTCCAATCTCTGTGAATTGTGGAGCCATATCACACAATCCCAATGCAAAGAAAATAAGGATTTTTTTAAGGTCTGTGCATAATCTCTTTAATAGGATTGAATATCATTTGCTGTCTCATCAGTTTTATTTTTTTAAAAATTAAATAATAAGTCTCCTTTCTTGTGTATGTTAATTCCACATATGAATGAATAACTAGTAGAAAGTTCAAACCCACTGATCACTTGACATCTGAAAACAATAACTTTTACTCCTTTTGTGGACGTCAAACTAGAAATACTAAGAGAAACAAAATTTTTCCAATTCTAAATTATTTTCCCTCATCAATGTTTATTTACTTTTTTTCAACCCCAGTGCAGGAAAACTGTAGAGTGCTGTGGAAAACTAAGTAAATACCCACTTTACAGTCAGCAATGGAAATCCTAAGAGTTATCCTTGGGCAATTTACCTTCACCAATATTTAACTTTCATTTTGTCCACTGTTTTAACATTGAGAACTGGAAAAGGAGACATTCATATATAAAACTTGGAGTTAGAAAAGAAATCCTTGCAGATTCAGTGATGGTCTAAGGCCATATATGATAAATGAAAATGTTTGAGAAATGCTGACACGGAAAAGGTTAAATGCCTTAGAAATTAAAGTCTAGTCTTTTTAAAAACACCTCGACCCTGGGATTGAGAGATTGAATCAAAAGCATGGTAATTAAATTTACTAATAACTCAAAAGTTATGAGGTATTTTAAGGGTGAAGTGACATTTTCAAGATAACCAATTAAATTCTGAAGCTGGTCCTTATTTACCCTCTGCCTTCCACTGCAGCTCTGGTTACCCACATATTTCTTTTAATGAGTTACATAAGGAAGGTCCGTGGAGTTATCTCAGCAGGACCATTCTTATGCAGAAACCTCAGATTGAATTTCAAGAAATATAAATATCACCCATTGGGTCTACTATGGTGCCTGAAATTCCATCATCAATGAAAGGTAGTATGTCTACATTGGCAGAGAATTATTTACAATATAAAAAATTACATGGAATGTGCTGCTATACCTGAATTTCTGACACCAGGCAGAAACTTGGAGCAGCAAGAAAAGGGAGAAAAGTTAGCTTCTATACATAAAGTCATAAACAATACAACGGCCTATCAAAAACTGTCTCCTCATCCTCTGCACTCCCCAATTATTACATGTTGCCCTTTTTCCTTCTGTCCTGTTTCATTTGAAACTGGCTTCTTTATATTAACTGAAATTTAAGGTCACTGGAATAATTACACCCATACTTCATTCCATCTGATTCATACACTTTCTTCAATAAGCTGAGCACTAGGAATCAAAAGGCAATTAAAAGACCCTAATCTACCAAAGGAGAAGATGCTGAGAATAAACAAAGTGGTTAGAGAGCATCAAGAAGTAAGTAATTCCACCAGGGACCTATGGAAGGTCTTCCAGGGAAGTTGACACTTAGATTCTAGTCTTGATGAATATACAGGGTATCTTCAGCAGAAGAAGGACATTGAAATAAGGGGAAAAAACAGATCAATAGTCATTCCATAGATAATCATTAAGTACATATGGTGTGCCAGACACTGCTAGGTAAGCACTGAGGATGAAAAGAGGAAACACAGACTTGTTTTCTGCCTCTAAGGCAGTCATAGTATTCTTAAATAATAGTTATCACTGTGGAAAACAGTTCAGTCAGAGGATTTTGTGCATGTGCAGGGTGAAGACAGGCTCTTAATTAGGCATCATTTAAAGAATAAAAAAACACAGGTAATCTCAAATTGGAGATACCCCATTTCCTAGAATCAGTAGTGAAAGTTAAGGATGCCTCAGAAGACACAGGTTAGCAAAATCAGAAGTTTCTTGAAAAGAGATGAGATGAAACAAACTGCATGACAGTTTGGCTGAAAAAAAAAAAAAAAAAACCCACGAAATCCTTAGCCCTACTCACTAACATATCTTCTAGAATGTTTTATTTAACAGTTTCTCCCAAAAGCTAATTGTTCTTACATTGATCTCAAAAAAAAAAAAAAAAAATCAGAATTATTGCATAAAAGTTACTCAAATGGAACTACCCTTTAGAGTATTGGTGATAGTAAAGCAGACACTGGTTAGAAAGCCCTATTTGAAAATATGTGTTATAACTGGTAAATAGGTACAATGTGTTCTTGAGTAAATCAATACTTGAGAGGAAGACTGCCAATTTTTTTTTTTTGACTCAAGAAATGGAGATACTGATTCAGAAAACATATTAATGGGAGTTTTTTTCAATTTTATTTAATTTTTATTTTTACATATTAAACTCATGTAAATGTTCCCCACTCCTCAAATATATGTCAGCACACCTTGTCCTCCACCTAATCACCAAGTGATCACTGTTGTTCAATGAGTTCCAAGATATTGCTGTTTTATCAGAAGTCAACATTGAACCTGCTCCATGGTGGTATCAGTAATTGTTAATAATTATAATAATTTTCAAATTAATGATTGTTAATTTATCATTTAAATTAAATGATTATTCTTAAATTACTCATTCAGTTATTACTTGAATGAAGAGAAGAATGAATGTCAAGAGAAAGGTAAAACATAAGAGATACTAACTTGACCTCATATTAGCAAAGTTATTGTCTGGTGGTGCTATTTTTAATAAGTATGCCAAGTGTTATTGGACTTACAGAGAAATGAACATCTTATATTACTGGTGAACTATAAATTGTTTTGGAGAGCAGATTGGTTATATGTACCAGAAGCTTTAAAATATGCCTCCTTTCTCACAAGGAATTCTATTTCTATGATATTATTAATATATGGAGAGATTCATCTACCAGGATGTTCATCTCTATATGCTATGGTAAAATTGTCATTGATCAAAAATCTGCAAGAGGACAGATTAAATAAGTCATGCTGTAACAATATTTAATGACATAAGATTTTTTTAGTATACTAAAGTAACAGCTGAAAATATAAGCAGAATGTGCAATATTATTATTTTCCCAAGACATAATATACTTTTGTATATTCATAACAAAAGACTAGAGAAATTGTAACAAAATGTTGGTAATAACCATCTTGGATAAATTCGGATAATTTTTATTTTTTCCTATAACATTTTGTATTTTCTACAATATGTGTGTTACAAAATAAAAGTCTAATAAAAGTGTAAAGGCAGCCACATACAGAAAAAATTTCAAATTATATGACAAATAAAGGATTCATGACCTTAGTCCTCATCTTTTCCTCCAAAAAGAATGAGTAAAAGACACTAAAAAGATAATTCTCAGAAAAGAGAAAAATAATTGCTGTTAAACATAAAAAATGCTATGCTTGGTCAGCAATGAAATACTAATTAGAACATATGAGTGCTAATATTCATTATCAATGAAAACCCAGTAATTTTTGCTAGTATGAATAAAGAGCTTTAAATAACTCATAACTTTTGCCCCAGAAATTCCACTTTTTGCAATCTGTCATAGGAAAGCAGTCCAAAATGGGGACAATGATTTATGTAGAAATAGGTACATCACAAGGTTATGTTTATTCTTAAGATTCATGTGTGTATATATTAGAGGAATTTATGGAATAAACCTAAGGAAACTATATGTTTAGTCACCAGTTATTTTGACTGAAGCTAATAGAATTGGCAAAATGATTTCTAACCTGGGACCAAGACAGAGATGATGGAGAAAATGGCCCAATGTCCTGCCCACTTTCAGAGGAGATAGATAGATAGATGATAGATAGATAGATAGATATTGATAGATGACAGATAGAGATAGATACAACTGATTGTATGAAACCCATTCACATTAGGGAGGGCATTTTGCTTTACTTAGACTTCACCAATTTAAATGTTAATCTCAGCCAAAACAAATCACAAAGCACCCAGGGTGATGTCTCACCAAGTATCTGAGCCCCTCAGGGTATCAACCCAAGTGATGTAAAATTTACCAAGTTGCTCTGTGGTAGAAGAGCTTCTAGTCAAAGAGAAGGAACTGTCCTTTGTTGCTCTAGGACTTAAGGAACAAAATATGGTCAGAGTGGAGAGAGAGGCTTTATTACTTAAGAGTCAGCACCATTTTGATACCTCAAGCATTTGCAGCTCTGGGATCTGGCAAACAGGTCTTATCTTCAAGTGATATTTGCTACACTGTAACATACAGCTAATAAAATAGTCCCTTATAATACTGAATCTAATTTTACACTATGCTCATGCCAAAAGACAAACTGAAATACTGCCACATAAGACAACAAATATTTGACTTTTATTCTGCATGTTGAGATGAAGTACTTTCAATTAAGTAACAAGGATAGCAACCTAAATTCAGTAGCTGGTATACCATAAAGACGCACATTTCTCATCACTCAATGAAGCTACAGGAATTAAAATACTGTTTTAGTTGGTTAGTTTGTTAGATGAAGTCACTAGCAATGACTGACAGGGTAAAAAGACATTGGGCTGTTGTTGCTGTTTGCATCTTAAATTCCTGTCACATGGTAAGCATTCTATAAATGAATATTGATTAATAGATTTCCCATAAATTAAATGCGAATTCACTTTTTAAATGTTAATGTATTTGAGTTTCTCTTAGTTCCTGGCTTTACTAAACCACTTAATCTTTCGAATGTTGATTTTCCTGTTTCTTACCATTCTGATTACATTACTATCCTTATAAATAGGTATTAGTATACATAATTACTAGAACTTAGCAATGTTCTGCTCTACTAAAAACATTAACTGTTAGACACTCTGATCTGTCAGAACCCACTTCTAATCTCCAGCGAGAATGAGTTGAAAGGCAGAATGTGTTCCAAGACGGTCCTTAACTTCCTGAACTAGTGAACTGGATTTCTATCTTACTGACCTTCTGTTTATCCCTTGAAAAGACAAACAACATTAGCTGTGTAACTAACCTTCTGGCTCAGTTTCCCTCTTTGTTCTTAGTCAATTATTTTCTTTTTTTCCATTTTCTTTCAAAATTCTCCACCGCTAAAGTGTTTGAAAAAAAAAACAAAAACTTGATTGTTACCAACTTACATTTTTCCCCATTTATTTTCCTTAAATTAACTAGCCAATTCATTTAGCATTAAATGAAAACAAGATATTTTATATTTATTCTTTCTTCATTTAAACATAGATACTTGATACCTGTACACTTATTTACAAAGTCAGGTCATTATGAAGAACTCTGTTTTGAAATAAAATTGATGTCCTATGTGTAAAGAATATCAAATCATAGCCATTGAATTCAGAATCACAAAACTAACACAAACTATTCAATTATTACATTAAAAAATCAGGGGACATGCACCCTGGTGTCCTAGTGGGTAAGTCCACCAGGCATATCCCAAGGACCTGGGTTTGTGATCTAGGGTTGGGGCAGTGGGGGAGTTTGGGGTTGGGTGGGGATAACCAAGATGAGCAACTAAATTAAATAAATCTTTTCTTCCTCCTCTCTTTTCTGCCTGTCTTCTTACTCATTTTTCTTCATTCCTGCCTATACCCTTCCTTTAAAAAAATAATAATTCAGAGGAATGCAGACATAATATATCCAAAGACAAATCAGGATTTCATCTACAACTACTCTTGAATAATCCATCAATTCAATTAGGACTTTTAGACCAAACTTGATCTGATATATATATATAGTAATCATTTCTATAATAAAGTCATGTAATCATAGCAAACACTATACAGCTATGAAAATATTAAAAGGCAAGTGTTTTGAAGGGCTATTCTGTTTTTTTCCCCAAATTTTTGTAGTTGAGGAAATATTTCTCTTAGAAGAACCAAACCAAGTTCTTACTCCTCCATTCCTGATTTAGTCAGCACTAATTTCTGGTCATAGATTCACTGGAAAATATTTAGGAAGAAATCATCGTCACAGGTTCAAACAATTTTTTGAATAATTCCTCTTATAAAATCTTTATCAATTAAGTATTGACTCCATCTTATTTCTTCCAGTGACTGAATTCACTGTCTCCTAAGAAAGTCAATTATGCTTTGAGCAGTTTTATTTACTCAAAATATTTGCCTATCACTTTGAGATAGATAGCTGCCTATTGATCAAAATTCTGCCCTGTAAAACCATTAGAAAAAGTTAAATCTTCCTTCCTCAGGATAGTTCTTTATCTACTCAAAAAAATGCAAAACAGAGTTCTCTTCCTTTTATCTAGTTAAATACCTCCGGGCCTGTTTGTAGTGGATACACTACAAAGGGAAGCTGGGTCAACTAAGTGAAAGGAAGCTGAAATTCAGACAACATTCCACTTGATAAATGTTGAGCCCCAACATGTGCGGTAGCCACCCATTGAAAGGTTGACTTTTATAATTTTCACAAGGGCACCACCTACCAGGTTCACTTGCAAACTGTCAGTTTTTATCTGGAAAAGTCATATTTTTCTTACTCAGAAATAGATGTTATATAGTTAGGGGACCAAGACATGATATGATGTCAAATCTCTCCTCTGTAATCACTTCTACATTTTTCTATTGCCATCACTAGCTTCTCAAAGATGGACTTTTTAATATTTTTTTCTTCTTAAAAGTTTTATATATGTGTATATGTATAATATATTTTTTCTATATCCTTTGTCTACATTGCTACATGCATTTTAGAATACTGAATGTACATCTGACTGTGTTTTCTATACCACACCCTACCACCAGAGAACCACCACCTTGTTCTCTCCTTTCTTCCCTTCCTCCCTCCCATCCCCTTGGTAACTATAGTCTTGTGCCCTTGGTGAATTTTGTTGGGGTTTAGTCATTGGTTTTGTTTCTTTGTATGAATGAAACCATCATGTACTTCTCTTTACTTTTGAGTGTATTTCATTTAGCATAATTACCTACAGTTCCATCCAGATTTTTGCAAAAGACAATACTTTATTTCAAAGTTATATATTGATATACAATAAATTTTACTCTGCATTATTTCATAGTTTAACTCCTTAATGGCTCTTATCTAATTACCATATCAAAACTGAACTCTGGCCTGATTTTCAAAGATCATTATAAATTGGGTCTATCTTACTTGAAATTTCAATTCAATTCATTTAAAACTTAACTGATTATTATTATCCTAAAATCATTTCTTTACTATATTCTTATAATCATATCATCATCTATCCAGTCAACCTGAATGGAAACTTGAATTTACTTTACTTCCATTTCTCCCTCATTCTCATATGCAGCTAACTACATAGCCCTATGTTTGCATTTTCTTACACATGCTTTCTACCTTTACCTTCATTTCTATTTCCCTGCCCAAATTCATGTTATCACTGACCTCCTTGTCTCCAGTCCAGTCATCCAATCCATCTTTTACAAAGAGGTTTACTATCTAAATGTCAAATTAATCCTCTATACTGTTTTAAAACCTCTTTGATAATTTTCTATTTTTACAAAATAGAACATATCCAATTCAGTTGGCATGGTATTAAAGAATCTTTAATTTTGTCCCCCCATTTGCTCTACACAATGGAAAAACCATAGTTTTCCATGGGTGCATACTTAAGATGATCCCCACTTTTTTATAACTCTGATGCATCCCATTTCTTCCCAAATGTCAGCAGCAATCACAGCTATGAAAACTTAATTATCTTAGTTTCTAGTTCATGCTGTTTACCCACGGTATTAAGCAATAATCACCTTTTATTGTCAGGATAAGAATTAGTGTAGGAATTAGCTTATTGAAAACTGAGTAAGTGCCCTAAGAACACCACTTTAAATTTTAGCATGATTTCTGGTTTTCTGTCTCTTAATATCTGACATAAATATATCGCTTCCCTCATAGTAGACTCATCCTTGTTGTAAATGCCAACAACAGAGTTGAGTATTAATTATTCTTACTTTGCATGTTATCTAGTACTTTATGATTTGTATATACTTTGTTACTGCAAGAGCATTTATCTTCTTTTTCTGCAAAAGTCCACAGACTATGCAATCTTTGAGAGTATGAATTACCAACTATGTTGATGAAAACATTTACTAATCATTTTCCCCCAAGCTAAGTAACATCAGAAGATTTTAAACTCTGAAGACCTTAGATCTAAGTCTGTTTTAAAGTTGACCCTGTTACGTTATATTGGAATATTAAGATAGTTTAATGAAAAAAAAATTGAAGTTTCTTATCATCAGAAAACTTTCTTGTTTCCCTATCATAAAATGTTCCTGACACTACAAGTAGAGGCAGGGTAGACAAAAAGTCTCCTTAGGATTTAAAATCACTTGAAACCTAGAGATAGGAAAGTAGGTTGAGTTAGATCTAAACCTAGGATATAACAGGGTATCCAGACATCCTACATTTTTCAGAAGTGATAAAGATCTGCTGTGTCTAAGCTTGATTCTCTCCCATTTGAGCCACATAATACTCAAATAATAAAAAATGAATAATCAAAAAATCAAGCAAAATTAGGTGAAGTCGTTACACTTACAAAATTATTTTCTTTGAGAACAGTTTCCAAATTTATGAAATAGTTTCAGGACTGGGAGTATGTGTACAAGGAGATAAGATTTTGCTGTATAGTGATATATGTCTAAAGAGTGATATATGTCTTAGGGAATGCTTAAACATTTACATTAATTAAACTGGCTTCACCTTTCTCATAGAGGATTGAAGACATAAAAGGAAGAGCTGTTGACCAGGTAATAGCTCCTGAGGATGTCCCATAGCCAGACTGCTCCAGGAAGCCATAGATATGCAGTGAAAGGTTGGGAGCCCTAGAATGAAAAAGGCAGTGTGTGAAAATAAAACTGGGTAAGGCAGTCTGAGACATCTCAGATCATGAAGGAAAAAAACTATCATGTAAAATTGATATCTTTTTCCCTTTGTCCTTTCTATGAAGTGTATCATTAATATTTATAATATTTTAATACTATTTGCCTCATTTTCAAAAAGACAAGTCTCTGGAGCTGGTTCCGATTGTTACCAATCAAAGAGAAGCCTGGGGTCAGGTTTTAGCTACCTAAGAAGACAATAGAACCATCTAATTGTGATTAGTCTGAATCACAGCCCCAAAGTCTTTAACAATCTGATTCAATCCATCTGTTCTAATGGCAGGCATCCATTACCTTATCTGAACTCTAGAATTCTTTAAAAGGTTGTTTTCAAACTACAGGTCAGGACCCATTAAGTGTCATTAAATCAGCTTAGCAGGTTGAGACTAGCGTTTTTGAAAAATAAAATAGAATTAAACAACAAAAACCAAATTTCTTTATACAGGGGAAGGGTAATGTATTGGAATGAGATAGTCTATACTTGATATCTAAATTGCTTTAATATAATAAATTTCCTTCTCACTTGTAAAAAGCCAGTTTAGGTGAGCCTCCTCTATCTTATAATATCATAATGTGCAATATGTGGTCTCCAAGTCAAGGTGCCACCTGCATCAATGGGGAGAAATTTTAAGCAAAGTATATTTAAGAAGCAGGGAAGTGGCTTCTGTCACATCTGCCCATATCCCATAGGCCTGCCCTTGGTCATGTGGCCACACTGTAACTCTGAGGAAAGCGGTACAATATAGTCTTGTGGGTACAGAAAAGGAAGTGAAATGCATCTATATCCTAGTATTCTATCTATGCCCAGTCTTCATTGAGTCAAACATTTTTAAGTTTTTGTAAAATGTGTAACAAAAAACTCATCTCTCCCAGAATATTGAATAATAATTTTATTTTTTTATAAAGAAGATACTCTTTGTCATCACTAGACCAAAAATGTAAGTTTTTATTTGCTATGTATTTGTGTTTTCCTATCAAGTTAATTAAACTGACATGTATTGATTAACTTGCTGGTGATAATCAATACATGTCTGCTAAAGTATCAGGCCATATGAATCAAAGATGGATTGTGCCACAATTTCTCCATTTCTCTATCATCTGTTTCTGTATCATCATCATCATCTATTTTTCTAGCCATATGTTTCCAGTGCGCTGCATCGTAAGGCCTTAGACATAATTAAAGTCTTATTCCCTAAAAAAATGGACATATTCAAAGATTCCTAGTCTTGGAAAAATATTTTACCTAAGTTTGAAGAACTTCAATTGTAGTGAATTGCTGGTGAACTGGACTACTTAGCTAAGCTTCTGATTCCTTTTGTTCAGACTCCCTCTATGGATTTATCTATTGACCCTTAGTCTTTATAGCCCAGTATCTGCCTCTAGCTAGATGTCCTCCTCCCATTTGTATGTTGAAATCCTAACTCCTAATGTGTGTATATTTGGAAACAAAAATTTTAGGAAGTAATTAAAGTGATTAAATGAAGTCATATGCATAGGACCAGTGAAGTTATAAAAAGATAAATAGATACCAGAAAGTTTTCTCTCAGCTGTTGTACAAGCATACACCAAGCAAGACCATTAGAACACACAGTGAGATGGTGAACATCTGCAAGCCAGGAAGAGACTCCTCATCAGAATGTCACCATGCTGGCACCTGATACTATACTTCTAACTTCCAGAACTATAAGAAAATTATTTTTTGTTTTTTAAACTTCCCAGTCTTTTGTGATGGTAACCCAGGAAGACTAAGACAGATGCTATCTTGTAGCAAAGAAATGATGAAGAAATCAGATTATAGGGTTAAAAAAATAGAATAAACATGTTTATATTTAATTAGATTGGTTTGTTAGCTATGTTATCATAACTATTGTTAAACAATTAAGAATAGAGGCACATAAAACTATCTGTTGTTTAAGAGTCCCAATATTTTGTTATGACAACCCAGGCAAACTAAGACAGGTATCATCTTGGATAATCAAAAATAATGTGTAAGTGTGAAGTGTTTCCTACTTTATGTAGGTTTCCCTCACCTATTAAAATTGAGTTCCTTACTCCCATCTTTAGAGAATTTTACATACACACTAACATCAAATGCTACTGTCATTACTTATGTACACATTCTTTCATCTACAAAAATATAAGTTCTTAGAGAGTAGAGATCAGTACAAAGATAATGTGTAATGGCGGGTATGTTACGGCTCTCCCTGAGACAAACCAAGCAAGCACTCTTAGGAAGTATTTTAGGCAGATTTATTATGTGTGAGTTCAGCAGGGATTCTTCCCCAAAGGCTGAGCATGGGCTTCAGGTTAGGGTACACTTATATAGGTTAGAGCAAGCTCAGGAAGAGAGAGATGTAAATTAGAGTCAGGGGTTTCAAATGCGGTAAGTTCTTTGTCTGTTGGTGACTTCAGCTGCAGCATTCCAGTAAGCTTAGATGACAGGATGTTTTATGGCTCTACTAGCTCAAGTGGTTTTTATGTCTGCCTTCATGGCTGATGGGAAGCAGTGGCAAGGCCTTTTTCACTCACAGGTAAGTGTAAATTAAATGTAGAATTCTCTATTGGAAGAGCAAAAAGAAGGTGTCACTTATCAAGAAATGCACTAGGTGGTATATACATGTTATCTATCTTTATACCTAAAGTAACCATAAGAGGCAAGCATTCTTCACTTTGCAAAAGAGAAAACAGGCTCTCATGACCCTAAGATCATGCTGTAAGAATCAGTAGAGTGAAGATTTGAACTATTTCCAAGCCTGCTCCCTGGAGTATTTTCTGTTAATATTGTTATAAATCTCCTCTCTTTCCTTTTCTCCCTATTTTATCAAACTTTGGGTTGTGGTTCCAGAATACTATCTGAGGTTCACCATTGAATCATTTTTTGTTATTTGCTTGTGTTTTTCAACCATCTCTTTTCCTTAAATACCTTCTCCCTCTTTTGTCCCAAGTCCTTAACCCATTAACTTCTATATTATTGTCTCTATCACCTTGATTAAAACAATGTAATATTGTAATATTGAGTGCCTCTATTTTGAATTGCTTAACAATATCTTCCTTGGTGTGCTAGTTATAGTAACATAGCTAATGAATCAATCTAATTAAATATAAACATTGAATATAATTTTTTTATAAAAAGAAATTGTTTTCTTTAAAAAAGCTATAATCTGATTATTTCCTTCATCATTTTTTTGCTAAAAAATAACAAGTTAAGTTCCTTGGTAATCTCGGCTCATTGGGTTTATGTTATCAGTTACAGAAGTATTTACCATCACAGGCCTTTATTTTCCCCACTCATAGTAGGCACTCAAAAGTGATATGAAAACTTAAACTATTGCAAATAAAAGAAGATTATATAACATTAATCTCCTTAAAAGACATATTTTGGTGATTCTGAAAATGAGCAACAATAAGAATAGATTAATAAAACTGAGTTACTCATATTCATCCCTAGTGAAATTGGCTTCTCTATCATGCCATTCTAAGGCAAAAGAAACTGTTATAGCTAAAGTTTTCAATATGTCATTTTAAAACAAGTGCTTCATTTAAATTTGATTGACTGTCCTCAAATCATATGGCCTTAAAATATTTATGAGTCATTTTTGGTTGAATGCAACCCACGGCAAACCATACTAACTATAAAAAAGTACATTAAGAACAATACCAGCAAGAAATCATAATAACATTTCCAAGATAAATCTTCTCCTGATCACTAGTAATATTGTTTTCTTGCTCTTTGAGTAACCATCATTATCTAATTTAAAAAATCTCCAAGTTTTAGCCCAAAGATGTTCTCACTACAGGGTTCCAAATAATTTAATAGCCTGTTTCAAGAACCATAGGAACTGGACTGTGTAAATTTAGGCCATAATTCCAATGAATCTTTGCTTAATTCTAGCTTCTAGGTTTTTCCAGACTCTGGAATCAAGGATTTGATGGAGGGAAAAAAAACACTAAATTTTCAAATTGCCAAAATACCCTACCAAATATATTTACTCTAGATGGATATATCAAAAGAAAAATTCCATGGCATTATCATTAACTTCTGTTTATTGTTATAGGATAAATTGTTAGTCCCAATTCAGTTACTCCTTAACTGCCTGTGAAGGTCTTAGGTGGCTTACTATTCAACCTGTGCTCTCAAGGAGTACAATGAAATTGCAATATTGGCTATCATGAGTCATGTACATCTCATTCCATAGAAAGTCACATGTAAGCTTCCACTACTGGCAATACATTTATTCAATTATCTGTTATTCTAGCTTATTCACACCTTTGCTCTTGTTCAATGTGTACATTTGCATGTCTACCAGATGGCAGCTGTGCTTAGTATGGGAAAAACAAAGTAAGAAGACATAATTCCCACCCTCAACGATCATACAGGATGGCTAACAGTTGCTCAATGTGTCAGGAAATGTTGTTTAGTACTTACAACCTTATAGAGTAAGTGTCATCCTCTTTTTACAGAAAGGGACAACCACAAAAATAAACCTGAGACTCAGAAAAGTATGAAGTTCAAGGTCACAGAGCTGATAGTTACAGAGCTTGAGTTCACATCAAAGGTAGATCTATCTAGTTTTAAAACCTATGAGGCTTTTATTAATGTTTTCTGCTTTCTGTTACCAGTTTAAATGTTAAAATTTTAGTGAAGTTTCTGCTTGTAATTCTTCCTCAAACTATCCTTATTCATTCTTTTTTGAACAAATTGACATTGTACTATCTAATATGCTAAAGCTTTCATATATTTGATTTTTTTAACAGAAATAGTACTATTTTAAAATATTTTTAGTCACTAAAATCCCTTACTGGGGTTTGTGCTATAAATATGCTTTTACTTCCTCCACATGCAGAGAGAATAGATCCTCAGGGATTGCCCCAGACGAAGAGTCATGAGGATGAAACAGCTGGGATTAGAATGAGAGTGTGGTCATGAAAAACTATGGCCTGAAGAAGAAGCAAAAAGGACCCTAAGTCATTCTACAATTTGAGGAGATTTTTTTCATACACCAGAAAAAAAAAGTGAGTCAATAATGAAAAATGTAAATCAAAACGGCTTCAGTATAAGGAAAAACATAGTCACTTTTATGTAAATCAAAGATCTACTTTTGCCAAAAAGGCATTCTGGGAAAGCTCTCTCCTGCACATCAGCAAAATGCAGGCAAGTTCATTTGTTTTCATCCCTTTGTCAGGAACAATTTTCCCAGACCAATGGGGCATGTAGGACTAGAATAGAAAAAGGATGAATTGAAACTCATCCTTGCTATGTAATCATGAAAAGTGCAAATAAACTGTATTTTTTTTCTTCCTGAGAAATATATTCTTGAGCAATTTTTGAAACTGTCATATAAGCAGCACTGTACACCAGGGTTAAGACTAAATCTCTTCTAGAGTCTTTCTAGATTTAAATGGTAGCCTGGAAATCAAGAAGTATTTTTTCTTTGTGTGTGTGTGTGGGGGGGGTGTCAATCTCTTAAGACAATGGAAAAAAATAACGATCTTTGGTGGGTTTTTTAAATATAAAATAGTGTTAATTTTAGTTTATTAAAATGTAATTAGGATTGTCAAACTGACATTTCACCTATACGTATTATATAATTTCTATTTTAATGCATACAATTTGAGATTTTTAGCATCATGTAATTTTATGAGTATAGACATTTAAAAAATAAATTATTCAATATTCCCACCCTCCTTTTTTTTTCTCTCTTCATTTACAGCTAATTCCCTTTATCCCATTTCCCTCTCCTCTCCCCCATCACTTTGGTACCCTTTGATTTGCCTTTTTGTCTCCCACCACTGAGTCCACAGTTGTTTCGTGTAGTTCTCTCTCTCTCTCTCTCTCTCTCTCTCCACATTCAGTGTTGTTTTATTTATGACATTCATTTGTTTTCTATTTCAGTAACATCATATGAATGCTATCACGAAATGTCGTTTTTCTCCTTCTGGCTTATCTCGCTAAGCATAATTCTCTCCAAGTCCATCCATATTGTTGCAAATGGTGGGATTTCTCCCTTTCGATGACTGCATAGTATTATTCCATTGTGTATATGTACCATATCTTCTGTAACCACTCCTCTGTTGATGGACATTTAGGTAGTTTCCAGCTCTTAGCTATTATGAATTGTGCTGCAATCAACATGGTGGTGCGTATATCTCTTCGGAGAAGTATTGTTGCATTTAGGGTCAATGTCCAGTAGGGGACCAACTGCATCATATGGAATTTCCATTCTCTAACCTTTGAGGAATCTCCATTCTGCTTTCCAAAGTGGTTGTACCATCTTACACTCCCGTCAACAGTTAATTAGAGTTCCCTTTTCTCCACATCCTCTCCAGAATTTGTTGTTTCTTTTTTTTTTTTGGATAATAGCCATTCTTACCATTATGAGGTGATATCTCATTGTTGCTTTGATTTGGATTTCCTTGGAATATTGGTAAACCTACTGTACTATATATGTAAATGCAAAAATACTGTTATATATACCTCAAAACAAGTTAAAGTCAAAATGCAACTAAAAAAAAAAAAAGATATCACCACACATGTTACAGTGTCCCATATCAAAAGCCTAAATTAGTTTTAGTGAAAATGTTGAGAAAAGCGATCATTTTGCACTGTGTATGGGAATGTTAATTGCTATGAAATTATATAAAACCATATAGAGATACCTCATAAATTAAACAAGACAACTAATGTATAAAAACTAAAATTTCTGACTAAAGTAGTATAACCATTATTGCCACTTCAGGAAGTCTTATTTGTCATCACCTATATTAATTAAAAAATGAAAACAAATCTGATGAAACATAAAAAACAAATTATTTATGCATTCTTGGAACTCTGAGAAGTCTTTATCAATATCTTCCAATTTTCAATGTTCTGCCCAAAATTCCCATTCTTTTGTCAACAAGTTACTTTAAAGCATCAATGTATTCTTCAGTGGCCCCTATATTAAATTTTTTATTTTCTGTTGTAAGAAATGACAGCAAACTTACTGACTTAAATAACATAAATTTATTTTCTTGCAGGTTTGTGGGTCAGAATTTCAATTCCTGTCTCACCAGGCAAATTCGGATCACTGACAGACTTCATTCCTATGTGGAAGACTCTAAGAGAATCTGTGTGTTGCTTATTAGGGTATGGGAGGAACTCAGTTTTATGCAGCTTTAAAATTCGAATCTGTTTCTTTCCTGTGGGTATATTGGGGTACCCACTTATCTCCTAGAGAAGACTTCTTTCTGGTCTTTGCACATGGTCCTTACATCCCAGACCCAAAATTGGTATATCGGCTCCTGCTCACATTGCCATTTCTCTCTGACCACAACCAGAAAAGATTCTCAGATTTTAAGGTCTCATGTGATTAATCACATCTGCAGAGTCCTTTTGCTTTATAAGGTAATATATTCATGGTTCTGGGGTTGAGGACATGGACATTTTACAGGGTTGTTATTCTTCTATCACAGCTCTTCCATTGTAATGAGAAACTAGATTACCTCAGACAGTCGAGTTTTCCTAGTAATTCTCTCAAATTAAGGTAGATCACAACCTCCAATGCCTGTTTTTCAGAACCAGAAGATATGGTCAAGATCCACTTCCATCCCTTTCTTTCTGTCATTCCTTAGTCTTTGCTTGCCCACACTCATTTGCTTTTTTCTTTTTTATACACTTATTTACTTTTTCCTCCCTTTTCTTTTGCCTATCTGATTCTGTTACTATTGTTATAATCATTTTACCTAGCTTCAGGATGTCCCCATTCATATTTGTAGTTCTTGAAATCTGTCCTAGATTTCTTCATTCCAGTAGATCACCTAGCTTTAATACTCATATCACAGTTCTTGGATTTGACACAAATTTGACACATTTGCCATTGTTCAATTTTAATGAAATCACACCCTAGCATATGCCTTGTTTAGAATTTTTGAGGACTTGAATGTTAAGTTCTAAATCTTTACTATTGAGTTTTCCACAATCAGTCCTGCACTAACTTTAGATCTACTTTTGTCCAGACTTCCAGGTCCAAGTTCTCTCTAAACATTCATTTATATAAGACTTGCTTATTTTCTTCTTCTTTTTTCTTCCTCCCCCTCCCCCTCTTCCTTCCTTTTACCCCTTCCTCCTCTCCCTTCCCACCTCTCCTCCTCTTTCTTCTTCTTCCTTCTCCTTCCCCCCACCTGCTCCCTGTCCCAGGTCTTGGGCTTTACATGCTTTACCCCTTAGCCAATGAGTCACAGGGGTGTACTTAGCTCTTTTTAAGAACAACTTAATTCATTAATTTATTTATCAAGTATTTATTTAAAACTTATTATCTACTATATGTGAACCAGTGCAGATTTCACAGAGAAACATTCCAATTATTCCTGAACCTCACCAAGTTTACAAACTGGTTTCACTTTTCTTTCTACCCGGCCAGATTCCCCATGAAAAGTTTCAACTATTCATGCATAAGTACTCAAAAATAATTCATTGTACAATTAGTTCACCAAATATAGTTTCTATGCTTGTGTAAGTCACTGAACTAGAAAAGCAATAACTATTAGATGATTGAACATATAAACATGAGTAAACCCTAAAATCTACTTTCTCTTTCTAAATGAGGCTGTTCAGAAGGAAAGCCATGGCCAAATTGAATTCAGTTGATGACTGATATGTATACAAGTCTTTTCTAGGCCAATGGTGTTCACTAATTTATGGAACTAATTGGTTACTACTTCAAAATTTTTCTGCTTTTCTTAAAACTACCCACATTACTAACAACTTGTTCTATGCATAACAGGAAAAATGAAAATCATCAAGTGCAAGATCTCTAAATTTCTATCACTTATTCCCTTCCAAACTTAAAATGACAGGCCCTTCTTTTTAGGCTGACTCTACCATTTACTTCAGCTCATTTTATGGGGACTGCTATATTCCAAGTGCTGTGATACTTGCTCCATCAATTATCTACCCTCTCCAGGGTCTTTCATGTTTACTACACCTTTGGCTACAAGTTTGATTGTCTCCTATCCTAAGAAAAATGTTTCCATTTGTTTCTTTTATTCCCCTAACTACTAAATTTTTTCAGGAAAATATTACTTAGGACATTCAATTTCTCATATCTCATTTCCTTCTTAATCCCTTAAGTCTTATCACTTCCCATAAAATATCATTGCAACAATTATTTAAAAGGTCATTTAGAATCTATTGGTCACTTCTCAGTACTCATTTGGCTTGACCTCTCTATAAAAAGGTACTATAAATAATCTTGCTATATTTGAAACTCTCTTTTGGCCTTCATGACAGTGTCTACTTTTCTTGATGCCCATCTGAGCAGCATTCTAAGTTTATGATTGTTTTACTGAAGTCCTACTCCCTTCTTCCTTTCCCACATCCAAGTCTCCATCATTTCCTCTAAGTCTGTACTTGATCTAGAGGAGACAGTTCTGTGTTAATCACTATCAAGGCTGTATCTATAGCACCAATGTCTTAACAGAGCCACATACAGAATCTTTTAAACATTCTTCTTTCAACTTTTGCAGGGCTTAGTTCAAAACCACAGATGGAAACTGGCATGCAATCCTTCTTAACACTTTTAAATTATAAATCAAGCCAACAAAATACCAAATAAAATATAGTCGATTCTTCTCTTCTGACATATAGGACTCTAAAACCACCAGAAATGTTAGTTTCAGATACAAATATCTCAGATATAAAGGAAGTCCACTGCATAACATAAGGGGAGAACGATTCCAGATCTCGTTTCTTTTCTCTTTCATTTGCTTACAGACCTCAGAACATGGGGACATGGTGGGATGTGGAACAATGAGCCTAGAGAAGGAAAGTCCTCTCCCCTAGGTCATAAGCAAGTAGAAGATAGAGAGCAGTGCAGCAACCATCTATCACTTATAAGGTGACTAAATCAAAGGTCAGTAACTTTTCCTAGGCTCAACTTTAAGTGGTTATTTTAAAAGGTGCTCCTGGAAAATCAAAACAAGAACTTGTGGCAGGAATCCTAATCATCCAGATTCTGAGTGTGAGTAGTCATACTTTAAAATGCTAAGAAAATGGCAAAATAGCTGTGTGGTCATCATACATAAGCTTGAAAAAGAATTGCTCTTTGAACATTTGTTGGTCTAAAGGCAACACATCAAAGGATGTACCTCATGAAGAGGCCTGCATCCTTCCCACAGGTAGACTTCGGAATTATTGGGCCTGGTATCTAGGGTCTCAGGAACTCGGGGTTGATCTGGAAATAAGTGCTAAACTCCAGGGCACAGTCCTCTTGTACCTGTGGTTTCCTCACTCCAAAATGAAGCATATTCACTTCAGGGTCAGGTAGAGTGCTCTATATTGTGCATGTCAGAAATGGCTCTTTTGTCAGACTATAAAGACTGGGCAGCAATTGTTAGTTGCTGATCAATTTCACAAGAATGTAATAGTGGTTTATTCCATTTTTTATTTTCCAGTCTGAACTTATTTCACCGGGATTATTCTTACTAATCTTTCTATGGTTTTATATATAAATATACACACACACACACACATATATATGATAATGCTCCATTGATGGAATATTACACACACATATATAGTCTATATATATTTTATATATATATATATATATATTCTACCTAATATCAAAGTCAGATAAATCAAAATCACCTTTAAGCTCTTCAGCTTCCTTCTCTGAAATATACTTAGTCTCTTTCACCTTTCCAATGTACTTCTACTGCCCTGTGACTTTCACCCATTCTCTTTCCTGACTAGCTTCTCAACTAGTTTTTCTCTTTCCAATGTCTTGACTCTCTAGTCCATGCTTCAAATTCAACTCATCCTTCAGTAAGTCAGGTAATGATACATGCTCTTCCAATCTTCATTGGTTTCTCACTGTTTATCAAATACAACTCTTAACAAAATTCTTGCTGTGCCATTTTATTCTCTTCACTTAATGCCTCACAAATTCCTACCCTGGTCACACTGGGTAATACTTGCAACATCTAAAAACTCCGTGCTTTTTTTTTTTTTCAAACTTTTCTCTCTAAAAATAGAAGAGCTTTTCTCTGTTTCTCAGTCTGTTAGGTTCAGCTCAAAAGTTATTTCATGAAACTTCTCCAATAATTGCAAAATTAAATAAATTCTCCAATTACTTTTACTTCATTTATAATTTCTATTCATTCATCTGTCTTTCTCTTCACTCCTTCATTCATTAATTCAATAAATGTTTATTGAAATCCTACTATGAACCAGGCACTCTACTCTGTTTTGTGAGAGTTTCTGCCCTCATGGAAATTAAATTAATGGGGAAGACAGATATTAATCAGATTATTTCCCTAGAATATAAGGATAAATTGACACAAACTAAGAAAAAGCTCTCTAGTAAAGGAAAATGTTAGTGAGACTATTAGTTTATTCTAGGTAGTGGGACCTAAGAAAAGTTCATCTGAGGAATTAACAATTAAGTTTAGATACCAAGTATAGCAGCAGTTAACTAGATGAAGAGGAAAGAAGGAATATCCCAGATACAGGTGACTGAGAATACAACAGATTTGTAGTAATAGTGACCTTGACTTATTTAAAGAATTGAGAGAAACAAAGGCTTGAGTACAAAAGCAAAGGCGAAATATGTATCAGTATCTGTTGTGAAAGAGTATGTAAAGGTGTTACCTTTATTCTCAGAGAAATGGAGAAACTCTGATGAGTTTTGAGGCAGGGAGGTACCACAGTTTTCATAAAGAACATAGGAAATGATCTGAGGTGGATGCAGATCAACTACTTATAAGACTTTGCAGTCAGTTCAGTAGTAAAATGGTGGCTTGAGTTATGGGGTGTTAGTGACAATGAAGAAAAGTGTACAGAGGTGATAAATATTACATCATAAAATCATCTAGACTTAGTGATATATATATGTATGTATGTATGTGTGTGTATGTATACATACATGGGGAATGAGAAAGACAGAGAGAGTGTCAGTGTTTCAGGGTTGTTTATAATGAGTGGTAATTCCAGAGAACACTAGAAGATCAGGACTGGGGAAGAAGATACTTTGAATTTCAGGAAACTTCTGTATAAGGTACACTTAAAATAAAAGAAAACTAGTCAGTGTTTGAAGTTAATTTGAGACTCACTGGCTTAAAGATATCTTGGAAAATATTTAGCTTTGAGTAGGATATGTGTCAAGTACTCATTTTAATGAACATCAATGTATAAATATCTTTAAGGTATAAGTTTGTGTGTGTAGGGGAGGAGGTTGGTATGGAAGGAGATGCACCTGCAAAGAAGTCTGAGGATTTTTTCTGGTGATTTTCACTTGTTAATGATCTGTATGTCTTCCCCACTGAAAGTTCTTTGAAGCTAGAGTGAATATCTTACTTCTTTTTACATTTCCCCAGTGTTTGGGAATATTGTATTTATAATATGATGCTTGAGTTGAACATTAATGATGCCAACAGCCATTATGTATTTCCTATGGAAGAGCATTGTCTTTTAAATCTAGAATCATTTGCATTAATTCATGTCTTTGAATTCAAAATACTTAGGCTATGGTTTAGGGTAATTACTTTCCCTCAATCCCCCCACCCTCCCCTCCAGTTATATTTTTTAACTTATGAATGAAAATAAAGTAAAAGTAATATTTTTCTCTTTGTTTCCTTCATCAATGAAACGCATTCTTCTACTATTTTTGTACTTATTTTAATGTGACTATCTCTCCAAAATATGAAGCTATTATAAGCTAAAAACATAAAGCAAATTTAACAAGATTAATATTCCAGAAGTAATAAACTTCAATCTAGGTCAATTTCATTTCAAAATAACTCTGAAAGATGATCACTGTAAACATTTTCAATAACAAAATTGTTTTAAGCTTGACTAAATTAGTTTCTATATCTTCCATTTATGTTAATTTTTTTCAGAGAAGTGTTTTTTAACTGTGAGATCACCACAATTATCAAACTGAATTTAGAGAATTCATTTGAAATTAACCATGTTTGCTTAAAATATTCCCTTGTCACCTTAATCTCCTTTTACAATTTTTAAATACTGATCTTAATACAAGTTCTTTTTTCTATTTCTATTTTTTTCTGATTCTTTCCTCAAATAGCAAGATTATATGCAGAACGAGATGCTTATTTGAAATCTTTAAAGTAGAATGACATGAGTAATATGTTGCAAAATATTCTTTTGATGCCAAAGATTGAGACTAAAAATATATATGCTTTTTGAGCTGGGCTGAAACGTTCTTCTCCCTGGTAAATTTTTATCATATTTATTTAAGTATGTATATTCTGTGTATATGTTTCAAGGGTGGCAGTTCTCTGTCCTCAAAAAAAATAGTTCTATGCTCAGAACTATTGATAAATGAAGTCAGCATTTATTACATCCCTGGCAGAAATTGATATCATCTATGCTTAGTGAATAAGTGCCTATTTATAAAAAACAATAGAATTTAAAAAAATTCAATGTCTAAGAATCTAATCTATCTGTTCTTTATCCTATCTATATACTTCTTTCATATTTCAAGTTGCTAAATGTGGAACCAGGAAACTCATGGGCACATAGATTTTAATATTGAAGCTAAGGACTCTGTAAAAGGATTTTTCTTCAAAAGGCACACAGTATGTTTTACAATGACATTAATCAATACTTTCAAGATAAAGGTAAATTCAATTATTTTTACTATCTATAGAATAAAAGGAAAAAATCTTTTTTTTTTAAGAAAAACTGTAGGTAGGAATGAAGGTGAATACTCAGGCAGACAGGAAGAGAGAGGAGGAAGAAGCATTTTATTTATTTTATTTAGTTGTTCATCTAGGTCATTCCCACCAACCCTGGGACATAAACCCAGGACCTTGAGATATATGTGGACTGTGGCCAACCACTACTCCATCAGAGATTTCCAGGAAAAGTCTTAATAAATAATAAATATAGCAGTAAAAATTACCTTATTAGCAAAATTTAACATAAGAAAGTGACAATAAATAGAACTGTTTCTCTTCTGAAGATAGATGCAAATCCTAAATGAAATAGTAACAAACAACCTAGCAAGCATGTGAAAAAATGAGTATTATTTAATATTAAAAATAAATGTAATTAATCCTCCTAATAGATTAATAGAAAAAAATAAAAATAATTTTGATAGGCACACACTGGTGGCTTAGTATTTAAGTCTGCCAGGCATAGTCCATATACATCCCAAGGATCTGGGTTTGTGACCAAGGGTGGAAGAGGAGGGTGTGGGTTAACAAGAGAAACAATTAAATAAAGATATAATAAAAATGCTTCCAAAAATAAATAAGCAAGTATATGTATATATGTATATATATATATAATATATGTACATATGCTCTGCCTGCCTGCCTGCCTGCATACTCTCCATTCATTCCTTTAAAAAAAGTTTTTTGATAGATGATCTAAAGTCAATCAATACATTGACTATCCATTCATATTAAAAATAAAGCTCACAAAAATTGTATAGAATTATGTTTTCTTACCTTGATACAAGTATCTGTGGCATCTTTAGAGTTGAAATAGAAAGTAATTAATTTAGAATTAAGAATAATACAAGGGTGCTTAATTTGTTTTTAATATTTAATGTCTCTGGAAATACTAAGTAAAGCAATCAGAAAATAAAATGATATAAGGTCTTAAAATACTGGAAGAAGAGGAAATTTTTAAATCTTCAGATGATGTAATTCATCCATATGGAATAAAAAAAAAAGAGAATTACCTGAAAAACTCAAAATTGCTCAGCTTTTCATTAAATTGATAGTCACATAATGTACTGAACAACTTGATTCCATACTTAGAAGAAGCACAAATACAAGTTGTACAATACAAATTCATTGACAAGAAAAAGGTGCTACTGAAATTCAGTTTTTTATACATTAAAATATGATGGAAAATATAAATTCACATCCAATAAGCAAAATTAAGACATCCAGGAATAAACTTTCTCTACAGAGAAAACAATTAAATGTTGATATATATGTATATATATATATCAATCGATTTACCATCATCACCTGTGTAGTGTAATCCTGCATTTCAACTCTTCACCAGTATACACAATTGATAGCAAAATGCCAAAGCAATCACATCACAATTTATTGAATGTAGCTAAAATATCTACATAACACAAAATCCACCAGTTCCAGTCACCGTTTTGATGACTGGATAAATAAACAGAGTAGTACACAGTCACCACAATCAAATTTTGGGCAGTTTCATCACTCTCTAGAGTTCTCATGCCATCTTTCAGTCAACCCCTCTGTCCCCATGGCTGCTTTCATGTGCTCTAGTTTTACAGTTCCTGAAATTCCATATACATAGAATAATGTAGAGCATAAATTTTTGTGTCCATCTCCTTTCACTTTGTAAGAAAATTCTGACTTTCATCCGTGTTGGATTTATCAGAATTTCATTCATTTTTATTGTGAAATGGTATTCCATTGCATGAACAGACCACCATTTCTTTATTCATTTACCAGTTGACAGATGTTTGGAGTGCTTACCTTTCGGGTTATTGTGAATGATGCTATTATAACCATTAATAGATAAATTCTTGCATGAACGTACATATGTTTACCTTTTAAAAGAAAATGCAAGCTGTTTTCCCAAGCAACTCAGTGATTTTGAATTTCCACATACAATGTGAGATTTCAACTTGCTAGCATCCTTAACAAAACTTTTTAATTTTAACCTATTAGTGACTGAGCTACATTATTTCATTGTGAATTTAATTTGCTTCCTCTAATGACCAAAGATGTTGAACATCTTTTCATGTTTTTGCTGATTACTTCCATATATTCTTTTTCTGGAGTTCTCAAAGCTTTTATTGACTTATTTTTCTTGTTTATTTTGAATGATACGATTCTGGATACTGGTGCTTGACCAGATATATGTTTTGCAAATTTTTTTATTCAATTTTTGATTTGCTTTTAATTCATTTTCTTGAGTCTGTCTTTTGATGAATAAAAGTCCGATTTCTACAAGTTGAATTTGCTATTTTTTCTCATATGATTCATGATGTGGATGTCCTGTCTAAAGGCTTTCTCTAGTAGTCTCTTCTAGCAGATGATGTTTAGCTCTTATATTTAGATCTATGATATATTTTCAGTTAATATTTGTGAGAGGGTAAAGTCAGGGTGGGGTTTTAAATTTTTCCTAAAATAATGAAAAAACTTGACTAAAGGTCATCTGGAACAAGAATCATGAAATAATAGGATAGTATTTTTTGAAGAAGAAAGTGATAAAGGAATATGTTCTACCTGAAATGAAAAGACAAAATAGTTAAAATACATAAATTGCAGTGAAACAGATCGATACAATAGACTATTAAGTCCAGAAACAGAAATACATATATGTGTGTGTGTGTTAATTCTAATGGGATAGTCATAGTTATATTTAATAAATGATACTGGAATTGGCTTAGTATTGAGCAAACATATGTAATAATTAATTATAAATAAAAAAATTATAAATGAAAAAAGAATGATATAATCTTGAAGGTAAAGAATGCCTGGCCAATCTAAGCATTCAATCACTTATAAATGTTTGTCGAGTACATTCCATGTACTCAGACAGGGCTCTACAAACTTACACAGACACTGGGAGTGAAGCATGGTCAAAACAAAGCAATGTGCTTCTTGCCCTAATGAAACTTTAAGATTTTATAATGGGGAAACCAAGAATAAGCATATTAGAAAAAATAGTCACATAATATAATACCAAAGAAAATCTCTGATAGATTACATGATTTCCCTAAGGAACACAAAGCTAGAAAGCAACAGAAAAAACATTCAAACAGGTTCAGAGGACTCTGTCATGTGTGTGTGTGTTTGTATGTGTGTGCATGTGCATGTGTATACAGTTTGTCCTAAATATGAAAAATAAAAAGCAATTAACTTAGGATAGTAGGATTCTGTAAATTTTTCTTTTTTACATATATTTACTCCCCACCAATCATATTGCTTGTTTTTTAAAGTGAATAAATACCTGCATAGTACTTATGTTGTATTGTGTCAGACTCTTGCCTAAGTGCTTTGCACATAAAATTAATTTAATCCTCATATGATGACCCCCATTTCACAGATGAGAAAACTGAGGACCAAACAGTTTAGGTGACTTTCTCAGGGTTTTGCAAGAGTTTTTCAAGGATCGTCTACTTTTTGAGAAAGTTTGTTTAATGTCTAGATCAAGAGGAAAGATCATTTAACTGTTCCTTCTACATGTATTGATTCAGCCTGTTCAAATTGTTAAAATTGTACTCATTAACCCTTGTAACCTAGATCAGTGGGTTAATTGTGCACACACTGGAATTATTTAGGAAACTTGAACAACAACTAGGTCATACCTCTAAAGACTCTGATTTAAATAGTGTGATTTGGGTATTAAACTTTTAAAGTTCCTAGAGATAATTCTCATGAATAGTGAAGGTTGAAAACTAGTTATGTTGGTGGAAAAAGAGAAGCATTCTAGTCCATAAACATTCTTTCAATTCAATTGCAATGTTTATTATTTATCGTTTTATTTGATATGTAGATATACACATACATAACAGGAGTCAAACCTGTTTAAATCCTGTTTCTGCCCTTTCTAGTTTTCTAACAATTTTTAATTTTTGAAAGCAGGTATTTGTAGGCGCATATGCAAATGAAAAGCTTTATTCAACAAATGTTTGATTGTATACTATGTGCAAAACAATTGTTGACTAAAGCTTTCTAATTGCACATCCATATCCACACACAAATATCTACTTTCAAAAGTTAAAATTTCATCAGTGTTCAATATCTTTTGGTACTTAACAAAATTTGAAAATTGATTTTAATACATTTTGATGTAGAAGTTTTTTTTGAGGAAAGATGTTTTTAATGAGGCTCTTATTTTATCATGAAGCACTCTTCCAAATTAGAAATATTGTTCATCTTTTAATGCAAGCAAATCACTAATGTTTGAATAAGTTCATTGTATAGTTTGTATATCAATATAGATGTGTGAGAAGTTCTTAGGTTGTTATGCTATAACATGGTTTGGTGATGCTAATATGTACATCTCTAACAACTATTGTACGCTAGTATTGATAATATTGGGGATGCATGGTATGGATATAATTGCACAGAATAAAGACCTGATTAAATGATCAGAAACTGAAGGACAAATGAGTTTTCCCAATAAATTAGACATTACAGGTGGAAATTCTATAAAACCTTTTATCATTTATGTAATTATTTCAATTTTCTCCTTCACTTTGCTTTTATTAAATTATCTCTTAAGATAAACTATGTGTGAGAAATGTGAATTAATCATGGAATGCTTTACCTCTTGTATCCATTTAACCATTGTGTGTTTCATTTTATATATCTGGGACATTATATAGAATCCTATCATTCTAATTATATCAAAAACATGCATCACAATTTCCAAATATTAAAGAAAACGTGTAAGTCTGTAGTCTAAATTTTTTCAGGTGTTTTTACTTTTAAAATTTACTCTGTTGATCTGAACTCTTTCTTTTTTAAAATTCTAGTTTCAAAAGATTATCTAAATTATCCAATTTATTTATAATGTGTTCCAATTTTAAGGTAAGCATCATAAATGCTTATTGCTAGAAATTTCTATTTTAAATTGGTGCCTTATTAAAGCGAGACATAGGGTACGGGAAGGAAAATACAAGTGAGGATACTCATTAGCCAATCTGTCTTCTCTTTTAAAGGAAATTTTAAATTTTAAGCACTTTGGGATTGCATTCTAGAATTACTCTATTTTTATTCATAGACAGAAAACAGGACTGGATCAGGGATTAGGAAAGCTTACAGGTTATTAGGAAAGTCCTTTTTAGGAAAACCATAGCTATTAGTCTGCTGCTGAGAAAGTTGGGCTCTGTTCAAAGAATCTCTTAATTATCTCTCCTATTGCTGATGCTGCAGTTAACATATAGAAAAGGGTGTTCTTCCCTTTAATGAATTCCCAAATGCTGTGGCATTTATTAAGGAAATATTTAAGTAGAGCCATTGTTCAGAGGATATTTTATTCTTTCCTTAAACCACCACCAACCCTGCCTCAGCTTATTAGTTTCTTAGTGGGAGGTTAAAAGAAATCTACGAGTATATATTGTATTCTCCATCTGGTCTTATTCTTTACTTAACTTTCTACTTAACTGACACAAAACTGAAAATAGATTTAGACTCTAGTGGGTGCTGATTAAGAAAACTCTTAAGTAAGATACAGGTTGTTTACCTCTACTAAATTTCTGTTTTCTTAGCCCTTTCACTTAATCACTAATATTAGGAAAACTAAAGTTCATGAGTATTCATTTTTTTTCAGTGTGTACAGATAGAGTATTTAATATGAGTAATGCTTGGTGTTCATTTCTAGGATATGAAGATGAATAAAACAGACTTGGACTCCAGGTATGTAAGCTTATACTATATATAAAGAAGATGAATATTACATTTTAGAATGTTACAAGCATCATATTAGCAAGAATATGCCTGATGAGCACTCATCTAGGCCGTGAAAACCAGTATGCTTCCAGGAGGAAGTGTGTGTGGATCTGCTTTTGGGGAGACTGGGTGAATATAATTGAAGAAGAGTAAAACATTTGATGTAGTCAGACCTTAAGAACCTATGAAGGAGTGAGGGAAATCGAGAGGATGAATGACTTCTCTTCAGGGATGGTACTAGAATAAAAGTAGATATGTAAGCAAGTTTTATCTGAATTACATTTGCTGAGGAAATATTGAGCAAGGAGGTTAAGAATATTGGCAAGAAAATGTCCAATAATGAAGTCCAGATTAGATCCCTGAACTCCAGGTAGAATCCTTGGTCTTAAGAGATACATCTCCTCCCAGTCTGAAACAAATCTAATTACAGACTTTCCTTGATTTATGATAAAGTTATATCCTGATAGGACCATCATAATATAAAAATATTCTTAAGTCAAAGTATCTGATCTACTGATCATAACTCAGTCTAGCATATCTTAAACAGCTCAGAACACTTACATTACTTGACTTACAACTGTACAAAATTATCTAGTACAAACCCTATTTTATAAAAATTCATCACAAAAGAGTATGGTACCATGTATCAGTAGCCTGGGGAAAGATCAAAATTCAAAATTTGAAGCAGTTTCTACTGAAATTATATCACTTTGCACCATCATAAAGTAGAAAAATTGTAAGTTAAACCATTGTAACCAGAGACCATCTGCAGGTCCATTCTATTATCTCAATTTTAAAGATGAGGAAACAGACTTACTCTTAGCTGGCACGTCAGTCATGGTTGCGTAGAGAAACAGAGTATCTTGAGGGTGAGTTCTCAAGCTAGAGCCCCAGGAGAGCCCATGGGATAGTTCCAGTCCAAAGGGCAGCAAGGTAGAGACCCAGAAAGAACTGATGTTTTTACTGGCCCCAGGTCTGTTGCGTGTCACCCAAAATCCACTACTAAAGAGGGCAAATACTGGTGGAGGGAATTTATTATCAAGAAGCGCCAAAAGAGAAAATGGGAAACGTACTCTCAGATCCACTTCCCTGACTGTAAAGTTTGCAGAGATTATATGACCTAACGCACATGGAGAGGGCAAGATGGGGGGAAGATGAGTTATGGGGAATTCCAGAATCATATGTGATTGCAGATACTGTGGTGGCAGCAGGGGGTCTGCTAGCTTATCAGGCCAATCACAAGTCTTCCTGCCTGAGTGGGAAAGAATCAAAACAGTTGAATCCATCAGCTGTGTCTTCCCCAGCTATCTGTAACTAGACTATATGTTAATTAAATGTCATAGATCACTCAGTTTAGCTGGATGACTAACTTTACTGGGTTCCTATTTACTGCCCAGTTACAATGTTTTAGTTGGAATCTGAAGGTAGAAAAAGCTGATGTCACAGTTCAAAATTAAGCTGGAGGAATTTTCCTTACTCACTGAAGGGTCAGCCTTTTTTGTTCTATTCAGGCCTTCAACTGATTGAATAAGGCCCATCCACAATAGCAGGAAAGTTGCTTTGCTCGGTTTATTTATTCAATTAATCTTATCCAATAACCTTCATGAATACAAGATAATTTTTGCCCAAATATGTGGGAGTCCTGTGACCAGTCAATTTGAGAGATGCTGAGTTTACCATTATAGATAGTAAGGATTTTCCCTACTTATTAAAAAAGTGGATAATAATTCTGAGAAATACATATGAAGGTAAACTTAGCTATGGACAGATATAGACAGCAGATCAGAGGGATGAATAGGAAAGAAGCAACCTAACATTAAGGGAAAAAAATGTATAGAATATTGTAAATGCTAATACATGTACATATGTTCATAGAAGATCTAGAAGTTTAAAAAATTATTATCTTGAGGAAATATTATAAATACTAGAGTGAAATCTTGGAAAGGCAAGTCACTGAATTGATTCCATGACGAACTAATCAGTCGATATCCTGTGTTAGAACTACAACCAAAGCCTGTTTAAGATCAAGACCCAACCTACTTTCTCTATCTTTTCTTGTATCATTCCCTGCTCCACACATTATACATCGGTATTTAAAATACACCTCGTTTTTTTATTTGGGCCTTTGTTCTGCATTTAACCTCCTTTAAGAACATCTTTCATGTAACTCCCACGTAGTGAACTCTAATTCATTCTTCAAAACTCAGTTTAAATATTAGTACCTCTGTGCCACTTCCGGAGACCAAGTCTGTTACTCTTGCCCTTAGTACTCCAGAGTACTTCAGAGGAACTCATATAGTTCTGATTATATCGCATGGCAATTTTTGTTTATATACCTTCTTCCTCCATCAAATACCTCTTTGAAAAATTGGGCAATATGCTTGTTTATTCCATTACCAAGAACACTATGCAATAGTGTTTATTTTTAAAACGTATTTCAATGAGTGAAAATATGAATCAAATATAACTGGCTCAGCTGAATCTCAGGACACATTTATAATGTAGCAATACCTCCAATATTTCATAATCAGTAGGAAACTGCAATACCATTTCAAAACTTGTCCTTGTATGTGCAAAAGAATATTGAGTGGAAAATGCCTTGGGCCAATAAGACAATCCCCTATGCTTAACACTAGCTCCTAAAGCACTTGATTTTTCTTGGCAGGGTAGAGTCACTAGCTTTGTCCCCCAGTATCAGATGATACTAATGATAGCATGAGTGTCCCTAGGCTATTACTAGTTCTGTGGAGGGAAGTTGTATAGTTTTCCACCGAACTATGTGGAAAGATGAAATTGAATGACAAAGGTTAAAGGACCTGCCTGAGGCTAAAGAAAGAACATACCTTTGAGTTCTACAGCTCAGGCTCCATTTCTATGTTTGGAACATAACCCTCTTTATATCAGCAAAGCTATTTAGTTTAAGCACTTAAAATAATAAGAGAGGAAATATAAACAATGCTCTTCCCCATTAATAGGTCTTTTGCATTAGTGTCAAATTTCTATTGCAATTTTTCTTTAAAAAAGCTGAAAGAATTGTGAATCATATATGTGTACACACACACACACACACATATATATGTATATAATATATAATCTTACTTCTAAAGCTGATCCTGATAATACTATGCTGATGTGAGTCTTATACTTTGTATTGGAGATTTATAGCCAGTCTTGAATTTGCTATTGTTGCTATTTGTTTCTCATTCTAGGTCTGTCAGTTAGCAAACCGGGGCTAGCAAATAGTTTACATGTGGGTTCAAGTTTTTTAAAGCATATTTTCTTGTTAAATTCTCAGGTTTTAAGTATTCTAAAAAAAAGCAGATGTAATCAGAATTGGACTATGACAGTGGGAAATAGCACATGGCAAATATGTTACTGGAAACTTCTCCCATTCCTCATTTTATTTTCTTCCTTTATCACCAATTTTGTTTCCAGTAGAAATTCCTTTCTATCTCAATAATGGGCTGCCCTCTAAACTTGTGTAATGGTCCAATCAGAATTTGAGTAACTTAATTTCTATTATGATCAAAACTGTCTGTGTATATGACTATATTTAATGATTTTTCTCTTGGGACTCAAATAATTCATATTTTATGTGAAGTAACTTAATTTTATGATGTGTCTAGTATAAATAGTTTTTTTTCCTTCTCTCCTCTAAGACAATGACAATTTGATTTTCCACTTCTGGTAACATTAATGTAATCTGGAATTCAAGCATATAATTTCTGTTTAGTTCCTAACAGCAATTTCAAGAATCAGATTGAGTACAGTGTTAAGACAAACCTAGAGTCCCCACTATCAAGGAGAACTTTGGCTGAGTGACCAATCATAGGTGAAGAAGAAAGCAAAGCATCCTTATGATGGCCTCTCATCTTTGTCATGCTTTTTGATAGATAAACTGTCACTCACCTGGCTTCAGGAACATATGAAACTGCTTCTGCGCCCAGGTACCTTAGCCCATCCTAGATTTCCATTTTAATTTCTAAGAATCTTATCTTAGTAAAGGTTCTTATACACTATCAGTTTGAAATATGTTTCTTATAAAAATATACCCAAAAGTTTCCACTGCTTGTCATTAATAATACCAATATACCCTTTCACAGTGCCAATATTGCTGTCAATCAGGCAAATTAATGATAAGAAAAGTGCTGTCCTCCAATAAAGCAGATGGGGCCTGGAAGAGTTCATTCCAGTTCGATTTTTCTTAGGGACCATGCTGCTCTAACATAATAGCAATGAAGCTGAATCGCTGACATGGTGCATTTTAACTAGAATATTTTGACATTCTGTTTTACTTATTATACTCAGGTCCAAGGGAGAAAAAAGGGGAATATCTTCTATTTTGCACAAACAAAAGAATATCATTTTTTAGCAGTCTTTTTAAAAAGAGTTAGTCAAATTCAATTTTATAGAATGATATATACACTTACAAAAAAGCCCCAGAAATCCATGACCTATGTTGAGTTCATAGTGTTTATTTCAACTCATCTTTCCAGTGAAGATCAATCTATCCTCTCCCCTTGATGCTGTAAAACACCTCTACCAAACTTCTTTGGGTGAAAATCAGTCTGGGCACAAGGAAACAAGGAGTTCTGAGTTCCAATTAAAATATTTATGGTCTCTTAATGCAAATATTGGAATATCATCAGAACACTGATGATACTCTGCACTTCATCTTCTTTTCATCTATTCTGACAGTGTAGCTTTAGAACTTAGTGTCTGGTTGAGTTTAGGACTCTCATAAAAGGGACCGGCTGAGTTTCAAGCTAAATAAAACAGAGGTGAGGATGTTGGGGGTAAAGGATGAGAGAGAGCCATGAACATTATTTAGAAATGTTTAAACCTGGGGGTTTTCTGACTCATAAATGTGCTCCAAAAACCTTAGAACTCAGTTAGGAACCTACTTGATGTCTGACCCGGAAAATTTTATCTATCATCTAAAGGTTGTGAAGCAAGCTGAGACTCATGATTTCTCTTGAATGTGCATTGTCCACGTTATCTGTTAATTGTCATTTTTCAAATGGTACCATCACCTATACATTTCAGAAATTAGAATCTTCTTTTGTATCTCTAGAGTTTAAATAATTAGAAATGAGTACATGTGTGTTGAATAAATGGATGAATGAATGAGTACTGTCGCTAAGTCAAGAAGTGGTTCACATTAATACTAACCTTCAATACTCTGCCAAAAAAATATTTTGATTCTATGAAAGAAGTTTAAAAAGATGGGTGCATTACATTCTCAGACTAAACACCAAAGAGAAAACATAAAGATGGCGAAGACCAAGTAGAACCTTAGCATTAAGGATAGCTCTCCACCTTCAAGGTCTCACACAGGTTACATAGATTGGTGAAGCAAATAAAGTCTGGATTTCAGCCAAACTTCATCCCTTAGCTATAAGTATTTGTACAGAGTACAGCCTAGAGCTTCCATAAAGATTCCATAGAATACACTTCCCTGAAGCCCGGTTTGCTTATGTTTGTAACTTCAGCTGAAGATGGTTCTTTGTAGATAAGATAATAATGTGCTGTTCATAAATTCATAATGGAAATTAAGCTATTGTACCTATAACTACCCTAGGCTTACAGTTGTTAGATTCCTATTGTTTTCATTACAAATATATGTTTTTGCTCTACAGCAGTTTTTCCAAAGAGTAATAGGCAATATTACATAAAGACTTCTCTGATTTTCCAAATGATATTTTTTGACAAAACACATTGCTGACAGTCAAAATTAAATGTTAGCATAAGTTGAAAACTAGCCAATTAGATAAATAAATATAAAATAAAATTAGTTACCTTCTAGATTCAAGAAAGCTTACAAATACCTAGGAGCAAACAGAAGATCGCAGAGGTGTCTCATTCTTTCTTGATAAACAGCATTCCCACTGTCCTTATTCCTTGGCATACTATGTTGCATAGTATTGCAGTGAAAAACAAAGAAGGGGCTCTCTCTCCATAATCGAAGAGATTGCCAATGATTCTGGTTATTTAAAACAGAGACACTGCTTTTGATAACATAAGCAAGTTAGCTCAAGTCAAAAGAACATTTTTTTTTAAGTTCTCTAATCCACCGTACAAGAAGAAAATTGTGAAGATGTAGCCCCATCACATCATGAAAGTGTTGCTTGCAATGATCACGGTTGTGCTGACATGCAGAAAATTTTGGAACGGGTATCCAACTATAGATAGAATTCCCAGATTAAGTCCTTTGCAAAAGACATCAAAGTAATGAAGACATTAAGCCATAGAAAAAGATAACTTTCATATTGCAAGATATGTGTAGATGTTTTTGCAGTAGAGCTGACTTCAATTTTTAATTTAAAAGAACCACATATTAAATGTAAGTTAATTTTAGAGACATTTAATAAAGAAAAAAAATATACAAAGGAAATAAAAACACCTATTGTTTTACAACATAGAGGTAACTAATACAGCTTTAGTCAGTATCATTTCAGATTATTGTTTTTACCAATCGATGTATATCATTTTGAAAACTAGATCAAACTCTACTGTTCTTAATCAGTTTTTTAAAAATTATTGAAATATAATGTATTTTCAAGTTATATGGAAATATGTTGTCTATACCATGATTTGTTGCTATAGTTGTTCTTGCACAAAATTCCTTTCCTTCTCTCATACGTGCACAACACATTTCCTTATGTATTTTTGATCAGTACACTTGCTGCATTGCTGAATGTTCAAACAGTATCCAATTTTCACCACTATGAATATTGCTTTAATAAACAACTTTGCAGCTCAACTTTTGAATACAACTTTACATTTTTTGGGTTAAATATAAAAATTCTAGATCAAATAGTATGCATACTGTATTTGATGGGATAGCCTAGCGGGAAGGGGCAAGAGGCCAGAAGAAGAAACAAAAGAAAGTCATGTAACTGGCAAGACCAACAATCACCAATTAAAAAAAAAAGCAACTGTTAATTCCTGTGGTGGTCCAAGGGTCAGAAATAAACCCAAAAAAGGAAGCACTGCCAATCCGGCTCTACTGATTCATAATTTAACCTGCTTCTCATTGTCTCTAGAAGTGTACTATTACTCCAGCTTACTTAAATAAATTTCCTGCTTATCCTTTTGTCTGCTGTGTCTATCATGGTAATCTGGACACAATAGCCTGTATTCTAGGCTTCTCAGGGAGCTCCCATGCTAACAACTGTAGCAGAAAATTTGGACCAATTCAACGGAATTCATGTTCTCCTACTCTTCCTAGAAACAGACTATCTTTTCCAGTCTTCATTGAACTTAAACGTGACCATGATACTGAATTCCAGCCAATGTGTATTTGTGCAATAATTATCCCTATATAGTTCTTAAGAATTTCTTCATATTCTTTTCCCTTTCCAATTGTTTGAATTACAGTGACTCCTAGGACAGGATTGGAAGACACGTATTTAAAGTTGGCAGTGTAAGGGAAAAAGACCTGCCCGCTGCTTCCCAACACACCACTCAAGCTAGCAGAGCCATAAAACATCCTGTGATCTAAGCTTACTGGAATGCTGCAGGCACACCAACAGACGAAGAACTTCCCTTGCTTGAAACTCCCCACTCTAATTTACATCTCTCTCTTCCTGCGCTTGCTCTAGCCTATATAAGTGTACCCTAATCTGAAACCTGTGCTCAGCCTTTAGCTACTGAGCTGTTGATGTAAAAAATTTGCCTAAATTACTTCCAAAAGAGTGTCTCTATGGTTTGTTGCAGGACAGGAGAGCCGCAACAGCAGAGCTACTGTTGACTTTGGTGCTTGAGTGACTGTGTAGTGAGCTACTCTACTCATATGTTCATGATGCACCTCTGTGACATATACAAGAATTAAACTTCACAGCATTTGATCTTTTATGTGTTTTGAGACCTACCTGATAGTCTAACAAATATATGCATTGTTGAAATGTTATTTGTGGTCATAACAGTATTCAAAATAATTTCTTATTTTATTTCAAACATTTTGACAATTGGAGTTTTATTATCTTTTAAAAATGCTATCAGACAGGTGAAAAATGGTTTGCTCCTTGTTCTAACTTGTATCTTTCAATTATTAATGAGGTTGAATATTTTTCATTGACTCATGAATAACAACATTTGAAATAAAATAATGAATTTTCTAATTACTAATCATACTAAAAGTAGGGGTAGTAGTGAGATTGACTTTCAGCAAATTGGAAATTATTGCAAATAAACTCTCCAATTTAAAAAAAAAATAAGAGAATATTAACTTAGTTTAAATCATCTTGCTCAAGGAGGAGTTAAAGTGATGAACCTTCTGGCATATATAAGGTTTTAAGGTTAATATAATGCCATAATTTAAGGGAAAACAGATTTCACATATTATTGACCTGTGATCATTAAGCATTTTATTCAAGTAGAAGAGAAAATTGTATGTAAACTGAAGTTATTAAAATTAAAACAAAGAAACTATATCACTTACACATCTTTCCCATAAAGAAAGACAAAAATAAAATTATCTATAAAAGGGTAGCATTTGAATGAATCCCTCCTCTCAGTATTTCCTGTTACCTGATTATCTTCCTTTCATCAGGGCCAGTATGTGCTGCTCTGTAGAACCCATAGCAGCAAAGCAAAAACAATCTGATCTGTGACTTTGAAAAAATTCTTCCAAAAGCATAGCCCTGAGGTTATTAAGGATTTAGGTGTTCAGATGAGGCAGTGTGTAAGAAGCTCCCCTAGCTCCTGCAAGGACATCAGATCCTCTTCTGGGATAAGAGGAGTCAGCAAAGAAATAAAGGCTTACTGGAGCATCTGTAGCCTTCCTTGAGAAAGACTGGGGAATCTGAGCCTTCATCCCTAATACCTGACCTCCCCCACATACACACCAAATATTTACTTGGGCAGGAGAGAGAATTTTAGTCAGTTTAAGAGAACTGAAAACAGCGGTTGGTCCAGCACTTTTCTAGAGAGTGGAAAAAATACCAGATAAAGGTTACTTCATAGAATATCCAGGTCAGGGGAACCTGTAGTAGGTAGAATAATGACCCCTCACTGTTGTCACAATCCAAATCTCTGGAACTGTGAATACGTTAATTTACATGTCAAGAGAGAATTTAGAGATGTGATTTTGAAAGTGAAGGAACATTTCCCCATCCTTCTGAGGTCCTTCACAGGCTAGCTGAACAACAAATTAATACTAGGCACGATTAGTAAAAATTAAATTTAATAATATATGTATGGAGAGACACACCCTGGTGACCTAGCAGATAAGGTCAGTAACAGAGTCCACATATATCTCAAGGACCCGGGGCTGTGGGGGACAACCAAGATGAACAACTAAAATTAAAATAAATAGATGTTTTTTCCTCCCCTCTCTTCCTGCCTGCCTTCATTCCTGTCTGCACCTTTCTTAAAACACACACACACACACACACACACACACACGAAGAATTTACATTGCTATGAATTCTGAGATAACTGGAGCAGACCAAAGATTTGTATCCTGTGCTGTAGCATGAGAATACCACAGGATAAAGAAACTTTAAATTGACTAAGATGATGTTTACTCTCGAGTGATGAAGAAGTGTATAGTAAAAGTCCTTTTTGAAATATTGTAGGATATGTGAAATGCAATCACATGAAAGAAGGGGCTGAATTAAACAAAGGCTAAGGAAAATAGTTTGGAGTTCATCTGTTATATCGAGAAAAAAAGTGCAAGAATAAAGATGGTTAAAATTAAAGTGCAAACCACCACACTGAACCGAGACTCAATGAGACAGTTTTTTCCTACTGCTCGTATCTATCCATAAAAGAGAATATAGAAACTCTTCTAACGCTCTTTGAGATCAGGAAAAGGGCAGGCAGAGGATAGAAGCCAACTGTATTAAATCTGAATATGTCCTATGACAGGAAGCATTATAGTGTTGTTTTAATAAATCAGGTAAAAGGGATCAATTATGTGGTGAACAATGAAGTTGGACTGTTGGTGATAAGCTTAATTCTCAAAGGTTTGCACATATTTTAAGGGAAATGGGTCCTTGTGATGTATGTGGCCTATGCTTCAGCTGGAGGCAACTTGACCAACACCAGGGCAAGCCAGTGATTCACACTTTAAACCTATGTTTAGTTTCTATTATCAATTCAAAGAAATGTGTTTTTCCTGAATTATTAAATTTATGACATTTTAGTGTCTTATTAAGATAAACTTTATATACAACATAATGTATGTGAACATTTAAAGTGTAATTTTGATAAATATATATATCGATATATCTATACATACCTTTAGAGCCACACAATCCCAGTGAAAACAGAAAATTTCAAACACACGCAGAAAGATACAGAATTCATAAAATTCTCCCATGCTTTTCCCAAGTAAATCAGCCCCCGCCTACCCACGTAATTGGTAACTGATTCCTATCATAAATTAGTTTTGCCTCTTCTAGAACTTCATATATTATTGTACATTATATATACTTTGGCTTCATTCACTAAATATAATGCTTTAAAATTCATATTATTGCATACATTTGTTAATTTTCATTACTAAGTAACAAATCATTGTGTGACTAGAAATAGTTTATATGTTCATCTGTTGATGGATTCAGTTTGTCTCCAGTTTGTACCTCTATGAACAAACCTACTATGAACATTTGTATGTAAGATTTCATGTATAGGTGTTTCTTACGTTAATACCTAGTAGTGTAATTGCTGCTAGTAAGTATAAGCTCTTCTTTATAAAAGGTTTCCAGATGACTTTTATTGTAGTCATACAACTTTATAACAATTTATTCTTATAGCAAATCATAAGGGTTTCACTTGTTCTATATCTTGACTCTTGTTTTCGCTTGTCTTTTAACTTCAGATAACCTAGTGCTTCATTCTAGTTTAAATTCACATTTCTCTGTCTAGTCATAATAAGAATTTTATGTGCTTATTGCTCATTTTATTATCTTTTAATAATATTTTTGCAAGTATTTTTCCTATTTTATATTGGATGATTTTTTTGATTGTAAGAATTCTTTATATATAACTTTTGAAGACTAGAAATTTTTATTTTGATGAAATTCAATTCAATATGTTTCACATTTTCTTTTATTTGGTACATAAAAAAAATTCCTGCCAACTCCAAATTTACAAAGATTTTCTCCTATGTTTCTTTCCAGAAATTTTATAGTTTTAGCTTCTATGTTTAGAAATAATATACTTCTAATTAATTTCAGGTATGATATAAAGCAAAAGACAGAGTTCATTTTCCCTGTATACATTAACTGTTCTGTTATCAAAAATTCTGTACTTTCCTCTTTCAAGTGGAAAAACTTATTAAAATTAGCCATATATATGTCTATTTCAATATTATTTTATTGTTTTATGAATGACCTTATTTTTATGCAGATGTTACACTGTCTTGATTATTATAGCTTTAAGGTAAACTTTGAATTTAAGAAATTTGAGTTCACCAATTTTGGTGTTTGTTTCTTATTTTGTCAAAATTGTTTTGATTCTTCTAGGTCCTTTGCATTTCCATGTAACTTTCAGACACTGTTTTCTAATTCCTATTAAATGCCTATTCTGTATATATATATATATATATATATTTCAATATTTTCATTATAATCAGCAATGTTTTATAGTATTTAGTGTAGAAATCTGAAATGAAATCTATTTCTGTGTTAATTGGCTTTGATTCTGTCGAAGTGGTATTTTTTTTCTTTTTCTGTTTGTCATTTATGTTTAGAAATTATAATGATTTTTATAATTTGTTTTTGTATACAAATATACTAATCTTTATGAATCTTTTTCTTGCTTTATTGCTTTGGCTAGGACTCCATCACAATATCTAATCAAGATGATGAACATTCCTATCTTATTCCCAGCTTAATGAGAAAGCACTAAGTATTTTAGCGATCTATTTCTCATAAAGGTCTTCATTCAGATTAAGGAAGTTATATTTATAGTTTCTATGAATTTTTATCAGCAATACATGTTTTACTGAAACTGAAATTTTCAACTGATACATGTCAGTATATATGAAGTTTTTGCATTTAAACACAAGTTATTCCAGGTCTGTGTTTTGAAGCAGAATAATTTAAAAAACAATAAAGAGTTTATAAAGTGCTACTATTGCCATTTGTTCAAACATAGGTAAAATGGTAAGAAGTTTATCATTGTTGTAATTGTTATTATTGTTATACATATCAAGCAAGAAATGTCATCCTAAAGGGAACTCTATGTGTTGCAAGAAATTTATCCCTACAAATGTAACTACTTGTGTTTATCTAATACTTCACAGTTTATCAGAGGTTTTTGACAAGCAAGAAAACAGTAATCTTTCAAATACCAAAGATAAATTAAAAATATATTTTACCATATTTATTCTACTGTAAAGAAATAAGGTATTACAGAGATTAAATAAAATACCACTATAGGCATAACATTTTACCCTGGAAGTTTGGTTTCTGTGTACAATTCCATACTATTCAAACATCCCAATTGTTTGTAGGAACAAGATGTTTGTTAAAGACAGGGACTTTGAGTCTCTTCATTCTTAACATTTGGTGGAGTTGTATTTCTTTAGAGAGAATTTAGGACTTAAGAGACAAATTCTGAAAAATAGAATCCCTTTAAAAAAATATCCATTTAGGTTATAAACTCATCCCTCAGTAAACAGAAACACCAGGAGAGCCAGTTCTTAGCTTTTTGTACACATCACTGTACATAGCTCAATGTCTAGCACATAGGAACACTGCAAATTTGTGAATTAGCAATCATACATACCATATGCTACTGCTTCTTCTGAGAGGAAATATTGAACTCAAATCCTAAAAACGGATTTTTAAATCTCATATTTTTTTATTATGGCAAACAGAAATAACAAAAAATAAAAACTGCACCATGAGTTATGTTCAAAGTCTAAAATTTCTTAGTGATTGTCCCCTGCTGACTTTGAAAATATTAGAGTTATTATTATATTTATGTACTTTACTTAAAATTAAAAGACTAGATCTGATTGTTAGGTATGTGTATATACCAGGTAGGGCCTTAGGTTACTGTGATACACATATTGTGCCATTAAAATCTTTAATATATGACTAAAGGGAGGGATACAGATTTCAAATGTGAACCATTACATGGTAATAAACATGACACAGTATTACTCAGTGTGACAATGTTCTGTTTACCTTTCTTTCCTGCTAGATTGAAAACTCCTTGTGGCTGGTCATGTTCACAAATAAATTGTCTAACACATGGTGGCACCAAGTAAATATTTGGTGAAGGAACAAATGGAACAAGTGTCGAAATGGAAAGATTCCAGTTCAAGCTCCGACTATACTGCTTGTGCTCTTTTAATTTCATGCCAGAAGAGCTTGAACGTAAGAACACATGGTGGGGAGCAGGACATTTTTCTATGAGATGCTTTATTTATCCCTACATCTTTCAGACAAGTGGAGGGAATGTGCTCCAGGAAAGAGTGGGATGCTGGGTGTCAAGTCTCCAGGGTTTAATTCCCAATTCTGAATCTTACTTGCTTCAAGGCCTTGGGCAAGTCACTTAACCTCTGTTCCAAACAGAAATAATATCACCTCCTCCCAGGAGCACACCAAGGCAAGTTTGATTGATGCCTAAACTCTTTGAGTCTTTGATGAAATGTGCTGAATAGCTGCCAAGTATCACTACTGCTAATAGTAATAATGTTTTTCTAACATAGTCCCACAGAGCAATATAAATCGGTAACAAGGGACAGATTTCTCCAATGAAGCAAATTATGACCAATTCATTTTGAAAGAAGGATGATAGGCTTAATTTCACAATGGTATTATTTTCTGTACTCTGTCCTCTCCTTATTTATAAGTTGTTGTATGTCTACATGGATGTTTAGACTTCTTTAGAAAGGAGAAATGAAGGGGAAAGATTGGAATCAAGTGCACATATGATCATATTATGAAAATATGCTACTTGAGTAGATGGATCATATACATTTAATTATATATATATATTCACAGAGAGAGAGAGAATGAAAGAGTAGTCAGCAAGACAAAAATGTCACTTGCTATTTCATCAGTTCCATGGTTTTATTAATTCCCAAAAGAAAACTGAAACAAACTTTAATCCACCAATTTACTTTCAAAGCATCTATTTCTGGAAACAGCAATATTATTCTACACTATGTAGAAGTTTTGTTCTTTTCCTTTGTAATACCTAATATGATTTAAAAATAAGATTTATTAATAATTTTCCTGATTATAAAATAATTCATATTTGCTTTAGAAAATTTGAACAATCATATAAAACATAAATGAATAAAAATTGAGATGTTGCTATTGTGTAGTAATTAAAAATGTGTTCTTTGCATTGACTTCAAATATTTAACCCATCTCTGTATTCTAAGTTTGACCAAGTCTCTGAGTTTCATGTACTTCAGTTTCTTCATCATCAAAGTGTGACAACATCGCCTATTTCCTGACTATTGCCTGTGAAGCAGTTAGAAGAATGGCACAAAGAACAATGTTTAATAAATTATGATTAGTGTATGATTACTCATTTGTAAATTTAGATACAATTGGTCTACAGACCTTTCTATTAATAAAATTTATATTTAGTATATAACTTCTTTTATAAATTGAGTTCTGTATTCCAAGAAAATTCATATGCTAAAATCTAACCCCTAAAAAGATACTACTTAGAGGTAGATGTTTGATACATAACTAGCAATAAAGGTAGAACCTTTTTGAATGAGGTTATTATCCTTACAAAAGATACTTCAGGGAGTTTTTATGAACAAGGAAGCCTTATAATCAGACACCGAATCTACCAGCACCTTCATCTTGGTCTTTACAGCCTCAAGAATTATCAGAAATAAATGTTTGTTGTCTAAGACACCCAATTTCTAGTATTGCTTTATAATAATAATGCAAACAGACTAAGGCAAGATCATACTGCACAAACGGTTTTTTGTTTTGTTTTGTTTTAAAGGAAAGGTTCGGGTGAGAATGAAGGCAAGCAGAGGCAGGCAGACAGGAAGAAAGAGCAGGAAGAAACATTTGTTTATTTAATTGTTTATCTTTGTTGGTCCCTCTGATTCCAGGGCATGAACCCGGGTTCTTGGGATGCATGTGGACTATGCCAGACAGATTTATCAGATTTATCCACTTGGTCAGCAGGTGTGTCCCACAAACTGTTTTTAACCTGCTTTTTTATAACTTAATATAATAAATACAACGATTTCTCATATAATTAGATATTTTTCTGTCTTTATAGCATAGTCATTTAGGTCTGCAAAGTTGTCTGTTGATGAACTTTCAAAACCTAAAGAACCAATTTCTTAGTGTCAGTCATTTGTATTGCCTCTGATTTTTGTTTCTGTAAAGAATACTGCAGTGACCAACATTTTGTGCACTCAACCTCTTCTGAATTATGACTTTAAATTATGACTCTCTAAAAGTAAAATTTTTGAGGAGTAAATGAAATATGTACTTTTAAATCTTCTGATATACATTGTCCTCCAGAAACATGAAGACATATATATGCATATATATATCATGCTAATTTAATATTATTCTAGATGATCATAGATATATGTTATTTTTTTCCTGCATTAGATATGCCTAAGGTAGTCTTCTATTAGGAGCAAAAGTAGAGGAATAAATGAAGAGAAAGGAAACTAGCTTAAAAGTACATACGTGACTTTTGAATTTTTCCAAGATTCAGTTCTGTTATGCCAATTTGTAGATGAGTATCTGTGATTTATAAACATTGGTAAAAACTGACAATAATATAATCTGTTTTTCAGATATAGTTAAAATTTGTTTCCAAAATCCTGTTCATTTTTCCTCTTTTTCTTATGATAAATGATATCAGAGGTAATTTTTAAAATAGTCATATACTGGCATATTTTATATCATATTCTTATAATTTACTCATTTTTAAAAATTCAGTTAAAAGAAAAAAGATTCTCCTTTGATGTTTTCCCACCCAAATAAGATATAAATATCTGCAGAAATACTGAGGTACATAAAACGTAGCTTCTGATCTATACTGGGGATCTGACATCAATTTTTATTTTTCTATTCAGTAACCCCTACTTGCCCAATAGTTGTCCTCTTCACCTTTTTAACCTTACTTTTTGTTCTCTGAACTGCTCTCCAAAAGGAGGACAGCTAAGGTTATAGTCATTGAATATAGAAAATAAGCAATATATGGGTTCAGTTTGGGGGAAGGAGCAAAGAGAATAGAAGCTCAGCTATTAGAATCAAGACCTGTCCCTTGATGTTAATGTATCTAGTATCTGTGGTTAATAGGAACATTCTTCATATATTGCAACAAATGCTGTACATCTAAATTCTACATATAAAGCTGTAATTTCATTGACGGGTTCTAGTGACATTGATAAATGGTGTCACTGGTAAGCTGCGCTTGAATTACAACTTTAATTATTTACACCTGGGTCTACATTATTTCTATATTATATCTGTCATGGCACTATCTTGTGCTGGGCCTGCTAACACTACTATGATGATAATTTATTCCAACAGAGGGTCAGGTAGAACAGTACAGCATCATCAGTCAACCATTTCAGGAACTGCTCAGAGTACCAGGGGTAGAACTTATACAGAAGCTTTTTTGCAAACTCTCCCACCCAAAGAAAAGAGGGATTCCTGAGGTCTTGAAGGTATATCACCTCTAACCTGTTAACCTCCTAAAAGTGAAAACTATTTTTGTTATTCTCTCTCTTCCCTCCTCGTTAGTGCTCTTATTATCATTTGGTTTATAGAAACCTCTGAGATTACTTTGGTAACAACAGGGAAGCTCGAAGATTTATTTCAGATAGTTTCATTTTGAACTTACAGCTCCTGTAAGCAGACTCTGGTACCTATTAACAAAATCACCTTATTTGTGACTTGTGTTATACCAAAGTCCCTGGGAAAAAGTAAATTGATTTGAGTACGTAAAGGTGATTAAGTGATTTCAGGTCCATTTTATGTTCCCAATATCTCACTAAAAAGAAATTTTCAAGCTAATGTTATTTTTATGTATTAAAGAAAAATCGTATGACACAAATGAAATTAAATATGATGTTTGACACGAGTTTATAAATTATAAGCTCAGTGTCAGAAAATGATATTATTGGAAAAGACTCCTACTTTGCAGAGATGTTTATGTATCTATTCAAATACTATTCCAAGAAGAAGATGAAAGAGATAGCATGGAAGGACTTTAGCTGGACATTAATCATAATAATAATATGAAGTCCCCATTGAACCTATGCAATTCATGTGATGGTCAGAATGAACAGAAGTTTCTCTAGCCCATCATATGAAGGCTCACTATATTTCTTTCAAACAAAAATGGGACATTGGATGGCAAAAACTGGACCAGATTTTGTGCTGACAACTAAAGGGAGGGGCAGAGGCAGAACAATCTGAGCAGGAACAGAGTAGGCAGATCAATAAGTAAGTGCTATGTGATGCCAGTTGCAAGTCTCATAGTTAAGGTGTGTGGTCTGGCAGAACTTCATACAAATGATCAGGGCCTATGCAAGGGCTTTTACAACTTAGCTGAAAATCAAATTTGGCACCCCTATAAACTCCACTTTAATCTAAATGTCTTGCCTAAAACACATGTTAATTTAGCCATCCCAGTGCCAGAAATGCCCAATAACCCCAACAGTGCCAGAGATGATCCCCATAGTTCCAGAGATAACCCCGCAGTACTTACCTGCAGCTCAACCACACAGAGATGTCCAGCTCCCTTTGAAGAGACAGGTGCGTCTGGGTTGCAGGGAAAATCTCTTCTCCCAAAGCTCCTGTTTCCTCTCAGGGGAGACGTTTGGTGGTAGCAGCAGTCAGTGCCAACAAGGACCGTCTTTAATGCAGGGCAAAAGGGGCAGCTGCTTTGGGACCTTCTCCACGAACTGGGCCGGGGCAGCTCAACTGCCACTCTTGCCCACACCCCCATTAGAGATGCCCTGATTTAATAAAAATGAGAAAAATGGACATTTATATTAAGATGACAGGACAGTAGGGAAATATGAAAAAAAATAAACTGCTTTCCCGTTTAAAACAGTTAAGTATGATTAATTCAGTCATATAATATATTGGAATCAGTTTATGTACAACTTTTATAGTTAAAGATTATATATTTATTTTGAGAAAGAGGAGAATAGAGTCTAGAAAGGAAAATTCAAAAATAAAAATACTAATTGATTTGGGTAGTTGTGATTATTGGTGCTTTATTTCTAAAGAATAGGGTTTCCCATTTATGCTCTAACAATAAAGAAAAAAAGTACATCCCATCAATCTATCAGGTTTACTCTCCTACCAAAATAGTGAAAACTTGAAAAGCAGCCAGATGCTACTGTGGTTTTTATAAATAAAATTTGCCTATGCCCATTCATCTGTTTTTAGAAATAGATATGGTTTACTAGATAAAAAAATCACTATACAAAAGTCTAAATTGAACACAAAGCAATATCCCACTTTTCTGTATCACACAGCTTTCAAAGCATTTTTAAGAAAAATTTCAGAAATGTTACATGTGGTTTGAATTCTTATGAAATATGATGGAAAAGTTATTGAAAGTTCCACGGATCTATTTTCTAACCTAAATTAAAATAGATCTAGTTTATAAGTCTTACAGATGGGCAAGAAGAAAATCAACATCAGCTCTAAATGGTCACTGTGACTGTCCATCTACAAACATTGCAGTCTTGACCAAATGGTTAAACTATTTTGGCCTCATTTAATAACATGAGCAGAATATTAGAAAAGTTCTTGGGATTTTGTGAATAACAGCCTGACCCAACTCTTAGTCCTTTAATATTAAGGTAATTTTTTAAAAGCCAAGTCTAAGTTGTTAACCTGACCGCAGGTTTCCATGAGGGAGTTTGTATTTAGATTCATGTCTATGGCTTTCCTGCTCCCTTCTGCACTTAGGTCTTGTCATGGGCTTTGCTTGCTGGCAAGGTAGAAGAAGATAAAGTAGTTCTTGATACACTTTCTGAAGCTGCTTTCCTCTGAGAAGCCTATGTTCTGGCCTGCTCTTTCTGTGTGCATAACTTCCTAGTCAGAAGCTTCCTGTTGGGTGTTCTATGGAGGCCCTGCTCACTATGACCATGTGGCTAAGTGTATAAACACAGAGTGAAGAATTAGGAAAATGCACACCTAACTCATATCCTTCAGCTCAATTTTCGTCAGCAAGAAATCTCATGCTTTGATATTCATCTGCTTCCCATCATTACAGAGGTTGTTTATTGACTGTTTCCACAGAGGTTGTTTATTGACTGTTTCCAGAGAAGAATAGAGTGAAGCACTGTCTCTTTGCTTTGAGAGCTCAACACAAGGACTGATATATAGGGATCAAAATAATGCATGGTGGTCTTTGTTTCTTATGGTGCTGCTAGGCGATTTATTTACATAGCACTTTGCAGATACAGGCCTTCTGGAATTAGATCCTGGGATTTTGAGGCAGCATATTGTGGATCTTTTTCCAAAGGTGTAGCCGGTTCTTAGCTGGAATAGACTCTAGTAAGCTGGATATCAAGGCTTTAGGGTGCATATCATGGCAGCTGCCAGTGAATCCCACAGGGACAGCTTGGCCAAGCATTGCAGGTGAGGCCCATAGAAGATCATGGAGAAGAGAGTCCTGTGTCAGGCATAATGGTTCAGGCTTTTAGGCACTAGTTATATGAAATTAGTTTAGATTGTGTTCTTTTTGTTATGAAGGCCTTCAAGTTAGGACTTTAAATTTCCGAAACGATTGAGGTCTTTTGAGCAACGGAACTTTGAAGCAGGCACACATAGGAATCGGAGTCCATCTTTTTCCTGATCTGCATTTAGTGACAAAACGATGAAGTGTAGAGGATCACACTCTCTATTCCCATGGTTTGCATCAAGAGACAACCCATGATCTTTTGGTGACTGGATTCAGGCCCATAGGGAAAGTGATTGCATCAATGAGCAGCACCCCACACCCCAGAAAGGAACCCTTATTAAATAGGGAATAGAACAACTGCTTGAGGTGAAGAAGCAACTTAATGAAATTTATTCAAACCCAAAGGCTAAAAATGGTCTCAAAGGAAACTACCAGGGAAATGCGGGGCAGCAGGATCTCCGAAAGCTTGCTGGAATGATTATCCCTCAAATCAGGGAGAGGCATACCCTTTAACAGATTTAATATCTGTGGCCTTTTCTCTCCCCTTCCTAACTTATACCTTGTCATGGGGGTTTTCTTATTAGAGGTGGAAAAAGAATATAAGGTTGCTCTTGAACCTCTTTTTGAAGTGTTTGCCTGTGGGAAACCTATATTCTGATCTGCTCCAGAATACTAGGGAGAGGCATACCCTTTAAAAACTGCAAATAGTCACTCACCCAAATGTTGACTCAATTGTCAGCTAGTGACTTTATGAAATTTGGATATATGTCGAAAGAGAATACTACAATATCATGTTTAAGGCATTAGCAAGTACGTGTGAAAGTGATTGTAGGTATTCTTCTCTTTCCTGAGGTAAAATGCCTGGGAAATGTATGAATAAGAAAAGAGAAGATAACATAAAAATATGTTACATTATCATGTACGAATCTCAAAATATTACATATGAGCTTAATATTTCTAATATGGTCACAAGAAAGAGACTGTTAATAATACCATTTTACATATAAGGAACCTGAGTCACTGTAATTTAAAATTATTTGTCCAAGGTTACACAATAAGTAAGTAAAATGCTGGTTTTCCAGCTCCAGAATCTGGACTCTTCTATAGTTCAATTTATATGAATTTAGTTCTATGTTAGATGCTCATCTGATGACACAATGCTTTCTAGGTAGATTTATTCAATTCAGAGAGGTGACAGAGGAAGGAGACACATTCATTTGAAAAGTGTGTATTTTTGGTGAGACAGTCATGTTGGTGGTTGTGGAGCAAAGCTACATCTAGAGGAGTATACTAAAAAAATAACTGAAAAGAAAAATTAATATCCAGCAAAAGAGTGAGACTTTCAGGTGTCAGAACAGGAAAAAGACAGTTGGACAGTTTTAAATTAATTTTGAAAATGCAACTGAGTCTCTCTGGAATGAATCTATGGATAAAAAAAAAAACACAAGAGATAGTTTTCAGTACTACAGAAAAAGTTGTGGCCCAAGAAAATATTTCTATTAACATTCACGTTTGTGAGTTGTTCAGGACCTGAAGAGATAAAGATCAGAGGAAAATCCAGGCACAGGGTAAGGATGCATGTCCAAAATACTGGGCCTGAGTAGACCTTGAGGAAAACAAACTCTCAAAACTCCAACATCATTTGGGTTCAGCCATGGGCTAAAGGCTGAACAAAAAAAAACAAATCTAAAGGCAGGATTCATAGGTCTATCCATAGTTCCATTATCAGTAGAATAAGGCATGCTAACTCAGGGCAGTGAAAATAATCTCTTACAATACTATAATGATGGATGTGTGTCATCATACTTTTGTCCAAACCCATCTAAAATGCCACACTGAGAGTGAATCCTAATTGAAACTATGGATCCTGGGTAATTATGATGTGTAAATGTAGGTTCATCCTTGGTAAAAAATGCACCACTATGGTAAGTGACATTGGTAATATGGAGGCTATCCATTTATCTATGTATATATATAAATGCAGAGAGTACATGGGAAACCTCTGTATGTTCCTCTCAATTTTGCTGCAGACCTAATATTTCTCCCCCAAAATTTGGTCTAAAAAATTAGAAGGGAGATAATGTAATTAGATAGAAGCCGTGGTGCATTCAACACATGGAAAGAAGTCAAAAAGTAATGCAAATGAGATTTTCAGTATGACCTGAAAGAACAGGGACCCACATAAAATTTGCAACAAGCGAGTGATATTGCAAATGGCTCTCTCTGTGAGAGGAGATTATCATAGGTTCATTTCCCTTCTATATGATAAATATCTGTATCAAGCTCAGAATGGGAAACTTCCCTCAGCTGATTTCATGTTCACAAGCCATAGCTTATCTATAATTGCATTAGACTTATTGACAAATAAAGCACTGAATACTACTGAGTTTCTTCTGGTAACTGTCACAAGAGTCTAGATGTTTTTACCAAGTACTAGTACTGGTTTCTAGAAAATGTTTTATTTGGATAACTGCCTCAGAGGCCTGGGAATTTGCTTGTGTTTCAAACTTTCGTGGATATCGAACCATTGCCAAGATAATTTTTAGGCCCTTAAATCTGGCCAGTGACAGGTATTCACATGAAGTAGAAAGTGGAGAGGACATTGGAGGCAGGAAACTCAGAAAAACAGAGGTGACTTCTGAGGGATTCTGGAGAATCTTTGAAGAATTACTTCCTGGGCTTCCAGGGCTGGCTGAGTTCATTTGCTGTGACTTTCCTGTGAGTCACACTTTGAATTTTCTTGAAAGTGACCATCTAATTGTAGCTCCCTCAGCTCTACTGTTGTTGAAAAGCTTCTAATTCCATATAATAAACATCACTTCTTTTTTTTTTTAAGGAGAGGTACAGGCAGGAATGAAGGTGAGGCAGGAAGAGAGAGGAGGAAAAAGCACTTTATTTATTTTACTCAGTTGTACATCATTTGTTGTTTCCCCAACCCTGGGTCTTGAACCATTGACCTTGGGACATATGTGGACTGTGCATCATTTAAACTGCTAGGCCACCAGGGCGTGCCAATAAATATCTTTTTTAAAATTTTTCTAATTTATTTTTTATTGTAGTAATTTCTACACATTAAAATAATTGCCTGTGTATAGGTTCCCCATTTCTTAGATATATTTCAACACTCCACGCCCTCTGCCAAATCACCAAGTGTTCTTCCCCATTGTCCAGTGGGCTCCACCATCATTTGCCCCCACCCACCCCATTCCCTTTTGGTAACCTCAGTTCTGTTGCAAATGTTTCAGGGTTGATTATGTTTCATCTGTTCCTTTGTTTTGTCTATTCACATTCCACCTAGAAGGGAAGTCATCTGGTATCTTATACTTTCTTCTTTTGACTTATTTCACTTAGCATAATCCCCTGTAGTTCCATCCATGTTGATTCAAATGAGTTTCATGTCTTCTAAGGGTTGTGTGGTATTCCGTTGTATTTATGTGCCACATCTTTTTTATCCATTCATCTGATTTTGGGCACTTAGGTAATTTCTAGTTCTTAGCTAGTGTGAATAGGGCCACAATAGGCATGGGGATATATACATCTCTTTGAATGGGTGCTTTTGTATCTTTTGGCTAGATGCCCAGAAGTGGAATGATGGCATCATATGGGATTTCCATCTTTAGTTTTTTGAGGAATCTCCAAACTGTTTTCCATAAGGGTTGCACCACTTTGCACTCCCACAAACAGTGCAAAAGTTTTCCCTTTTCTCCATATTCTCGCCAGCATTTGTTGTTTCCAGACTTTTGGATAATAGCTATTCTTCCAGGTATAAGGTGATAACTCATTGTTGTTTTAATTTACATTTATGAGTTCCTTGTATATTTCAGATACTAAGCCTTTGTTGGAAATATCGAATGTAAGTATCTTTTCCCAGTTAGTAGGTTTCCTTTTGATTTTGGTGATGTTTTCTTTTGTTGTGAAGAAGCTCCTTAGTTTGGTGGTTCCTAGTTATTTATTTTTCTTTTTGCTTCCCTTGATGTTGGAGTTGAGTCCCCAGAGTCCTCTCTATAATTGATGTCATGGAAAGTCTTTCCTATGTTGTCTTCTAAAAGCTTTATGGTTTCTCGTTTTATGTCCAAGTCTCCAATCCATTTTGAGTTAATTTTTGTGAGTGTTGTTAGAGAGTAGTCTAGCTTCATTCTTTTGCATGTGGCTGTCCAGTTTTCCCAACACCGTTAGTTGAAGCGACTTTCCTTTTTCCATCGAATGCTTTTGGCTCGTTTGTCATAGATTAATTGACTGTATGAGGATGGATCAGTTTCTGGTGATTTAGTGCTATTCCATTGATCTGTGCCTCTGCTATTATTCCAGTACCAAACTGTTTTGATCACTATTACTTTGTAATATTGTTTGAAGTCTGGAAGTGTAATCCTTCCAGATTCATTCTTTTTTTTTCTCTAAATGATTGCTTTGGCTATTTGGGGTCTTTTGTTGTTTCATACAAATTTTAAGATTTTTTTGTTCTATTTTCTGGAAATAGGTCCATGGGATTATAATGGGGATATCATTAAATCTATATATTGCTTTGGGTAAAATGGTCATTTTAATGATATTGATCTTTCCTAGTCATGAGCAGAAGATGTCTTTCCATTTCTTTGTATCCTCCTCTATTTCTTTTAAGAAGGACTTGTAGTATTCACTGTATAGATCTTTTATTTCCTTTGTTAGGTATATGTCCAGGTATTTCATTCATTTAACTTCTATTTTAAATGGTGTGATTTTTGTGATTTCATTTTCTTCTAGCGTGTTGTGTGCATATAAAAATGCAACAGATTTTTGTGCATTGATTTTGTAGCCTGCCACTTTACTGTATTCATTGATGAGTTCTAGAAGTTTTTTGATAGTTTTTGAGATTTTCAATATATGTAATCATGTCATCTGCAAATAATGAAAACTCTACTTCCTCCTTTCCAATTTAGATTCCTTTTGTTTCCTTTTCTTGCCTAATTGCTCTGGCTACTACCTCTAGTACATTATTAAATAGAAATGATGAGCATGGACAACCTTGCCTTGCTCCTAACCTGAGGAAATGATTTCTATTTTTGCCATTGACTACAATATTGGCTGTGGGTTTTTCATATATGGCCTTCATTATGTTGAGGTATGACCCTTCTGTTGCCATTTTATGGAGGGCTATTTTTTTTTATTATTATAAATGGGTGTTGGATCTTGTCAAAACTTTCTCTGCTTCTATTGGTATGATTATGCAGTTTTTCTATTGCTCTTGCTGATACAGTGTATAACATTAATGGATTTATGTGTGATGAACCATCCTTGCACCCCTGGGATGAATCCCACTTCGTCATGATGGATGATATTTTTGATGCATTGTTGAATTCAGTTTGCTAATATTTTGTTGAGAATTTTTGCATCTATGTTCATTAGAGATATGAGTCTGTAATTTTCTTTCATGGTGACAACTCTGTCAGCTTTGTATCAGTGTAATGTTAACCTCATAAAAAGTTGTGGGAGAGTTCCCTGTTCTTCAATATTTTGGAAGAGTTTGAGAAGAATAGGTTTGGTATAGGTCTGGAGATTTGGTAGAACTCATTGGAGAAGACATCTGTTCCTGGGCTTTTATTTTTGGGGAGGCCCTTGATGACTTCTTCAATTTCTCTGCTTGTGATTATTCTGTTCAGGTTTTCTAGTTCTTCTGGGTTCTGTCTTGGTAGACTACACTCTTCTGGAAATCTGTCCCATGTCCTCAGGTTTGTCTGTTTTGGTGGCATTGAGCTGTTCATAGTAGTCCCTTATGATATTTTGAATTTCTGTGGTATCTGTTGTAACTTTTCCCCGTTCATTTACGATTCTGGTAAGAGAGTTTTCTCCCTGTTTGTCTTTGTGAGTCTAGCCAATGGCTTATCAAATTCATTTATTTTTTCAAAGAACCAACTTTCAGTTTCATTGATATTCCAAGTTGTTTTTTTGTTTTCTACTTCATTTATTTCAGCTTGAATTTTGATTATTTCCATTCTTCTGCTGATTTTTGGTTTTAATTGTTTTTTTCTCTAGTTGTTTTAAATGTAGAGTTGTTTATGATTTTTTCTTATTTCTTGAGATAGGTCTGGATTGCAATGAACTTTCCCCTTAATACTGCTTTTGCTGTACCCTGTAGATTCTGGTAACTCATGTCCTTGTTCTGATTTGTCTCTAAGTATTTTTAAATTCCTCTTTGATATCCTGTTTTACCCAAGAGTCCTTCAGAAGCATATTGTTGAGTTTTCAATTAGTTAGGGGTCTTCCAGGTTTTTTGTGTGGCTGATTTCCATTTTTAGGCCATTGTGATCAGAGAAGATGCTTGGTATGACTTCAATCTTTGTAAATTTGTTGAGAGATGTTTTGTGTCCCAACAGGTGATCTATCCTTGAGAATGTTCTATAAGTGCTTGATAAGAAAGTGAAATAAATCTGTAGTCCTTGGGTGAAGTGATTGGTATATATCTATTAGACCTGTCTGTTCCAGAGGGCCTTGTAAAGTAGCTGTTTCTCTGTTAACTTCTGACTGGTTGATTTGTCCATTGTTGTAAGTGGGGTGTTGAAGTCCTCCATTGTTATTATGTTGCTGTCAATGTCTCTCTTCAGGTCTAATAATATTTGCTTGATATATTTTGATGCTCCTTCATTTGGTGCATATATGCTGATAAGTGTTATGTTTTCCTGCTGGATTGATCCTTTAATCATTATATAGTGTCCATCGCTGTCTTTATATGGAAGTCTGTTTTATCTGATATGAGTACAGCTATTCCTGCTCTTCTGTGGTTGCCATTAGACTACAGAATTGTCTTCCAGTCATTGACTTTGAGCCTTTGTTTGTCTTTTGGAAGAAGGCGGATTTCCTGAATGCGGCAGAATGTTGGATTATGCTTTTTAATCCATTTAGCCACTCTGTGATATTTGACTGATGAGTTCAGTCCATTAACATTTAGGGTGATTATTGATATATAGCTGTTCAATGTCATTTTATAATTTGTCTTTTGTGTATTGCTCCAGATGATAACTTTGTTCTCTTTCTCTTTTTAGGTTGGTGGGTGAAGTTATGTTTTGATTGATTTCACCTTTTGTTTTCTTCACTTTCTCCCTGGGGATATGTTTTGAGGTTACCCTGAATTTAGCATTCATAGATCTATGTTTACTACTTGTTTATTTGAAAGCATATTAATCTTCCACTCATACTATCGACATTTTTATTCTCTTCCTCTGCAATTTTATTATTTGCTTTCATACTGTTTTTCTGTGTGGTTTCTTTATGCTTTATAGAGCATCCTTTAATATTTTTTTGCAAATCTGGTTTTGTGGTGACAAACTCCTTTAACTTTTGCTTGTCAGAAAAGATTTTTATAATTCCTTCAGTTCTGAATGATAATCTTGCAAGATATAGTATACTAGAAAATCCTTTTCTTTCAGCACTTTTAATATATTATACCATTCCTTTCTGGCCTATAGAGTTTCATTTGAGAAGTTCACTGACAATCTTAAGGGAGCTCCTCTGTATATGACACATTTTTCTCTTGTTGTTTTTAGTAGTCTTTATTTATCTTTCATTTTTGACATTTTGATGATGATGTGTTTAGGTGTATTCCTGTTTGGGTTTCTTTTATTAGGAACTCTTTGAACTTTCTGGACCTGGAAGCTTGCTTCATTTTTCAAATTGGGAAAATTCTTATTTATTATTTCTTCAAATATGGTTTCTGCCCCCTTTTCTCTCTCTTCCTGTGGGACCCCTATGAAGTGAATGTTGTTTCCTTTTGATGTTATCCCAGAGGTCTCGCATGCTGTCTTCATTTCCTTGAAAATTTTTTTAATCTTTTTGCTGGTTTTCTTGTTTGAGTTCCTCTGTCCTATCTTCAAGATCACTGATTCTATTAGAAACTTCATCCATCCTATTGTTGAGTTCCTCTACTAAATTCTTTAATTCAGTCATCATGTCTCTGTGCCTGTTTGATGTCTTGTTTTAATTCTTCTCTTTGCTTCCTGACATTCTCGTTTACTGCCGCTAGTGATTTCTGGATTCCCATGAGTATGTTAATCACCATTACCCTAAATTTCTCATCAAGTAATTTACATATGTCTTCTGTATTTGGATTTTCCCCTGGGTTTTTGATTGGATCTATCATTTCACATGTATTTCTCTGTGCTTTTGCTCTATTTGGCATTCTGTTCATATTTCTGAGAGTTCTGTTTCCCTGGCATTTGGTAGGTTTGACTTGCCCAGGATAGGCAATCAGGCTTCAGTTTTGGCTCTACCCACAAGGTAGTGCTAGCAGGTAGCATTGAGGTTTAGGACTAACTTCTTACTGTATTTCAGGGGGTGGGACACCCGATGGGCAGCATTTCCAGTGGTTGGATATGCGGTGGGTGGGATTTCCACTCCGTGGACCCCAGACTATAGCATGAAATGGTTGTGAGAGGTGTTTGAGCTTGGAATTTCTTTGACTGATTTCTGCTTAGGGCTGAGCCTAGCACAATTTCACCACATGGGTTCCAGCTTAGCTCCTGGTGCACTGGCTCTCCTTTCACTCTCTCCCAAGTCTGCCCTCTGTAACTCCGAATCTCAGCCCCACTGGGCCCACCTCTTGCTGCCTCCACAGCTGGTCCTGAAGTCCCTAGCATCCACCCCACTGTGTGCCCAGAGACTCCCCAGCTCCACTCCAAATCCAATCCGCAGCTTAGCTGAGAACCCCACTGGGCACCCTTATCCACCATTAATAATCAGCCAATACATCTCCAGTTGAAGTGCCAGTCGTTTCTTGGTGTTTGTCTCAGGAAAATAGGTGATATTTTTTGTTTTTCTCGGTGTCTGTGGAGAGCGACCCAAAAGTGTATCCTATCGAGTCACCATCCGGAATTCAATCCTAAAACAGCTTGGGATACAGGTAATAAAGAAGCCCCCATCCCCCAGGAGGTTTCAAACTTTACTTAGGTGTCAGAGTGAGCTGCCTTTGACTAAGAATGAATAGAATGAGAAAATTTGGTGATAGGAATAATTTTCAAAATTTGAAAAATTTCTCTTAAACTTAGGAAGTCTGAATTTATTTCTTTTGGTTTGTTTAAATGTTTTAAAATGTTTATTTAGCAAAAACCAGACATTTAATTTTTGATGGTTTCTTCCAGGTAATTAATAAGGGTGTTTATGTTAAAATTTTAGACATTTTGTTACATTAATATTATGTTATTTGCATTACTTTATATTTTCCATCTGTAATCACTGCACACAATGTATAAAGCGGCTGGGCATCTTGACAGGAAATGGTTCAAGAAGTCAGTTTGTGTAAACAGGGTCATAAGTTCATTTAATTAATATTATAGTCTGACCCAATTCAGAATCTTCTGCAAAGAAATGGGTAATTGCTTTCAGAGGTCCCAGGAAGATACATAAAGAAACAGTAGTTCATGTGCAATGTAGTAGTTTCTTAAGGTGTGGGCATACATATTAATAGCCCTCTATTTACTTCCCCCAGTGGAATTGCTACACTCTAGCTGACCATATAACTCTCAAGTGAGTGAAGAAACATTGGAGAAGGCAGTAATAACTTAAGTGCTATTTTCTGAGAGAAGACATAGTGAATAGGGGAGTTCTAGAATAACGCTCTAGGCCTGTATTCCTCCATCTGTTCTGCCTTGTCTAGACCATTTGTCTAGACTTCTACATCTTATTTTACCCCTTGGAGAGGTAATGAGAAGCACCTTACTCTTGACTGGGGAGAAGAAACACTTGTGAGATCTTTTTTTTTTAAGATATTTGTTACTGAACCCAGTGAGACCTTTAGTTATCTAGCTCTGCCTACAGCTGGGTGGCATGTACCTTCTGCTGTGAAGTGTTAGAGAGTCCACTGTGGCCATTCATCTAAGTCATATCTTCACTACAGCTTTGTAAGTAACATGACAGATTATTTTTCCATGATTAATTTCGAACTTAACAAAGAATATATTAACACAACATGAAGTAATTCTCTTCAACAGAAACACATGTTTCAAGTATGAAGCTTTTCTATGTTCCTACTAAGACTATCTGTTTAGTTTTCTGTGTGCTGACTAGATGCGTTGTTCCTCAAACTCCTTTTGGCTACAAGTCATAAGAAATACCTTTCACATTGTTACCTTGGACATATACAGAAAATAATTATTTTCATAAATTCATTATTTATTAAGTCTACAGTCTCTGATATTTTCTGTTCTTTTCATGTTTTTAAAATGATAGTTATGAACCCTAAATAAATTTCCTGACCTAGTAATAAAGCATGAACTGAAAAAAATGCTAGATGAGAGCATAAGAATTTCTTGTACTAGGAAAGAACAGACTTTGAGAACAAGTTCTAGACAGAAACGTTATATGAAAGAAAATATCATTTTTAATTTTTTCAAACATTTGTAGCGATTTTTTTTGCTTTAGAAAAGAAAAAAAAAATTATATGAAAGTCAGATGTAGGTCTCCTTAGGGAAATTTTAATAATCCCGAACATAATATTTTATTCACCCACTGTTTTTTTATAAACTACCCAGAGCACTATAATTTGCATCTAGTTACATGGAAAATGATGTTTATTAGTGACAGATCTACATCTCTTTCCAACTGGATTGCATGCTTCTTAAGGACAGAGATTATGTTCCTATTTCTCTTGTATCTTTCATCTACATTTAGCATGACAGACATGGTTCCTGCCTTCAAGGACTATATCATCTATTTGAAAAATGTATACTAGACTGAAATTCTTAAGAATTTTCTTCACGTAACCAAGAGTCAACAAATTTTTTAAACTCAATTACAATTCTGAGAGTAATGAGGAAGTAGTTGAATCAAGTGTAATAAATCAGTGACAATTTCTGCAATAGGTAAATTCTGAGTTGACTTTTAAGGATTGACAGATTGGAGGGCCTTTGTAGAGGCTCTGGTTTTTGGGTCTGAGCACATTACCTGTTTAAGAAAAGCAATTTCAGTGTGAAGAACTTGGACAATCTTTCCCGTCAATACGTACTTTGAATCAATTATAATTCGGAACCAGAACTGAAGCATATCTGATATATTGGTACAGCATCACTAATCTTCACAGATCAAGGAGAAAACAAAGAGTGGTTTGTAATTTTCAGGACTGATCTAGAGAGAATAGTGGCATGGTATAGCCTTTAATGAATAACATAAGTAATTGGTTAGTTTAGGGTAAAGAAAAGGAACTGAATTCCCAAAGTCATTATGTCCCAAACTGGCTGGATCCTATGAATACCAAAGGGTGATATACAAGAGTTCATATTCTAAGGTGTCTTACCAGAAATGTTAGAGTAGCGTCCAAGTCTAGACATTACTGGTCAATGAGTAAAACCAATAAATATATTCCAACAATTGTCCTTCAAAAAATTACTCCATTACATTTTACTAAGCACTTACAGTATATTTAGCATTGTTTCTACATAATACAACTTAATCCCAACAAAAATCTCTGTAATAATTATAATTTCCATTTAATAGATGGGACTGGGAGCCTACCCAATTCATCAAGCTGGTTAGAGGAAGAAACTAGATCTGTTCCACTTCAGTCCCTGTGACTCTGATCACCAGTCTACTACCTCTAAAAAAATGAAATTCTTCATAGTTTTGCCTCATGCCTCATGTTTGGGTTCTGGAGTTGAATAGGTCTGATACAAAATCATTTTTTTATAATTAATCAAGTATGTTGTCTTGTTGGTCATACTAAGTTGTCGAATCACAGTCAATGATCGTTTTCTCAACTGTGACAGTTATCAACAGAATCTATAGTTAATAGAGTTAATTGTGAGGGGAATTGATGAAAATGTATTAGAAAAATGAAGTTGCCTTCATTGGAAATATTGTGCCTTTGTTAGCCTTCACAAAATGAGAATTCAGTGTATGTGAAAATGATATCAGATGTTAATGCTTTTAATGTTTTCTTAAAAACCTTAAAGACTTTACAAAGTTTATCTTCTCTTAGATGCACTTTCCTCATCTTTCTTGGATGAGAGATTGCCATTTTCTCTTGAAGTGTTCATCAAAAAATTGCCTCAGTATAGCTTTTCAAAACATTAAGAAAGTATACTAAATTACCCTTCCTCTTACCATATGCCAGAAGATTTTCTCTTACTCTCTCAACTAAAAGTAATGTATCTTAAGTCCTAACAGATTCACAGGCTTAACTCCTATGACTAATATTGGGCAGGCTAACCCAGGATTTATTAGGGATCAATGTGACCAATGAGTTTGGCAGCTGGTAGTTGTCCTCCTTTCTTCTAATGCTGTAAAAATAACATTGCTGCCATTATTACCACATTTCAGTGTCTCCAAATATGTTCATCAGTCTGACCACTGTTAAATGTTTAAAAAAAATTCTTTCTGCTTCTCAAAAGGTTAACCAACATCTGAGTGCTGGCAAGTGTCCAAAACACAAATCTGTGTCTCCTTCCTCACCTCCCACTGCCCAGCTCATTGAGCAAGTAATAGTCAAAATATTTGGGGAGTTTGGTGTTACTGCCCAGAACATCAGGTTTCTTCTACTGATTAATTCTTACTGTTCCAAATTAGCAATGCAATATCCCAAGTGCTAAAACTGCCAGAAATGGTCTTACTTTTGTCTTAAAGACACCATGTCTGAAGCTTAATGGCAGCACTAATCTTGATTTATTCCTTTAAATGCCAAATCTGGAAAGTAAGGTCAAAATGGTCAGTGGGTTCTCCTGATGGTGAGCTCTAAAACAAAACAAGAGCTAACATGGACAGAAGAGGCAAATGTAGGATGGCTTAATCTTGCCCTCATTTACTCAGACAGTCCACTTACAGCTCATCTGTCACCCAGGATTGTAGTGAGCCTTCCTGGGTGGCTGCCGCCTCAGTCCCTGAAATATTTTGCTCGTTCTTTCCCATCGGAGCCAAGTGTCTCAAAAAAAATTGCACTACTCATGTTCCTAAGACTTTAAGATTACCTCCCCCTTAAAACCATGCCAGCTAGGAGGGGCCCTCTCTTGTCTCAGTTCCCTCCTTTCACAAAAGCTTTCTCTCTCGTTAATCTTTTACATTCAAAATATTTTTGGCATACTAGACCTGCATTTAATTAGTACAGACACTTGCAAGAGTGAGTCTCCTGGCCTTACAAGGAAAGGAAAGAAGGAAGAAATGTTTCAGGCTCAAAGATCTGGCACTCTAATATCTAGCAGCTTATCTTCATCATATCTCAGTTTTGGAGGTTAGAGGGGAGAGGTAACACTCAGTGTATAAACTGCTTGGAAAGAACCCCTATTAGGATTAGTGCTCTACCTTATGAGAGCAGGACTCTGACACCATAAACTGAAACTGATCCAGCTTTCAGTGCTTGAGCAATGAAAGTGGTACCTTGAAATCCCAGCAATACTCAAAATCTAGTTTACTCCTGTTATCTATCTCCATCAGCCCGCTGACCTGAATGCCCATAGTAGCTTTAGTGTTGGACATCCTCTTAGGTGATTTCATGTTTTCTCTAAGGAGTCAATATACTCACGACCTCACAGACATAAGCAGGTAAGAAACAGATCCTAGATCATGAGCATAAAGAGAGCTTCAATGCCAATTGTGCCAATTGCAACTCATTATTTTCACAGATATCTAAAGGGCTAGAGCATATACAATCGTTTCCCTCTGAAATAAAAGTTCCACCATGGTGATTAATAGTTGTATTTCAGATTTGTAATATTCCAGGATTTCTTAATGATATAATAACATAAAAATGGTCCTGTCCCCTTTTATATCTCACTCTTTAAAGCATCTACACTTCTTCCCCACATTTTAAAATGAGAAAGACAAAATGTCACAGATACCGCTTGGTTTTCTAAGGGGAAAAAAGGAGATATTCCAAAGATAATATTTTCAATATTGAAGACCACATAGATACTAAAGTTTTCTTTAATTATAAAATCTTTCAGCAGTTCACTTAGGTTTCATTAGTTTATAACTGCCAAGACATAGTTATTACAAGGATTTGTAATTTAGTTTTTCTCTTGCAGTCATTAACCTAATATATTGCATCAGTATAATCAACAACATAGACAAGTTCTATTGCTTCCTCCCTTAAATTTGCTTGCTTTTGAACCATCATTTACAAATATTTCATAGCATTTAGCATGCTTTTCTTTTGGGGAGGAACATTTTTCTTAATCATCTCTTCTATGGCTAATTTATGGCAATCAGTATACAAAGACTCTTCACTTGAGTCTTCTTGTGTAAGGTCCACTGTGTGTGTGTGCGTGTGTGTATTCATACACTCTTTTTAATTCTTTTATTGTCTTTTAGAATTCTGTATACCTTTCAATGCATATCTCATGAGAAATACACTGTAAAAATATAAAAAATAGTAACATTTGACATTGAATTTATCTAAGAAAATTGACTATCCTTTTAATACATCCAACATGGTTCCTTTTCTCCTTTGGCTAAACCCCAAAGGCCCTCCATGTTTTCCTAACAGACAAGGAATCTTTTATTCATCTGATATAGACTGTTGGTTTTTGACATGATTTCTGAGTGACCTGGATAAAGTCTTGACTTTGTGTAGAAGGATTAAAAGGAAAACCATAGAGTGTATGTGTGTGTGCATTTGTGTATGAGAGTTTATACACATGTGTACATGTGAACAGCAAGTACTCATAGATAGTATGTTGGGGAATGAAACACCAGACAAGTGAGGTAATCCATGGGAAGAAAGATCATACAAAGAATGGATCTGGTGTCTGAGTATCTGGCAGAAAGAAAGAAAGAAAATAAGTAGGACTTCCTAACTGCTCTCTTTACCTCCATTGTTTTGTCCTCTTTCTGTTCTCCTCCTCATTGTAGTTGCCAGAATATAGAAATCTGATCATGATAATCCCTTACTTAAAAAAGCCTTTAATAGTTCTCTGCTAACCCACAAAATAAAGCCCAGACTCCTTAGCATGATATATAAAGCCCTTTATTGTCTGGTTCTGGCCTTCATGGCCAGTTTTATATCCCTCCACTCTCCACAAAGTTAGTCATACAGCTCTTCTGTGTTCCCAGAAACTGCTATGACAGCTAGTCTTTCTTTTATTTAGAACCACTATGATGAGAGCAATTTGTGACTTCCAAGAAGCATTGGAATCTTTTTACTTTGAAAAGTTTTGTTTCCTTAGCTAAATGATTACATATGAGTTAAGTATTTTGATTACTTAAAAAAGACTGCTTGAAATAATTTTTCTGATGTAGAATGCTGCTTAAAAATACATTCATTCAATTTTGTCTACAAAAGTTGTTGGATCCTATTTAGTACTCCTTAAAAGTCTTAAAAAGTACTTGGATTAAGTATAGCACCATTGGTTATTAGTTATGCTCTTCTCAGCTCTCATTAAATCATTTTGTTTTTCTGAATACTCTGAATAATCACCTCAGCCTTATTTCCTTAGTTTGGATGAAAATACAGATAATAGCATTAAGAAAGTGAAGTTGCTAAATGGTGAAATGGGATCATAGGGTAGTACATAGAAGATTCCTGTGTTCAGAACTTTCTAATTCAAGTTTTTAGTTAAGCTTTTGCTATGCAAGCATAGTCTTATATACAAATAAATGAAAAAAATACATAATTTAAACTGAACCTCTTGGAACCTTAGTGTGTGTGTATAGGTTTATATGTATGTGTATGTTAATTTATACCTATATAATTCTCCTCAGCAATTCATTGAGATTGCCATGAATATTAGAAAATGACGTGAAATATTGCACTTATTTTGGAGGTGTTTTGATGAATATAATTACCTAAAACACTGATATCTAGACTTACCATAGAAGACATTGTTTCTTTCCCTTCCATTAAAAGACTGCATGATATGGCCTCAGGTTTCATTTTTGCCCACCTTACACTCAAATTCTAATTGTACTAAGAAAGTCCTCAAAGTTCTCCAGAGAGAAGTTGCTATGCTGTTTCTACTTTTGCACCAGTTAGCAATACCCAGTCTGCTGTCATTTCTCCTCATGAGTTTGTTTACTGGTAAATTTATCACTGGACAATTCTAATCACCAAATTCAATGATCGTTTTTCAGTCCTCATCCTGGTGGATTCCTTTTTATCACTTTGGATGATAGAAGGCTATCTCCTTGAAACTCCACTTTCTCATAGCTTCTTTTCCTATTATAGAATTGACAGTACCTTCTCCTTCATCTCCATGGAATCCTTTCTTCATCCTATCCTTTGCATGTTGGTTCCTGTGGCTGAGTTCTGAGCCCACTGCTCATCTCATGTTCAGTTTCTGACCCATCTACTCTCTGGTTTCGTCTTTCATCCAAACTTTAATGATTCCAAAATCTTCATTACAAACTTGAGTTGTTTCAGATCTTTATCTAAATTCTTACTGGTTGACTCTTTCTGGATTTCCCACTGACAACTCTCCAGAAAAAAACCTCCTTGTTTTCCTCTGTAAACAGTCTTTCCCAATAATCTATCTAGTTGATAGAACCAGTTACCCAAATTAGAAATCTGGATGTCATCTTTTCTTCTTCTTCCTAATGGTTCATGTTTAATTAGATTTAATCTTGCCAATTCATCTCTAACGTATTTCAAACCTATTTTTATCCCAACATCCCTATTATATTGCCCAGGTTTTGATGAGTATCATCACAGATTCCTAACTTGATTACTTTATAACTGGTACTCCTGTTTTCAGTCTTGTCCCTCTCAAATTAAGGTACCACAATGCCTAGCATTCGAATCTTAAAATTTTTCAATGACTCTGTTTCTCCTATTGGGTAAAACCCAGTAGGTTTAATCTCTCCACTGGACTATGACTGTTTCTTTAGGTTCTTCTCATGTACTCATTTTCTTCATGTCACATTAACAAAGATTGAAATATGTCTGACCCAGATGATGCCTTTCACCTCTGTATTTCTGCTAATCTTATCTTTTTCAGTCCTCTGATTACAGCAAGGAGTCAGCTCCTCAAATTTCCAGTAAATGTGTTTGCTCTTGCATTGAGTTGGGAAAAAAAAACTTTCCAGAACAAGTTGGAATAAGTTGGAGTAGTACTAAGATAGGTAATTTCTAAGTCAATAATATATTTTCCACCTACTCCACTTTTCATCTTTGCATCAAGCTAGAAATCCAGAAATTCATATATGACATGTTATCACTTTGGACACTGAAAAAAGTTTTCCTTTACTAAGATTTATTTTAATAATATTCCCTTTTCTCTAAACAAAGATAAATTCCTGTTGAAAGCAATTGCAAATCAAACTCATTGTTAATAACAATGAAATGAACAGTGATCATCAAGCCAAATATTAAATTCTCACCTGAGAATTTCAATACACACTACTAGAAAAACGGTTTCCCCTACCAATGTGTTGCTTCTTGTAAACAAAGAGAAGAAAATCTTGGAGAAAAAAATACAGGCAGAAACACAGAAATCAACTTGTGTCCTCTTCTAATCCTACTTTTATTATTTTTGTTGTAAAATATCTTAAGTAAACAGCTGGTGAAAAAGGTTATTTATAGTAAGCAAACGAAAATTTTAATTTAAAGTAATATTCTAATAGTTTATTAAAATCATATTCTAAAAGTTGATTGTACCTAAAATGACAAACGATAAAGGAAATAATAGGTAAACTAAATAACCATGTAAAATAGAATAATACTAGTAGTATTAAAAATGTTTCCAAGTAATTTTAGAAAATAATATTCCAAGGTTGTAGTAATATTATTTTATGTGACTGTGTGACTGAAGCAGAAAATGCAAAATAAACACACACAGTTTATAAATACCGGGGCAGAAAGCACCTTTATAAATCCCTCAACAGTTTTCTTTCATTTAGACCTTCAAAATCTTTTTTATCACAATATTTATTCATCAACAGATTTTAAATAACAAAACTGAATACCAAAATATTTTAAAGAAAAGTCATAATACCATTCAAGACAATGATTTTCATCATTTTGTGAAGGTGCATGTTTTCCCATATTCAACATCACTTTTTTAAATATTTTAAATATGCCGTGTTTTTTAATGACTGAAATTTTTTTTTGATTTTGTCATTTTTCACCAGTTTCTTATTATTGTACTGGATAAAAAGTAGACATGTTTAGAAGATTAAACTTTTAATTTTAACTGTCAACAATTAAAGAGGCAGAGAAAGTAATAATCTATAGATATGAAGAGACACCTTTAACTGTGTCATCTAGAAATTAACTGAAAAAATTAATACTACTATGACAGTTACATTGATTCAATTAACTTTTTCATATGAATGAATTAAATCTTATTATAAGATTTTCTTTTATCAAAGCGATTACAGAACTGTAAATAAATATCTTTCCAGCATTATCAGATCACCATAGGCATTTTTTCTCATTAAAATGAATGAAGTCTCCACTTAAAATATATTACCATACTTTCTAACCATACTTAAGTAAAGATGAGATGAGGATCAAATAAACCTTATTCAAAGTGTTCTTCCGTTTAAGGAATCTCCTACTGGGAACTAATCTTCAAACCAGGCACATTTGATAAATCTGGATGGTACAGTCATCGTTAGAGGCAGGTACAGAGATTTTCCTAACCTGTAGCTATAGCTGGTGCTCAGTGGGTAGAATAAATATTTGGTTTTATGCCCCATTACTCTTACATAGTGATGTATCCACATCCTTTACTGCCTCTGATAACCTTTCCAGAAGAAATGTTGAATATGTGCTTTGGGTAAGACAGGAAATCTGAAAGTAATGTCCAGAAATCCTAGCCTTTGCTAAATGTGTGTGTATGTGTCTTTGTGTGTGTTTGTGTGTATAGTGTTTTCACCAGAAGCAGCAAAAGATGAAATCTAGGAAGAATTTTATTAGAACTCCACTTTCTCAAAGTTTGACTATTTATTTCCCTTGGGAATGAAAGGTGGGAAAGAAAGAATGTTCAACTGGAAAGCTAGCACAAATCACTATCCTATTCTGCCACATGTAAAGTCTTGCTTTAATCATTCTTCACATTGCCAGATGAGAGGAAAACAAAATCAGATGTAAAACTCTTTATTCTCAAAATTCAAGTGTAAATAGAACAAATTAATGTTCCAACCAAGTAGTCTCTTACTCAGGGTTCTGGAATACTAATAATAACGTCATCTAGAAGATAGTTATGTAATGCCTAAAAAGTTGAGGGATTTCATACAATTGTTCTGTTTACTTTCATGTTTTTGTAGATAAGGTGGTGCAGATATTCCAATACAAAGCTTGCACATGGAAGGCTGAAAGAGAATTTGTAATTGGAGAGATTTAAGGTCATTGAATTCAGCTATTCACATTTTGTTCTTTCTCAGACTAAATTTTAAGATATTTTTTCCCCTCATAAAGCATAATCTTTTTGCCTTTCCAAACTAACACTGGATGGACTCAAAGAATTACAGCTTCTGTCTGTCCAACTTCTCTATCTTTTCTGTCTGGAGTCACTGTGTCTGCTTATGTAGATTGGAAACTTCAAACTCTATGAAAAGTTACCTCGTCCATGTAGACGCAAGTGTTTGCTGTCTTCAAATAAGCACATCCTAAAGAGAAAGATAGAGATAAGGACCGAGTGAGGCAGGCCTAATTGTTCAAGATCTGCCACCAGAGACATTCCTTCACCCTTAGAAGAGTGTAAATGAGACCATGAGGAGAGGTCTGGCATAGTGTATTGGTGATGACTTGCCACAGCGAAACATAAAACCAAGGACAAAAGAGTTTACTCCAGTCCTCTGAGAAAATGATAATTCATCAGAATTTTTGAAGATTTTGTATCCAATAAACAGTGTAAGAGAGTTAAAAGCAAAAATTGACAATATCAACTGATGTAAACAAAGTCTAAATTCTGATTAAAAGAAAAACAAAACTGAACTATCTCAAAGAAGTGACTGGACCTTTTTCTGTGGCTAGTTGAATAAGAAAAATGGGGGAAATTAGCTCTTCATATTATTTTTAAATATAGCTAACAAAGTACAGTGAAGAAGAATGAAAAAGAGTTAAAAAAAGTCTCCTTTTAGATGGTGAGAATTATGAAACTTATCAGGAAACATGGGTCTAATTTTAATGCTCTGTCATAACAACTCAGCGTTCATGCTCAGTATGTTTCACTATTTACAGTCTTAAATAGTTACACTATTTAAAGTCTTATTTATATAATTAAACAGTTTCAAAATGTTGGTAACAGCATTAAAGGGGAAGGGTTAAAAAATATTTTTTTTAACCAACTTCGAGAGTGTATTTGTTGTGATCTGATTTAAAAATTATGCTATGTGTTCCTACTTACTGTGGGAAGAAGAGTGCGTGGAAGAAATTTCAAAAGGCCTGGCGGCTGGAGGGAAGGGGTGGGTGGCAAGAGGTGGTGGAGCCCACTGGACAGTGGTAGAGAACACTTGGTTATTTGATGGAGGGTGGGGTGTGTTGACGTATATCTGAGGAATGGGGAAACTGCACATATGAGTTTATTTTCATTTTTAAAATAAAGTTCCTCTAATAAAATGCTAAAAAGGATTAAAATTAAAGAAAGAGGCCTAGTCACTCTAGAATATTATGAGGCTCCTCACTAAGATTCCCAAGGATGGTTTTAATATGGATCCTCAAAGAAAAACCTTGAGGGGTGACACTGGAGTGCAGCAACTGATATGACATGAAGCACTTCTCATATGATCAATTCTAGAATGAGAAGAACAGGGATTTGCTTATTTATTTTGGTTATATTTCTTTTTACTTTGTCAGGCAGTCTGATATAACTTTTATATAAAGAAGGTAAAAATTAATTCATTAAGTAACCAACCATTTTTAACTAGTCCAAAGGATCCAACTTAATGATGAAGTAGTTAAGAGATATTTTTAAGATGAACTCTTTAAGTAGAGGAATCAGCCTCTCCCTCTTCAGTAATGAGGATGGAGACTTTCAGTTATTTTATTTGTCTTCCTTAGGCCAGTCAACATTACCAGGAGCACTGGGCAAAGAACTGGCCTCCTACTATACCATAGCTTTCATTCATTCATTCATTCATTCACCCACTTTACTCTGGAAGTAAAGTGATTTCAATTTCTGACTGCTACTTACTGGCTGTGATCTTAAGCAGATTTCTTGGCTTCTCTAAGCACAATGAGCATCCAACTCATAGGGTAGTTATGAGAATTCCCTAAGAAATTTGCTAGAAAGCATAAAAGCTTTACTTACAACAAAATGAGTATCAATTTAGATACATTTTTGTGTTCATAAATATTAACCACACCAGTAGATTATAAGTTGTCTCTTCTCCAAGGATAGTAGATAAACCAGTGGCTAAATATATATTGTGTGAAGAAGTTTAAGTAGTGGCTAGAGTGTTATTCCTGGGATGGTCTGACTGGTTCATTGCTTAATTCCCAGAATTCAGAGCAGTAACTAGCCATCATTATGCATAAATATTCAATAAGTACTTTAAAAACACATTCATGAATGAATTAATGTCTACATTATTGGAAAAATGAGTTACAGATAAATGTACATACTACTATGGATACACTGATAAAGGATCAATTTATTCTTCCAGAAAAGTGAGGTAGGGTATGGATTTTTGTTTGACAGAAGGGCATAAAAGTATAAAATCTTTTGTTCCTTGGTTAAAAGGGCTGGGTTTCTAAGGCAGGTTTTTAAGCCTAAGCAGGAAAAGTTTCAGGTTGTGCAATTACGATAGGATAGTGGAATGTAAGGATCTAACAGGAGCAAATATTAAAGGATGAGGATGCAAATGACATTTTTAAGGGCTAGATAGACCAGGAACACAAGGGGCAAAAATGGGGAAAGAGAAGAAGCAACTGGGGGTGATTTGAAACACACCAGTCAGTGCTCTTCTGAATCCTATAGCATTTGAGCTTCCTCCTAAAAATAATGGGGAATCATTGACAACTTCTAAGAAAGGGAGACACATCTTGGGTTCTGACAGTGCTTTTGTGTATAAAAGTTTCTGACTTCCACCATGGAGCTTTGCCTCCCACGAATTCTGCACTATAAGTGAAAATGCTGTCATTTATGCTCTGTATAAGTCCTGCCTCAGGCATTAGTACAAGAGGCGGTTTCCATTTTATCTTGTAGCATCTAATGCCATCAGCTTTGAAGTAAGCACTCTTCTTTCAAGTTCCTTGGTATGCTTAATTCTGTGGTTACCTGATAAAGTGCCCATTGTTGTAAAGTTTAGAACTTCTTTCTTAACAGAGATAAATCAAAAGAAGAGCTATCATAGTTTTGAACTGGAGTTTATCTAGGAATGGTTTCTCCTCGAGTCAAGGTTTGGGTGCTAGATATAGTGCAGTGAGTTCATTTTATACACATTATTAAATGGAAAAAATATGTAGAGAAAAAAATCCAATTTAAAGTCTTCAGAGATCTGATATCTTCTTAAAATAGTGCTAGCTACAGTACACTCTCTCACTGAAGAAATATTTATTTGCCTCATGAATCTTGGTCCTGTGAGGAAACAATGGCAGTTGCTGAAATATAATTTAAGACAGTAAAAAAAGTGAATTGCCGAAAAAAGTTGAAAGTCGGGATGTTTTATGTCGCAGTCTTAAGAAAAAGAATACAGAAAACAAAGTCAGATGTCTAGGGTTTTAGACTAATTGCTCATTTTGGAAAACAGGAGTACAAAATTATCCTTCAGAATTTTAGAAGTAAAACTTGATCTTGTGTTTAATACGCAAAGCCCCCTTGGCCCTAACACTTCTTTCCTATATCCCCATTTACAGGACAAGAGAGTTCAAGCTGTTTATGGCAGGAATGTCTACCTTTGGGCTTTTTAAACCAGATTCAAACCAATCCCAATCTCTCTTTCTTAGGTCTTAAAATAAGATCAAACAGTTCAGGATTCCCTTACTAGTATTTAAGCCCAGTTGCCTCTGTCCAGATGACTTCTATAATCCAGCCAGGCAGAACACCTCACCCTGCTGTTCCTGCTGCTTTTCTGTGTGTCCTTTGATTGTAAGTAATTATCTCCAGCTGTCCCTACACTCTGGCCTCCTTTAACTCCTCCATGCCTGCCCATAGAGACTGCCACAGTGTAGGAGAACTAGACACTGAGTATCACTACATGAAGTGCTTGTGCAGTGGACAAAAAGTAAATGTATTTGGCATTTAGATGGTGCTGTGTCTCAAAATATCTTCCCCAATGTCTTGTATTTTGAATACGCAAAGTCGAGAGCAAGATGGAAACTTCCCAAGGAAGTTTTCTCAAATTCTAGTCTCTGCTTTTTTCCCAGATCATAATATGCTCAATTCCATTTAGCTTCATGTAAATAGAAAGCAAAAAAACACAAAAAACAAAAAGCACAGGGAGGAAACTTCGATGTTTTCTTTTTCTTTTTTTTTTTAAATAACCACCATTACTTGAGGCAAAAAAAAAAGAGATATAAAATGTCCATAGGAGCAAATGGGTAGGTTTGTCTGCAGGTATATTTATATAAGAGCAAAGTAAAAAAAAAATTCTAATTTTTCCAAGTTTTTGTACATGAAATTATCCTAGTCAGCAGATGCCTGATTTCTCAACTTTAAATTTAAGAAATTAAGGAAATTCTTGATTTGAATAGACAGTAGTAATATTTTTAAAAGTAAAATTATCAAAAAGTTCTCTAATTCTATTGCAATATTTGATGAAAGTTCTTGACTACAAATCTGTAACAACTATGAGGTAGAGAGCTTTGAGTTGAGTTTTACGGTCAAAATCTGGGAAGCTGATTATGCTTTTGCTCTTTCTGGATAAGATTTATGACAGAAGGCAGAAAAGACATTCTTGAGATTAATAATAAATCCACACTACTTAATATTCAATAGACTTATCTATTATAACTGATTATCAAAAGTTTGAATTTTTTCCTTTCAGTTCAAACATGCACATAAGAAATTAAGCTTAAGAATAAAGGTTTCCCATTGGCATCAGGTGTTAAAAGAAATCTCATCTGAATTTCACAATAGACATAACATTTCATTCCTTTAGATTTACACAAGTAATTATACTGATGTGCTTCCAATGGGGGTAACACTTGAATAAAAACGGCATCACCCAAAAGGTGCATAGGAGGTTGAAGTCCAATCTGTCCTTTCTTTCCAGATTACACAGAGAGTATCACATGTCAGATGACTTCAGTAAGAATCTGAAGACCCAGATTTAGACCACTATCCTTCACTGCCAGTGGGAGAGCTGACGGCACCATGTTTTTAGATGCAAACTGGAAATCTGTTACAAAAATCCTTAAATATTATCCAGTAATTTCACTCTAGGAATTTATCCCATTAAAATAGTCATTTATGTACAATGCAATGTATGTGTTGTGTTAAAACAGCACAGCATCCAACAATATAAAATTGGCTGAATAAATAATGGTATACTTTTTAAGTTATAATATTGTTTCCAATAAACATCATTATGTTGAAGTATGTTTCATGACAGGAAGAGGTATTAACATTATATGTTTTCATGAAAAGTCATGTTTTTTAAAAGTCTGCAGTATAATTCCAATGTCTGTTATTAGGTCTACTGACCTCGTGATCAAAGTTATAGATTCCATGGTCAGTTGGCCCAGGTGTGAGACCTCTCTACCACTGAGACCAGTGAATTTGGGAAAGCTGGTTAATCTCTGTAGGCCTTAGATTCCTCACTGGTAAATTGAGATAATAACAGTACTTACTTTTTATATATTTGTCACAGCCAAGTAGTTTAATCTGTGTGAAATACTTTGAAAAAGCCTAGATTAAAAAAATGACTCAATAAGGCTTAGCAATTATCATAATTGATCACTTAATTTTTAAAAAATTTATTTTGTAAAATTTTAGATTTGTATAATTTAAAATTGATGTTTTTTTTTATTTTTTGCTTTGAAATTGTGACAGTAAGTCTATATTTCTTTTGAACACACACACACAAACTCAATCTATGATAATTTTTATTTGTAACAAGGAAGTGAATCATGATGCACCTCTTTGATGTAAGTTTTTCTGCCTTTCAGCAAGGACTTTGTCTCTTTTAACCTTAGTTTCCTCAAGGGGACTAGTATTTATAAATTATTGTTAAATCAGATGTGTACCTATATATTTTTAGGTATGGTTTTTTAAGTGGTTTCTATGTTCTGTGCTCTGAACTAAGTGTTTTAAATATTTTCCTATTCAATCTTCACTCAAAGGGAGAATACACACACAAAATAGCAATTATCCTTATTTTTTAAAGGAGGACTAAAATGTTACAAAAATATTTCAAGAAGGCATTCTGCCCAAGTATACACTGAAATTGGAGATAAGTTTGTGCATAAACCTTTATTTTCATTGAGATATTTTCTGAGTTTGGTTTTTCTTAGACTGAGAAATTTCTATTTGACTGCTGTTAATTTTAAGACAATAGAATAAAATTTCCAGATACAAAAGAATAACTCTTCTGTAATGTATATTTTTCTACAGTGTAAGTTATAGAAATGTATTGTTACTATAGATCAAAAGAAATCTGCCTATTCAAATTTTCCACAGTCTATTCTGCCCGTGATATGGTAATAGTTTTCCTGCCATCTTTGGTGGTTGCTATGATTTCACTGAGGTCACTTTAAAATTCCTAAGGTAGAGAATGAATGTGTGTATATAAGATGGGTATGTTCACTTTCTGGAACAGATATTTTATCTGCATGTAAATTTTCCTTCCCTGCCATATAATGCTTCTGCCAAAACTACCATTCATGGACACAGTATGTCTCATTTAGCATCATGGTATTCTACCAGGCATTGCTTTTGATCACTTCAAAGCAAAGGAAGTATAGTAATGGGCCCGTGATCAGATTTTCATTGGTCTTATTATGATTCCATTATTCTGAAACAACTGGTTTGATAAAAAAAAAATACCAACCATATAACGGTCTTTTGAAGAGTCAGTTACAGCACTAATTAGATAGTAACAGCTTGCAAGACGGTGGGAATGTTTTGCAGGAAAAACTGTACATGTTCTAGATCAGTATCCAATATATAGTGCAATTTCTCCAAGAACCAGGATTCATGGGCCAGGAAATCAAGAGGTAGAAATTGGAGTGCCATCATTCACTATTACCTCTAGTGATTTACTAGCAAAATTTTGCTTCTTGTCATCATGACCTTATGATTTGCTGGCTTAGTGAACTTAGTTGGAATGTTTCCACTGAGAGACACAACAATGATCCCAACAACTGCACCTGGACACTTTGGGAATCCATATGGCCCACTTCCTCAAAATGAGTATCTGTAAAGGTATCTTCAAAGATTCTCTTTCTCTCTAACACACACATACACACACGTACACACACACACACACACAGAGTGAGTGTATTCTATTTCTACATATATATATATACATATAGGTATATAATATGTAATATTATTTATCATCTATTTACAAAGATATAGGCATGTCAGTCCTCTAAAATCTATCGTTTTAGTTTTTCTGATTGACACAGTGGATCACCTTCTCTACATATTTAATATATATAATAGGGCATCCTGAGATTTGATTCTTCTGTTTGTAATGTCTTCTTACCTCTGAAGCATCATGTCTTGAAGCATCCTTTCTACCCGCTGAAGCATCAGAACCTCTTTTTATTCTTGGAACGGTCACTTTTGAAAATTACTTCAGTCATAAAAGTAGGACAAGTACTACCCAGCTTTCTTAGAGGGGATTGTTAAAATTTCCTAGAAAAATTTTCCTACATATATTGACTTCATAGCAAGGTATTGATTTTTCAATTTTTATTATGTAAAAGTTTGTTTTCTTTGTGGTCAGGAGTAGCTTTCTAGATAATATTATAATATAAACTAAATTTTGTCTTCTCTGAGATCAGAACCTAAGAAACCTCCCATCTGAAAGCGCAAAGTTGACCTAGGTGCTAAAATGGGAAACATTAAGGAAATGTCATGAAAAATATGGACAATGTTTTTAAGGAGGAGAGATCTAAATCACTGCTATATAGAACATGGATGATAATGCAAGTTAGAAAGAATAGAAACACCATGGATCAAGATTTTGAGATGCAGCTCTTCTTCTAAGATGCAGAAGAACATAGTTAAGCCCATATAAAAAAAAATCACCTAATAAATTTGATAGCATGTGGGCAGTAGAGAGCTTTTGATGTGAATCATCTTATGAAGTCTATATTCTGAATCTAGTTTATAGCTATCCAATTCACTACATAAAGGCATGATAAAAGTAATTTGTGGAAAAGGCATCTTTAGCATTGGAAATAAGAATCATCTTTCCTGACATGTACTTCACTAAGACATCTTGGCATCCATATTATATTCCACATATTGCTCCCATTATTAAAAAACTACAACCAGTAGTCCCAACATATTTATGTATCAGTCTCGAATAATGAGGGTAATAAGGTAGGCCATGCGATAACCTCATATCATTTATTAGAGGCAGATGGAACTCATTACTCTTAAATTACTGGGTTTCCTTTTTCTTGTGGATAAGGTAAATTCACTCTGGTCTTTATTAGTAGTATTTTTTTTTTTTTAATTTACATTGCCTGAAAAAATTGTATTAAGGAAGGTTACATTTATATATCTGGAGGACTTACAAAACATGAAAATTAACTGCAGGATTAATAAGGAAAGTTCCAGTGGCTCAAAAAGGTCACAGGGTATCACAGAGGAAAGTCTTAAAGGGAAATCAAGGTTTATTCCCAAGGTCTACATCTGATTTGTTTTTGTGTTTCCTTGAAACAAGTCACTTCACCTACCATCATCTCTTTCTCCAGCTGGAATATTTCACCTTACATCTCAGAGGAGTATTGCAAATATTCTTACTAAACACAAGCTAGAATTGCATCACTGCGTGGGAGTAGCTTTAGCACCTCAGAAAATGAGGTTGAAAAAATATTAAATATTGATATGACTGTGATGATGGCATTATGTATCACATCTCATCTCCCTTCTTATATTATGAAAAAAAAAGTTAAGAAAATGAGATTGTACTGCTCTTTCAGGGACTGCTCTGCATTAATTCAACTTCAAGGTTTTCTCTGGAAAAAAAACCAAACACCAAAAAGCAAATTCCTGAGTGAGTTTTTGCTAATCTCTATTCACAGAAACATTTTTACAGAAATACTTGAGGTTTCATTAACTTATATTTAGGATGTGTGATAATAACAACTAAAAACATGTCATGCTATGTATACTGTTCTACAGTCTCCTAGAATTAAAGCATAGTATATAACTCTTACAGTAGGTGTTACCTTTGGCATTCAATATAAAAATGTGTTGAAATTCTGAAGTGTTATGTAAGTGTTGATTATTAGTAGCAGTACACCATGAGAGAAAATTTAAAAGGCAGGATTGGTGGTATTTTTCACTTTCTTGCTCACATTCAGACTTTCATGAAGATATAAAATGTTTACGATCCCCCTAATAATTATTCCTTTTTCTTTACAAGTAGGGCTAGATGACTTCCCTAGTATTATTTACATAGATTTTATAGATAACAGAGAAGAATAGCTAGATGGATAGATGATATAGATGTATGTGTTTTCAATGATTATAAAATCCAAGTATTAAAAATTACACGCAATATGCTATAGCATGGGTGAACTTTGAAGTTTAAGCTAATTAAAAATAAGTCAGACACAAAAGGTCACATACTGTATGATTCCACTCATTTGAAATTTCCATAATCAGTGAATACATAGAGATAGAAAGCCGATAGTGGTTACCAGGAGTTGGGAGCAAGTTGAAAAGGTGTTAATGGGTATAGGACTTTTTTTTAAGGTGATAAAAAATGATCTAATGGTGGTGATAGAGGTGAGAGCAACATACTTAAATATACTTAAGTAGTGGTAGTAGTGGCATACTTTTTGAATCTACTAAAACACACAGAATTATTGAATTGCACACTTTAAAAGAATCAATTTATGGTATCTGAATTATGTCAAAATAAAAAATTACAGATAGAAACAAATAAGAAAAATTATGTAATATTAGTTCTGTTAAACCTAGCAGTATCAGTATAAAGCATTTTGATCTTTCAAACATTATTGTATATTTTATGCTTAATGTTGCATAAATTGTTTTATTGTCCTAAATACCCTTGGTGAGGAGCCATTAACTTTTAGAAATAATAATGTTATACTTAATTTTTTTCTACTTAAAATTTGACATGTCAAATTCTATGTGATTTCCAACTCCTTATGGTGATTTGGAATCCAGAGACCTGGTTTCAGTTCTCTTCTTTTTCAGTTCTCTTCTTCAATATATACCTTATGATACAGAACGTGACAGGAACATTGTAGAACTCCTATGTGTGACTTGGGCTAGGACAGAAACTGCGATATGCTCACCATTTCCAGTGTCTATAACTATAATAGCCTGAGTCCAACCAGAAGACAGAAATCAGGCAACAATTTGAAAAGAGAAACTTTATTGTAAAGAATTATCAAGTTAAAATAGAGAAGAAATTATAAATGTGTAAAGAGAACTCATTTAAGCAACGTTCTAAGACCAAGGGGGTATATGCAAGAAAGAATAAACTCCAAGGTGGATTCCAAAACTCATCAGAGAAGTGTGGTTTTAGTCAAGTGGGTGACAAAATCCACTGGCTTGTCCAGCTTGGAACTGGTCCACAGTCACCAGGAAGCAAAAAAAACATCACTTCAGGGTGCATATGATCTGAGGGTCAGCGTAGGTATCCAGAGTTGGATATCGCTGCCAGAGCACGGTCTGGTATGTGTGGTGTCCATACCAGGAAGGAGACTGCAGTAGCCACCAGCCCCATGCTGGGCTGCAAGGTTTATGGAGGGACTGTATATCTGGGAGTACAGCTGGGACACAGCCCTGCTAGATATTACCACAGCAGCACCAAGGACTGTGCAGCAGGAGCAAGAGAAAGCACAACTCACCACGCTAGGCCAGAGAGAGACATCCCCTTTCAACTGTAATATCCTTCTAGTAGCACCAGTACAAAAGAAATGTTTAAGGAGTCTAGTTCAAACTTACAGAACAAGCACTAAATTATCAATATGGAGATGAGAGCCTGTAACAGTTTACAGATGTACTCAGGTTCCTTTTCTTCTTGTATGCACAGCTTGACTATGTTTATCACCTCCACCAGCAGTTAAGGAAGGCAATTGAGACAAGTTCTGGACAAGGTGATGTAGACAGAAGGGATGTGCTTTACTTCTGGACTTTGCCCCAACAACTGTATCTGTCCCTAAAACACTCATCCACAAAACTGGAAACAATGAATTCTAAATCCTGTGAGGAAGGCATATCCACAAGTTGGAAAAATCTTGACTTCTTGAGTCATCTAAGATGACCCAAGAGAGTCACCTGATTAAGATAATTGATGATGAAGGTGCTCCGCTCCGTGAGTTAAAATCAATTCTTATGTTGTTCAGTCATTTGAAATTTTGCAGTTGTTTGTAAGAGCAGGCAGTGCTTTTTATTTTTGTTTTTTCCACTAATCTTGAAATGAGCATCTTAAAGTTTGGTGTTATCATAATAACTCGACATTTGCTAAGTAGTTAGACAATGGGTAAAGAGGAATTGGATATTAGGTGCTGAGAGCTGGTACTCCATGTTACACAGTGCTAAAATATTTAACAAACTGTACCTGAAATAATTGGAAGGCAGAGGTCCCTAATGAGCATATGTCTGTAGTCAAAGTGGTTAAGAAGACACAGTGCTTGAATTATGTTGGCTTATTAATTGTCTTTAGCCACAAATCACAACAAAAGGCTAAGCTAAGAAATTGGTGAATTACAAGCAACAAACCAGTTTGAGTCAGGTTTTGTAGTCAAGATATGGATGTGTCTTAAAAGGATTGTGATGATTTGGGTGGGAAGATGCTGAGAACACCAAAATCTGGTGATTGGTATAGCTGAGCAGCAGGAAGGGAACTGGGTGTCAGAAGAAAGAAGGAACAAACTAAATGAGGCAAGGGATGGTGATGGATGATGCATTTCTAGGTCAAACTGCTGCTACTTGTATAGACTTTTGAGTGTTAAAGCACAATTTAACTTTGATTGTGTGACAATTTGCTTGTGATTTGGTTAGTGTAACCTTAGAGGGGCCATTTTACTTATTGTCCAATACAGAATTCTAATCAAGTGTCAGAGAGACTTTTAATAATTATACTTGAACAATGAACAGAAACTATGGCAGTCCTGGGAAACTAGAGATGTGGTCACATCTCCTCTACCTACAGTTTCAGGATTAAATAAGATCGGAAAATCAAATAAATCATAACTTCTAAAGGGGAAAGTGATTTAATTACTATCGTTATGGTCCCAGTGACTATTTTTAAATCAGTGAATAAAACACTCCATCATCTTATCCTCAACAGATTTCTAAGTATCCATTTCTTTAGGAAGAATTTTGGTATATCTATAGCAAATTTTAAGAATTGAACATTTCTTACAAATTCTATTCACAGTGTGTTATTAAGACACAAATCCAGATTTCCTCTGCCACCCCTAAGAGAGAACTTTAACTCTCCCCAATATACATCTCCACACACATCAAGCACCAACTTTATCGTGGTGGGGAGCAATTCATTTTCATGTTTACCTCATGAAGGGAGGCCTGCGGTGCGCCTGCAGCTGAGTGCAAAGTGCAGATTAGGAAGTAAAGCCCCTGTTCCCTTAATGCATTAACACAGCCTCCATTAATTTGCTCTATCAGGGGGCTAAACCTGGGGCTGGGGGAGATTTCCTGCTCCAGGAATGCTTGTCTCCTGAGGCCAGTTTCAGAGGGGTGTCGGCCCAGCACAACTCCATTCTTAGTTGCTTCCTATATGTGTCTCTGACTTTTGCTGCCTACCTTCTCTTGCCTACCTACAACTCAGCCTCAATTTAGGAAACTGAATGTTAAAATAATTAGACATATTTAGCATAATTAATTTCTTGTCTATAGATTGGATAAACTGCTATTAAAAAGGCTACACATAAAGCATAATTTCCAATACAAATGTTAATGTTGGAAAAAACGCCAGGAAATTATATGACCCAGCTCCTCTCTGTTGGTAAGAAGGAAAGTTACTCCACCAAGGAGGCATGAGGACACAGCCTCCACAGTTGTGATCGCCCTTCCTGTCAAATCCCAGTACAGGTCTCCAGTTGCCCTTATAATATGTACCATGATTTGTTTCATGAAAGTTTTACATAAAAACTTTAGAATAATGGGTATATATATATATATATATATGCTAAGTTATATTATTACTATTCTTAAATGGTAGACATATCAATGATCGATATTTGTTTTATAATAATAATATCAGGGTATGTACATTATACATAATATTAATGTATTAGCAAGAGACAACTAAATTATTTTTTGAAAGTTGATGGATTGGTAAGTTTCATGATAAAAATAGTAAACATGATAAAAGATACATACACAGATAAAATCTAAATATTTGTATTTGGTTTAGAGGAAAACAAAGGAGGTGTAAATGTAGCTATTATAACTGGATAAGTAGGTCAAATTTGAAGGTTTTCTCACCATTTGGTAGAAATGATAACATCCGTGCCATAATGTCCAATTGCAGATGAAATTACAAGACAAAATGAATTTCCTGCTTCAGGAAGTAGGAAAAAATAATGGTTATGAAAGGAGCTCCAGAATTTCTCCATCTCTCTGAATGTGTATGTATACTTTAATTTTTATAGACATTAAAGGGAATGTTTAAGGTAACATAGTGATTTCTTAAACTCAGATCAGGTA